>BLSH010112844.1:580228-602598 GCA_018402905.1 Glandirana rugosa
AAGGACAGGTAAGTAAAACACGACGACTCCGATGTATCTACTTTTAACTCTCGACTCCAAAGAAAATCTGGGGACTATAGAGTAGTTTCGGTTTAGGAGCTCTGTTGGGGGGCTTTGATGAGATATCAGGGGTCTAAAAGAAACCTCAGCTCTCAATTTTCATCTATGTAGCCTCAGCAGCACAAAATGAATGGACAGGAATAGCTGTGCACCGAGCCTCCCATTCATTCAGAAACATAAGTATAGTAAGAACAGTTTACTATGCTTCAGTTATGAAAGAACTAATTGGTACCAATCACTGACTCATTCAGAAAAGGAAGGAGCCGGTAAATGATAAATTTACAGACCCATTCCCATCTCTCCATCAGGACACATCTTCTACAGCAGCTAGCAGGAGAGAGGGGGAGTGCAGGGAAGCACACAGGGACCCTGGGAATAGCAGAAGACAAGTAAACTGGATAGAAGAAAATGGAGGAGATTGGGTCCTCTAAATGCCACCCCCGCCATCCCTCCTATTCAGGTGTACAAGGGAGGCACACGGGCCCCCTGGACCATGGGGCCCGGTTGCAATTGCAACCCCTATTGTTACACCCCTGTTCTGTTTACAATATGGTCCCCATCTTCTGGTACAATGATTTTTATTGTTGTACTCAAAAGTAACAGTACAGCAAGTCACCCACATAGGTTCACATAAGTTACCCAAGCCCAGGGTTCTACCCCATAGGGAAAGGAAGAAAAGAAAAAAAAAAAAAAAAAAAAAGAAGAAGAAAAGGGGAAAAGGGGAAAAGGAGGAAAAAAGGGGGAAAAAGGGGGGGGGGGGGGGGGGGGGGGAAAAAGGGGGAAAAAAAAGGGGAAAAAAGGGGAAAAAGGGGAAAAAAGAAATAAAATTCTAAAAAGCCCAGGCTGGTCGGATGCAGGGTGGGGGAGAGCATGTTTGGAGATGATGCACTGTGGAAGAAGGCAGAGAGATATTTAGCGCCATCGTTTTACAGGGGTAAAGGCCCTGAAGACCCCAAAAAATTTGAAAGCAGGTGCTGCATGTTGGGGAGCTTAATCAGGGGATTAGTTAAAGTCAAAAGTCCTTCATCTGCGAATAAGTTCACCTTGTAGTGTACTTCAGCATACTGGATACCAGAGATGTTGGGATCATCCCAGAGCACTATGGCCAGAGGTTTTAGTCCCAAGATAAACAGAATAGGAAAGAGTGGGCACCTCTGCCTTGTACCACAGTGAATTGAAAAGGGGGTGGAGAGGTGACCAGCATATGTAAAGCGGACGGTGGAAGAAGAATAGAGAGCAGAGATCCATGAGAGAACAGAATCCCCAAAGCCCCATCTCCCTAAAACATAGTGTAGGTAAATAAGGTCCCCATATTAAAATACTCTAATTGATTGCCTTAACTGTATTTCCAAGTTAACATGATGCAGTACTAGACTTTAGCAGCAGGGGCACTCTAAGAGAAATCTGCAATCAGAACTTCTGGTAATATCATAAAGCTTCTGCTGAACAGTGTAAGCATGCTGTAGTGTGTTTATTCATTTAATTTCATTTGGAAGCATGCTTTAGTATACCCACATCAGGGCCGTCTTTAATATTTATTGTACCCTGGGAAAACGTTTTTTTGCCCCCCACATGCAATTGCGCTCTCCATCTGCTCTGAGACATACAATACATAGCAGCTAGACTCAAAAGTTTACTGAATCAGATCAAGCATAGATTGTGATTGGTTGCCAAAGGTTACAGCATATCATTACAGCTCACTGACTGGTTTCTAGAGGTTATAGCCCACATTATGGCTCACTGATTAGTTACTAGAGGTTAATGCACATGATTTCTGCTTTATTGGTTACTAGAAATTACTGTACATCAATAGTGCCCACTGATTGGTTGCTAGAGATTACAGCACATCATCTCCTCCCTGCCTGCACACCATGGACTTGAAATGCAAAGTCGCTTTCCTGACACCACAGAAACGTGCTGCCCTTTAGCAGATACACAGCAGTGCCATCAATTGTTAATGACACCCTCAAACATCTTCTGACATGTGCTGTGGTACCATGTTATTTTGCTTGGTGCCACAGCGCATAGAGAACCCCATTGAAATGAATGGGCTGCCCTACACATGACCTACATCTTTATCCACCCTGTCAGTACACATTTGCCTCCTAAAACCCCTGCCAACCTCTTCACCCCAAACCTCCCCCATCCTCTCCACTCCAACCCTCCACCCTTTAACTCTACCTGCCTCCTCTGCTCATCTTTGCGCCCACCTTCTTTACCTCTATACATCCCCTCCTTGCTCACCTGTGCACTCCAAACTGCAATACTTTCTCTGCCTACCTCTGAACACCCCACACTACCCTCCCCCCCCCCCCACCAATTTGATTACCTTTGCAGCACAGGCTGATGATAGGCTTAATGACCACAGTTGCAGACAGGACTTTCAAGCCTGCCCCTTGGGCCCCCCAGTGGACAGCATTCAGTATAGGTGATGGTGGATATGACCTCAGCAGGGCATGATATACATATGAATGCCACCTCTATTTACATATCAATGCCGGTTATTTACATGTCAACACAGGGTCTGCAGGTGAGTCCTCTGTACACAATAGGGTAGAGCTGGGCAGCATTAGTAGCAGCAGTTTGCACTTAGATATTGGGACACAGCACAGGACTAAAACTGCAAAGGACAAGTGGATTTAACCAGGATAGTTGGCAAGTATGAGGCAGCTGCTTTGGGCCCCACAACAATGGCAGCTGCCCCTTTTGCCCAGTCTTAAAGATGACCCTGACCCACATAAAGAGGATCTAGAAAGGAAATTAGGTTATTTTAAATTCAATGCCAACTGAGGTTGGCAAAGATTTTTTATCAGCACAAATATTGAATTGTTTATATGTTGTCTTGGATCTTCTTCTTGACTGTTGGTGATTAAAACCACAGAGGAGTCCGTTTTTTTTCATTCAATCAGCGGGTTGAATGAAAAAACTCTGACCCCAATTCCCCCATGCACACATTCAAGTTGGGTGGGGGAATCCTACAGAACAAACAAATTGTCATTGTCCCACTTATAATTGGCTTTAATGGCAAGGAGCACATGGAAGGTCAATGCATGTCAAACAAAACCAAAGAAAATTCTCAGCTCAACTTGTCAGCCAGCCTGCAACCAATCAAATTATCCTGGAAGGGTCCTTTCACATGTGTGGAGTTTGACGGACTCCACTGCTCAGCGGGGATCGATCTGTTGATCCCCACTGAGCGGGCGGATGACAGCTCAGTCTCTGCACTCTGTGCAGGGACAGACCTGTCGAGCCCTGCTCTCCTCTATAGGGAAATCGGATGAAAAACGGACCATCTGTCCGTTTTCATCCGATCCGTTCAGACAGACGGATGGAAAATAGGGTTTCCATCCATCTGGATTTAGCGGATCGGACAGAAGTCAGTGGACTTGTCACCGCTGGCATCCATCGCTCCATAAAGGAGAATGGAAAAGGCCGTTCAGGTCCGCTGCGTGTGAAAGGACCCTAACAGTTTGCGTTAAAAACAGGGGTTTAGTTTGCACACATTTGGGTTGGGAAATGATCCCTGCTGTGTCATTGTATTCTGACAGCACGGAAACTTCCCTACTGTCAGAATACACAGAACAGAGCTGCAGGCTATAGCCTGCAGAGCTGATTGAGCAGACTCTTTCCAGCAGGGAGGTTGTACAGAAGTCAATTGCTAGTTCTGTGCAACCACAGTGCCCATGCGTGGATCAAAATTCGGCCAGTCCCTGCTGAACTGGCCAAATTTTGATCCATGTATGGCTGGCTTTAGAGTAAACCTGCATGAGAGGGATAATTACAGGGGTTGCCATCTGCCACTAACATTCAAAGCTTTATTTATAAACCATTAAATTGATAGTTATAACTCCATATGTACATTCAGTGATTAAAAAAAGCAGTGAAGATAGAGATTCAGCCAGTGTGACAGCCAGTTGATCTAGCCAATAAGCCTGCTGTTTTCTAACAGAACAAGCTGTCCAGTAGATGTAGCAGTTAGAGGGTGAACACACACCATTTACCACTGACAAGTGTGCTTATAATGGTCAGCTTTTATTTATGTAAAACCTTTATCCCAAAAGGGAAAAAAAAAAAACACGGTTTGCTTTAACTGCTTATAGAGCATTATCTGGGGTGTGGCTTCAATCTCTCTAGTGTATCTAGATCTGCTAATACATCCAACACGACCTTCATCCCAGATTGGCAATGCTGCCGTGCAAAGGTGTCTCGGTTGCTCCTTCACCCAGAGTGTAGGTTTTAAGTGGGTTACTGCCCAGATCCTCAGGTGAAAACAGAAAAAAAAGGCCTAGAAATCTAATGGTTGGTAAACTGCAATATATGACATTTTTGGCTTTGGGTTTATTGCCGCTTTTGTTTCATTACAAAATGTATGACAAAAACAGAAGTGTCATCACTACTCTGCAAATATAAAAAGAATACCTAAAGCATTACATCATATTCATGTCATGACGTTTAACATTTTACTGATCTATTGTGTGCTCAATATCCTGAGCAAATTAATATAATGCCATAAATAATTCAATTGTACTTTTTATACAATTTTGTATTTGTTCTTTGTAAACATGGGCCATGTAGAGGTTAAGAAAAATGACTGGAGCAAAAAAAAAACTTTGTTGAACATTCTGTAACAAGCATGCAATGACTAAAACATAAGTGTACCGTTTCTTTTGCCAAAAGGTATTGGTCAAAGGGTCTTGATAACCTAATCTGTAATGCATTGCAATTTCATCCAATTTCTAGTGTGCGGCATCGTCTGAGGAAACAATTTTAAAAGGTCCACCAAAGCTATCTAATACGTGCCTTTTTATAATAATGTTTCCAATGAAGTAAAATAATATTTTCTGCTCACTAATGAAACATTTTTCATATAAATTGTCTGGAAAATTGGCCTGGTTTATACAATTAGGAGTATTTAAAGCGATTTATATATACTGAAAATGGCAATTACTACAACAGTACATAATTTGTATTGTGATGTGCACAGAAATAAATGAATGAATCAATAGTTTTGTTCGATACTGCACCAAAAAGGCATTGGATAAAGTATACTGCTGCATAGGTTAATTTATTGTTGGGGGATTTTAGGGATTATGTTAGGATTGTGTTAGGGTCATGGGACAGACAATTAAAGAGGGTTTGTAACCCTAACTAAATAAAAATAAATAAAAAAAGAGAAGACCCTGTTCCTTTAAAGAATGAACAACAGCGCTGTGCTTGTGCTGTGAAATTTGGCACCCTGTTTCACCTGAAATACCTGGCTGATCCTGCCTGGTTCTCCCCACCCCCCTGTAAACTGACTACGGTTTATCATGGCTACTGAGCCCTGACACCTTGGTCAGTTTATGTGCCAGTCATCCACTCTCTCCTCTGCTCTCCTCTGTCCTTATCCCCCCCTCCCTCCCTGCCTGTCCGCTCCGACTGCTGCTATCTTTTCTGTGTGTCATTTCTACAGACCCCTCTATTACTTTAACTGATGTGCCCAGTGTAAGTGGTTTTGTCATTTCCGAATGCCACACTGGGCACATCAGTTAATGTAATGGAGGGGACTGTAAAAATGACACTCTGTGGCTTAACAGCCACTTTAAGTTTAGCTGTTGGGGGTTACTGTTGGTTTAAAAGTAGGCCAACTGTTAAGATAAAGGACAGGCGTTAGGGTTAAATTAAGGTTAAGGGCTGTTCAAGCGTTAATGGTTGGGGTTTAAGGGTTAGCTTGAGTGTTAGATTTTAGGTAGGGAAATGTTTATCATACCAAAAATTAATATATTGCAGGTTATCTGCCCTTGGATGTTATGGCTACACTAGTTTAATTTTTTCACACTCACCATACTGTATTCACGTTAGTGATTAGTAGTGTTGTCATGCTAGTCCGCTATCCTTATGTTGACATTACATAGAGGAAAGTTTATCATTCAGGTGGAGAGTTAAGATTTCAATTCAGTGCAAGATAGGTACAAGGATAGAATAGAAGATTCCGTACTTATTAGCCTGAAATAAGAAAACAAATACAGGCAATATATCTAAGGATTGGTACGTTGCAATAGATTTTAGTTATTACTGATAAGTTATAGCGCTGTCAATTTATACAGCGCTAATACATATATATTGTACATTCACATCAGTCCCTGCCCTCAAGGAGCTTACAGTCTAAGGTCCTTAACTCACATTCATACACTGGGGCCAATTTAGATCCAATTAACCTAATAGCATGTCTTTGGAGTGTGGGAGGAAACTAGAGTTCCCAGAGGAAACCAATGCAGGCACAGGGAGAACATGCAAACTCCAGGCAGATAGTGCCGTGATTTGGGAATTAGCAACCCAAGTGCATTTTTATTCCTAGGTTTACTTATACTTATATGTGTTAGGGTCTGCTTAACTGTCTGATACGCAGTCCAAGGGCACGGCAGCGGCAATATCAAGAAATTTCAAGCATTTTCAATCTGTTTTCAATTATAAAAGCAACCCAGTGGAGCAAAATAACCTACCAAAATTATTTTGATCACGTTACAGTGCTGATATAAATTTTAATGGGGAGTTACATTACTCTTGATCAGTTTAGCATCTGAAAGTTGTAGGAAAGTGGGATTAAATTATACAAAGAGTGAATTTTAAAGACTTTTCTTTATACTGGCTCAAAATTAGCAACACAAGAAACTTATATATACACAGTATGTTGCATTGGTACTTTGATACAACAGAAAATTGTATACTTACCTGACGGTAATTTTCCTTTCCTGACACTAAAGCATGACAGCATATACATATGGGTAGGCTCCACCCCCACGCTCAATTCCAGAACTAGTTATACTATAAAATCAGTTACCTCCCACCAGGCAGCATTCTCGTTACTTATCATTGCAAAGCCCTTAGGGAGGAACCTATATGCTTTCATGCTTTTAGCGTCAGGAAAGGAAAAGTTACCGCCAGGTAAGTATACAATTTTCTATTTTCCAGACACAAGCATGACATCATATATATCAACCTCGAACCATTTCCAATACTTGTGGTAATTCAGACACTTTAGTTTAGATATGCTGGACGGAAGATGTCCTAATTCAGATACAAAGATGCAGACTAGAGCTATTCTGCCTGATAATGGCATAAGGTAGTTTACGGCTTGACCCTTGGATATCTGAGATCCTTCCTCTAGACATATTAGCCCTACGAAATACTGCTTCAGTGTTACTGGCCATCTTAAGGAAGTCCTATTTAGATGAATGGAGGGTGAGACAACGTGTCCCTCACTTTTTGGATGGCCCAAGGGAAAGAATCTGCCCTGGTTTACCAAGATATAGAACAGTTACTGGATCCCAGAGAGTGAGGACACCACTGAGCATCATCTACCACTCTATCCCCTATTAAAGCTTAAATTGCATACAATTCAATCTTTACAGCAGGGAACAGAGGAATCAATCCTTTAATTCTGCAAGGTTTCCTATGATCTAGTATACCTGAAGTTTGGAGTAGGTGCCTTGGCTTAAAGAGGGTTTCAAACACTAAAAGGTGAGACCTCCAGATGAGCCTTCACTTCTTGGTCACCAGCATCTAGATATAAACTTGTCTGAATTTGGAGGACACAGTTGGCCATGCTCTGTGGTTTTGAACCTCAGGAAGGTGAAAAATAGGAGGATCCTGAATCCGAGACTATACCTGAGGATAGGCCACTGGGCAATTATTATCCTCATCACTACTGGACGAATGTGGATCCTGATAAAGGAACCTGGAGACCGCGGAGATTGCTGGATATACCCATTGGCAACCTCAGTTGGGTGTCGGTAGTTCTACTACTTCCATCTCTGGGAAGCCATCAAGGTTACTGTTAGGTTGATATCCTGATAGGCTTTTTTGTTGTAGATAACTTGGACCGCTTGTTGGTTTGGAGACCATCCTTTGACATCCAACAGCTTTGTATCTTACGGTATTTGACTGGAAGTTCTAGGAAACCAGATCCCAAAGGGGTTGGCAATCTGAACAGGAGATGCCTGTGACGGAAGTTGGCTAGTTTGCCTCCCTTCTTAACAGTGAAGAAAGGATCTTACTATTCTGCTGACTGTTTAGAGCATAACTGAGGCTCTTTTTGTTGCGATTTCAGGACTTCCACTTGCAAAACATTGCCACTCTGATATTGGACACCTTGTCCTCCCTTGGCATGACTACCCAATAAAGTAAATAGATTGGTATGCCAGGTAGCAGGTAAAGCTGAAAAGATTTAACTGGCTTGGCCATCATTAAGGTCTCCCTTTTGGAGTCATTTGCTCCTGGTGTGGGAAGCAAGGCTTCCAATGCTACTGAACCTGTTAAGTTCTCAACCTTTCAGTGAGACCTTGGATCCTCTGGAGTACTATACACTTCTTCTCCGGCCCTTTGAATCCATGGGATGCCACAACTTGGAAAGAGGTCTGGCTTGTTAAAGTGAAATATTAACCCAGTTTCCCCTGAGGGTAAGACTACCGTACTCTGAGTTTCTCGACTGGAATGTCATCATTTAAATGAGATTAGTCTACTCCTGTTAATCACTCCCTATTCGATCATTGTCTGAACTAGTCTTTTGCCAGGCCTGAAGAATGTTGAGCCATCAGGCTGTGCCCGCACAAAGAATACCTGTAGCCCTTGCTTTGCAAGACAGCCACTACTGGACGTAATGTCCTGAAAACTGCCCTGAATATGGGGCAAGACCAAAGGCTATCAAATTAACTCGTAGTGAAACTCTCAAACAGCCCAGCGAAGGTACTTGCAGGAACATGGATCTACCGGAGTGTGTATACCCAATCTGCTGGGTCTAATGCCAACCTGCCATCTCACCTGATGGATTGAGTACTTGCTTGCCACGGTTCCATCTGACAATCTCGGATCTTCTTTAAGCAGAGCACACTCCTTGACATGTTCTTTGGACAGATGGTTTACCGATGAACCACATGCGGTAACACTTGTCTCCAGCATTAATTTCTCTAAGGAGTCAGAGGGAATGAAATGAGTTGAGAGGAGAGGGACAAACATTCCAATGACCTCAAATGCATTGGACCCCCGGATCCTGAACCAAATGTTCATTTAGGTAAGGCTCTCTACCTGAAGTGGCATGTTAGATTCGCACCCAAAACCTCAGTGCTGAGAGTCAGAAGTGCTACTCCTCTGCTGCCATTCCCAAATTCTGTCAGCTGCCCCCTACTGGGTGAATTTGGGTGAAGAGACTTTTTCTCTCTCTGAAAGGAGAGGACTCGGCTTTAAAACAGCAGATAAATGATTATGGATCCTTCCGTGATCCTCTATAGTTTATCCCAGGTTAACCTGTTATTCCATTTTGTTACTTTGCCTTTTTGGCTATCCTCTGGTCAATGGCGATTCACATAAGGGATTAATCCTCCCTCTAGATAATCACTGGACCCCACTTGAACAGTCACCAATTTAGAAGGGAGGTATGTGTCGTCTGTGGGATGAACCATGAGGGTTAACTAACCACCCCGGACTACTATAGCAACGGCATACCGTTCTGCATCCACCATGGTTGAATTGCCTCAATGGCCACCTCATTTTTACTCTTGGAACATCCTAGAGCGTTCGTTACTGGCCAAATTTTGCTTTCATCCCATGTAAGATCCGGACCGCCAGGCTACCGAAAGGAGTTTAATAGCCGACCACAAAGTACTACTCAATAGTAGTATAAGCCTTCTTCATTTTCACATCTATTCACTGTTCCAGGGCCCCTGCAAAGGATATTGCCTGTTCTGTAGGCTAAACGTCACCCCTGGCTCATCTGATGAAGACTGCTTGGCCGGTGCCTTTGAGGCAGAGATACCCTTTAACAAACTTTAGTTGTTTGATTGGACTGAGGCTTAGCGTACAGAGATCCACACAGTCATTTTGGACAGGGTTACATGCACTTTATGAGGCCAACATCTCTGGCTAGTCTGATAAAGACTCCTTAGCCAACTGCTTTTAAGGTAGAGGTCCCCTTTAAATAAACATAGCCATTTGATTTGGTCTAGCATAGACCATTAGAGACTCTAGATCTTCATCATCTCTGCCTCCCCATTTGCTGCTGCCTCTGGCCTGTGACTTGTATCGCATCTTGGCAGACGCATAGCCACCATAAGCCCAATATCGCTAACTATGATTATTGTAGCGAGTTCTCCTTAGTTTGCCTCGTCTTGAAGTTAATTCCATAGTGACGACTTCAGGGCTAAAAAGAGGGCCTGTCCCTGTTGAAGGATCAGGTTGGTTCTCCTGCTCTTGGAAAGTGGTGCGGATGTTGAGGGTTGGGGAGCTTTGCAATCCCTAATGCCCATATCGTGCACTCTTTTTTAGCTTCAGATGTACTTACCTGCCCTCATCTTAGTGAACATGGCTGATCTCTATGCAAGTTGATCGTTCCTTGCTCACACATGAGATGAAAGACTAGAGATATAATATATCTGGTAGTATTGATAACTATAGCAGTAAACCACTACAAGCAGCCAATTGCATATCCACCTGCGGTGTATCCTACAACCCCTGGTATTCCCAGGTGGTCTCCCATCCAGGCCCGACCCTGCTTAGCCTCCCAGATCAGATGCGATCAGGTGCGTTCAGGGTGATGCGGCCGTAGGCCCCAAGTAGCCCCAGATCCCATAAACATCTGCAGCCCATTTCAGGGTCAGATCACCATTCACCATTGTGGAGGGTGCTGTCTGCCCCCGCCACAGAGATCAACCACCCACCTAAATCGCAGCACCCAAGGAGTCCCTGACTACCAGCAACAAACAGACCCCCCTGCAAGCATAAGCGAGGTCTGAGGCGTTTCAGGCCAAAGCAACACAGATTGATACTAACAGTCAAAAGGGTCTAGTCATTAAAACTAACATGTAATGAATAGCAGTCAGTACATCCATAACAGTTATTTGTGCAGTCACATCAATATGAATCACATGCAAAGCAGTAAGAGTTAACAGAACTCAGACATTCAGCACTAGTAGGTTAACCTGCCTTAGACAGACAATGTGCTGCAAAGGTTAATATTATAACCAAGCATTAGATCATAAATACACAGTAAATCAAGCCTGCAGAGCCAAGCCTTGTGCAGTTCATAGGAAAGGTTCAGCTTAGCTCGGCACAGCAACACCTGCTATCAGCCCAATCATTAGCAGTCCTGCAGACACAAACCACAGCCTGTGAAGTCTTAGCAATAGACTGACACAATGGACAAACCAGCAGTCTCACCAGAGTGCTCTCTGCTTAGTGGTGCAGGTTAAATCACATTTACCTGCAGTACTTCTCCTAACCACATAACAGTAGCTGCATACTATAGGATTTGTGCACCATGTGGTGCCTTACCAACTACCCGCCTTATGGCCAACAGGAAGTCCGATGAAAGTCCATCCATGAAGACATGATGAAGGAGCCATCCTTTGAGACCAGCCACCTGCAACCCTCAATCCCTGGAACATGGGGGGAGGCCTTCCCCATATAGGAGTGTTACAGCCTGTACAATTGGAAGCATTGCCTCAGGAGAGGCGTGAACCTGTGCTGCTTGGCCAGATGAATCCGGCAAGGTGAGGGAAGAGAAACATTTCTGCTCTTTTAGCAGCAGCATAACCAGCTGAGCAGAGTGGAAAAAAGCATAATGCTGCTGGTGGAGTGTCCCTACTCCTGGTCCACTCCTGATGGAGTGTCCCTACTAACATCTTAACGGAGAGGGTCTGGAAGCAGATAGGACCCCCTGGGAGAACAGTGCCTTCGATCACCGATACCATCACTGGCGTGGTGAGGGGCAAAAGGGAAAGTCCCATAGAAGATGCAGTACCCCAGTCCATGAAATTGCCAGCAGCCTCAGAATCCAGATATGCCATGACCGAGAGGAAGCACCAACATGGAGGGACACAAACAAGAAGACGAGGAGGTGAAGGTGATAATTCTGGGCCCAATACTCCACCTTCCAGATGTATTGGACCTGAGCATTTTCCCGGGCGAAGTTAACAAACGTCACGAAAGTGACCTTTGCCCCCACAAGTTCTGTGCCTAGCACATTCCTTGGAAGATAGCCTGGTTTGGCCCAGCTGCATGGGTTCCTCAGCAGGCAGGGGATGCTCCTCGAGATGAAGAGTGGGGAGCTCAGACTGCCTAAGGACCAGAAAGTGTTGGCATCTTTTTTCTAGGGACCTCTCCTGAAAAATGGATGTTGATCTGGTTACACAAGGAGATGACCCCGTCCAAATCAGTGGGGATGGTTCTTCCCGCTAATTCATCCTTTACTCTGTTAGAGAAAGGCCATGTAAAAAGGGTGCAACTAAGGCCTCATTATTCCAGCTCAGCTCAGCAGGCAGTGTACAAAAATGACGTGCATATTGTCCTACAGAGGCGGACTCTTGACGGAGACATAAAAGGGCGCTGGCTGCTGAGGAGACAACCTGGTTCCTCGAAGAAATTCTGAAAAAGTTTCAAGAAGCTAGACCGGCTAGAAACCACTGGATCGTTATTCTCCCAGAAGGGAGCGGCACAGGCTAAAGCCTCGTCAGACAGGAGAGATATAATATAGGCTGCCTTTACCCGATCGGAAAGGAAGTTTTGGGGCTGGAGCTCAAAATGAATGGTGCACTGGCTAAGGAACCCCTGCAGGCCTTGGAGTCCCCAGAGTACTGGGACAGACCTGGTAAATGCAAGGAGTTTGTGCCTACCGGAGTAGGTGCAGCCACCTATGGCGGTTGAGATTGTTGCACCGGAGGTCCTAAATAGGCCTGAAGTTGTTCAAAGCAGGAGGCAAAGTCCTGGGGGAATCGCATCACCTGGGTCTGATTAGAACCTTGGGTCTCGAGTCTGCAGACTATGCCCTGCTGCAGATCATCGGCGGGTAGCGACACATCAGCTGGGTCCATGGCTTATCAAACTATCCCGACACCTGGGGTCAGGTGACAGGTGCACACCACTAAAGTGTGAATCGCACCGAGGGTTGTGAAGTGCACCACTAAGGTTGTGGACCTAAAGCTGACTGCTGCTAATGAGTTCTGGCTGATACAGGAAGAGGGCCCCCTGGAGCACGGACACTGAAACACAGGGAGCTAGTGCATTAGTTTCCCCAGGACGCGGAGTCTAAGAGCCTCTAGAATGGATTTGGCTGCAACTGGATCCAGGTCGTGGCCCCCGGGGTCCCCTAGCTCACACTCGGCTGGCTACAGGTGGAAGAGAGGAAGCAGTAACGCAAGAACAGCAAAGAATAGTCAGAGGTAATAGCAAAGGGTCAGGGCCACAAGCAGACAGGAGAAACAGAGAACAAGCTGAAGATTGGGGTATCCGGCAGGCAGGCAGGCAGGCAGGCAGGGATAGTCAGACAAGCCAAAGATTGGTACACGGAAGACTCAGAGCAAATATTAGGAACAACCACAGACGAAGCCAAACACGGACAAACCTTGATCAGCAATGCAGGCTTGCACTGCCAGGTTTTATATCCTGTTCCCAATTAGGGCCTGGGGTGGAGACCAGCTGAGGAGAGCCTACTAAAGCACACAGGTAAGGGAGGCACGGCCTTTAACTGGACACATGCAGCAAGGTAGGCAACAGACAAGACATGAATGTTTGCTGTGGTTTCATGGCAGAATGTTTACTGTTGCTTCATGACAAAGAGGTTTGGCCTTCATTTCTACTGTAAAGGTTCCTGTAATCTATAACATTCTAAATGAATGAGTCAGACTCTCTGCCCGCAACTAGAAATGAGTAAACATAGATCTAAGATAAGGAAGAAGTGCTATGCACAGCAGTGTATTTAGGTTTTGTGCTGCCCTAGGCCTGACTAAACTCGTGCACCCCCTAATTTAAAAATGAGCCACCCCTTCCTGTCAAGGCCACACCCCTTCCTATTTAGGACCCACCTTGAAATTTTCCAGTGGGGACACTAGTTCTTAGGACTTGGGGGGGGAGGCAATGGATTCCCTTAATTTGCAGAGATTTCCTCACACTTCCTGTTTGGCTATGGGGTAGCACAACAACTCATTGGTTTGAGTCCGCCGCCTGTCCCCCTGATGGCGGCCCTGCCCAGCTGCTTTTTGGAGGTGCCAGAACGATTTGCCTCCCGGCCCAGTCCGCCCCATAAGACTGACACTACTCTAAGAGCGCAAGCTGGCATGGACTCTTTTTGTGCTGCCCCCCTGCAAAGTGCCGTCCTAGGCCTGGGCCTTGTTGGCCTAGGCCAAGACACAGCGTTGGCTATGCATAGACCATCTTTGCCTTATGTCACAAATCAAATAAACACCAGTGCACTGCAATCAAAGCTTATCGCTCAATTAGAATTGTCATATTAGGTTTTGTAAAGACAGTTTTTAGTTTACAGATTAGCTACTCTGGTCGTGCAGATGGTCTGAATAAAGTGAAATCAATTTATGTGCGTTTTATTATGGATATATTCACCTTTGCCATGCATATAGTATATATGCAACTACTACACACTACTCTTAGAACTATACCCCAACAATGTTGCCTATGATTTTTAGATCTTTTGATTACTGACAGTCATTATTCACAGCAGGGGAATGAGTGCATAAAGTACATGTCAGTCAGGAACTCTTCCTGAAATAATTCAATTTTGTACAATAGACATTTCAATCTATCTATCCATGATCAGCTGGTATCATTCTTGTACATCCAAATAACATTTTTTCAACCATTTTGCATTCAATTGCATGTTAGTCATTATAATATAATGTATTTGATTGTAGCCAGAGACATTTGTGGCCGTATAGGTGGTCAGCATCAGCAGAACTATTTTGCTTTGTAAAAGGAACATTTTCATGTGTTATGTGGCAGCAATTATTTGCCATTTCACAGACTTTTCCTGCCTCTAGCAGTGACTATGTGCTTAGCAGCTTACTGGTGATGGGAGTTCAATGGACTTTAGACTATACCAAATTGACTGCCACAATTTACTTTTTGGGGCAGCCACTGAAATGAGGCACACATGTGCCAGCCTGTGGAGTGTGTGATATCAGAGGGAAAACGGTTTAGCAAGATAGTCTGGGATAAAGGTGATAAGAGGACTGTCTCGCATAGGGTAGCTGGGAAAGACTAAGGGGAGAGCCTGTAGATCAGTGGTTCTCAACCCTGTCCTCAAGTACCCCCAACAGGCCACACTTGCAGATTTTCCTTTATCTTGCACAGGTGCTTTAAATCAGTCAATGGCTTGGTATTTTGGACAGCGATTTTATCTAAGAGAGATTCACAAAACATGGCCTGTTGGGGGTACTTGAGGACAGAGTTGAGAACCACTGCTGTAGATTACTCAGATTCTGGTTTGTTCAGTACCTAGAGGACTGCACAGATAAACTGGAGCTGTAACTGTTTCTTCTGTATGCCAATGAGGACTGAATGGAGCAGACTGCCACACTGCAAGTAAGCACAATGGTCTCTGAAAATATGTTTCCTTTACTACAGTGACTGTTTCTCTTTCTAAAATTGCATTGAAATGCTGCAACACAGAATGGCCATATGTTCAGTTATTCGTTCATCTTATCAAGAGATGGTGTGAAACTGTATTGCATAGTCAAGGAAACACTGGTTAGCTACATACAGTTCATAAATAAAATTGCTTTACAGTAGTGTCTCTTGGATAACGTCAATGGTCTGGGAAGAGACATTCTTTAAGGTGGATTATTTTAACTACTTGAGTCCCCAACACAGTTTTTAAATGGTGCATAGATAGCAGCTATTCATCTCAACTCTGCTCAAGCCAGGTTTTAAAATAGCACCCAGTTTCATTGGTTTCAGTGGCCCCAGCCAGCATTATCACTGGAACCAGTCAGTGATAGCCGAGGTCAAGCACAAAGCCCAGGAGCTGAAAGGATCAACTACTGGGCTTCCAAACATGCTACATAGTGATCCATTGAACACCTGTGAACACAATGCTTTTATATTGTATTTACATTGAGAGAGTTGTGACATCACTACCTCTGAGTACTTGGCCTTGCAGCAATACATCACTGGTATAACAAAGATAGATGGCTATGGGCTACTCAATAGGGGATAAGAACTACACGTAGATAGGGGACAGTGCTGATTAAGACAGCCTATCTGATATACCAAAGATGATATGAGGAAGACTAGCTGCTGCCACCACTAATGTGTGTCGCACATGTATGGAGGATATTTAATAGAGAAATTGTGGGGGCGCTATCAAGTGTCATAAAACAAATACCTTGTGAAACAATGGAGTTACAATAAATAGAACACTGCCAAATGTAACTTAACTACATAGTATAGACTCCATTGTTAACACATATACAGTCCTAATAATTAAAAGTCCAATAGTTAAAATACTCCGATTTGTGCTAATATATATAGAATCCAATATTTACATGAAGATAAACAATAAATGAGATAGAATATATACAATTATAAATCCAATACTTCCACATAAAGTGCACATGACAAAAATACTGAAAGAAAGTGCTTGTGCTGAAAAGTGCAAAGAATAGCAATATAACAATTTTTTAACATCCAGTCCCCGAGAAATGCGCAACGTTTACTCCTCCAGATGAAGCCATGTTGGATGGGGGCGTAACATGTAGAGGTGAAGCCCGGCAGTGGTATCGTTGAAGTACATGTGAGAAGCGGTCTATTCTCTTGATGTTTTATGTGGTTTATTTTATAATAAATGTGAGTGAAATTTTAAAGGGGTAGTATATTTTCTGTTTGATACCTTGTTGGACATACTGCACTATTAGAGCCTTTTTTTGCATGTCACCTGGGATTCATCGGTCTGAGTGCAGAGGATTATTTGAGATTACATGTGTGGATAGACCCGTGGGGGTAGTTTAATGAGGAACCATTGAAGAGTGCTTCCAACCATTTTCCCTCAAAAGGAGACACATTTACCTGAGTGTGGAGAATTATTTGATAAACATGTGTGGCTAGACCCAATGGGGTAGCTTAATGAGGTGAGCCTTCACTTCACCTGGTGGAGGGCAACATGGTTGAATTTGCACTAGCAACAGATTTAGGAATAAGTGCTCACAGCACCAGAGAACCATATCCTTGCGTATTTCTCGGGATGTTAAAAAAATGTTATATTGCTATTCTTTGCACTTTTCAGCACAAGCACTTTCTTTATGTGGAAGTATTGGAATTATAATTATTGTATGTATATATATTATATCTCATTTATGGTTTATCTTCATGTAAATATTGGTATCTATCTATCTATCTATCTATCTATCTATAAATCAGAGCATTTTATTAACTATTGGACTTTTAATTATTCAGACTGTGCATATGTTAACAATGGGGTCTATACTATGTAGTTAAGTTACATTTGGCAGTGTTATATTTATCGTATCTCCATTGTTTCACGAGGTATTTATGTTTTATATGACACTTGATAGCAGCGCCCCAACAATTTCTCTATAAAACATCACTGGTATAGTGATCTATTGCCAGCAGCAAGCAATAGATCACTATTAAAAGTGACCTGTTGCCACACAACTGCATCGGGGGTCTAGATCTGGTCTCCACTTACCAGATTGAAAAAAAAAAAAGAAGAAGTTTTAAAAAAAGTTGTAAAAATCTAAGAATGTATAAAAATAAATAGTTAAATACACACACACACAAAAACCAAACTGCTCAGATGTAGTTCTACTTTCATGTTCATGTAACAATTTATGCAAACAGTATTATTTCTACTGCATGTTTCCCATGAAGAGCCAAAAAGGGAATACAGCTCTCCTAAATAAAATGCATACATTCAATATGTGCTTTACTATTCCTTTTACATTACAAAAAAGTCACACACATTTCATACAAATTTTTATCAGGAGACTTTGTTGATTAGGTATTTTGGTAAATATATATGGGGGTGTGCAAATGACATCAACTTTGCATTGGCAAGAATTACAGGAAATGCATTTTTTTCATAATGATTTGCTATATATTTTGAATAAAAGCCAAGAAAATAAACCATATGTATCCAAATTTGCTACCAAATGAAAGCATATCTGTTCTGAAAAAAAAAGGAAGAAGGATGTAAAATACATTAGGGTAGACTACAAATATACACATGAACTCTCCAACAGACAAGTTTGGGACATGTAATTTAGTTAGCTTAGCTAGATAGGGGAAGGTAAGTGGCTATATCACATGTGTTGACATTCAAATGCTAAAAAGTGATATGACTTTTCATTATTGAGCTGTGTGCGCATTAACCACATTTCTTATTTTCAGTATACAGACACTGTTTAATAAAGTTATGTTTTTTTATAACTGTCAGTCTCACTGTGTCATGGGAGTCTGAGGTAGTCCCCAGATTCAGGTAGTAGCTGTACCCACATACAGTACTCATTAAGCCTATTTCTCAAAGTCAACGCCTACAGGTATGCCACATGATTATACACAGTTACCATTCATTTAGTTACTGCCTATACAAATCCACCAAAGCCTTTTGGCCATTCTTCTCCTATGAATCAGAGGAGTGTAGTTAGTTGTGCATTCCTGTGACCCATTTTCAGCAGACAGTGGGCCGAAGCCCGCTGTCAGCTGGCATCACAGAGCCCATCCAGGCTCTGGAAAGATCCCAATATGGATGGGATCTATCTAGATGCCTGGATGGACACCTGGCTCGGTCTTTCAGCAATCCGCTGGGAGCCTGAGCCAGAACCCCTCCCACTCCTCCACAACCCAGTGCTCCAGCTCTGGAGGGGAGAGCAAAGAGTCGGCGACTGGCAGTCATGGCTCTCTGCTCAGAGCGAAGGAGGAGAACTGAGCAATTCGGGCCAACTCTTGTCCGTGTCAATCGACAGACAGTGAGGCTCAGGACCGAGCACGCAGGAGTTCAGCAATCACTGGGAGGGGGAGATTTGGGGCTGCTCTGTATAATTGCACAGAGCAGGAACGTATACACTTTTTTTGTTTTTTTTTAACCTGGTAAATATTTACAAGCAAATACATAGACACACACACACACACACACACACACACACACACACACACAGCATGGCTTGGCCTGCCCCCGCTCCCTCCTCACAGGATTAAAATGACAGAAGCAGGAGCAAATTACTTCTGCTCCTGTGCCTGTGAAGAGAGGGAGAGAGCAGCGCTGGCTGCAGATGGGCACAGCACTGGACTAAGATAGGGAGATGAGAGGGCGATACACTTACTGAGACATGCAAGGAATGCATTACGGTAAAAAAAATACCTTGCCTTTTATGTAGAGAAATGCCTATATAGCGCAATTAAGATCCAGGTTTTTCTTGATACGCTGTGATTTTTGTGGGTTTCATTCAATGGGAGTACTTTTCTGACTGGTTCAAACCAGCCAGGAAATATATGTTTTTAGGGCTTGTTGGCTCACATTTAAGTAAAAGGTAAAGTTACAACACATAATAAAAGGTTACCCTTGGAGGGGCGTTCATCATTCCCCCTCCAATGCTATCAATAAAACACAGATGCTTTATTTAGTCTCTCGGCTTACTCCCACAGTGCTGCTGCCTTGGCCTCACATGTTGGCCCCTGTCTGGTAAGACAGACTAGATGACAAAACACAGATTCTCCATCTCTCTCTCAGCTCTCAACTCTATGCTGTACATGCCCCGCCCTGGCCTCTGGGCAGGGATCTCCTGTCTCCTGCGTGGAGCCCTGAACTACAGCCATACCCTTGATAATAAAGTCTGTGCACACTTGCACTCAGGCTGCTAGACACAGGGTAAAAGGCTTCATCCTTCCCTAGACTCTTAGAAACCTTGAGACTCTAGGACCTAATCCGGAAGGTATCAATCCCAGAGAAAACTGAAAAAACAACATACTATTTTCTCGATTCAGAATAGACATTCAGTGGCAGGACACAGCCATTTGTTACTTGAGGTTCTAAAAAGAGGTTGCAATATGCATAAAACACATTCACATTGTTATTAAAAAAAATAGCTTATCTCAATAATAAACCCATGATTTATCACTTTATACCAAAATAAAAACTACAGCACCATGTTTGCCACTTATCAGGCTTGATCCTGTATCTGTCTGGCACTCTAGCAATGACTTACTAGCACTTGGATTCCCTAGTATGTTTGCCTGTTAAGGTGAAAGAAAGGGCCAGTTCATGATTATTAAGACTTTGGGGGCAGACTGTGGCTGCATGGAGAAGAAAATAGTCCAGAGTAAACTATACCCCAGGCTTGGTTATCAGTCAAAGTAAAACATTTTTTAGTGCCTGTGGTCAAGGGAGGGGTAATGTCACATTGTTGTTGTTCATAGGAGGAATAGGACCCCCATCATTGGTGTCAGTTGAAGATATAGTGCGCTATAAATGGTGACATTGGGAGGAATTGTGACCCATTGTTAGTGTAAGCAATAGCATCTAATGAGCCACAGTTTAAGATCCATAGCTGTAGGAGATTCTGGGCCAAGTGAGACTTTGGGTCTTCATGGTAGTAGTATCAGAAATTGAAGCAGCAGATTTTTCCTGCTGGATTACCAAGAGGTCAGAAGCAAATAGGAGAATCAAGTTACTACTGACCAATATTGTGTGGTATATTTTAATGTGTGCTCTGGTAGAATGACCAAGATAGTCCTTAATTAACATCTGGATCAAAAGAACAAGAACTTTAGAAATACAGAATAAATGTTAAGGGTAAAGGCAATATATGCTGACAGATATTGCTAATGAAGTGCACTTACGTTCAAACACAGTCAAAATGTCTTCTTTGAAGAATGGGAGTTCTTGAAATTCATGTGCTGCTTCAGAGAAGCCTTCCTCTCCTTTTATAAAGAAATAAAAAGCTAATTTAGTTATATATTGGGTTGAAAATTGTATGGTTTCTACACACCAAATAAAAAGAAAAATGCTTACCAGTTACCCTGTATAAATGGCAAGAGAATAAAATGAGCAATGGGCATCTGTAATTAGAATTGAGTGAACCCGGACTGTAAAATTCGGGTCCGTGCCCCAAACCCGAACATTAAAAAAAAAAAAAAGTCCGGGATCGGGTTCGGTATTTGGGTATTTTTGGTGCCTTTTCTATAGCTGCTGGGCAGCCAATCAACAAGCTTTTCACTAGTTTGCCCTTAGAAGCCATCACAGCCATGTCTACTAATGGCATGGCTGTGATTGGCCAGTGCATCGTGACCCAGCCTCTATATGGGGCTGGAGTCACGTAGCGCCGCGTGTCAGATCGTCTCAGACTAGAGTAGGGAGAGCTTCATGCCGCTGCGGCTGAGGGAAAGATTAGCATTCACAACCATCTCAGACATCATTAGGGAGACCTTCATTGCGGTCATGTGAGGGAGACATTAGCGTTCAGAACCATCTTCTAGTGCATTAGGGAGATGTTCCTGTCTGTGCTGTGAGGGAGACATTAGCGTTCAGAACCATCTTATAGTGCATTAGGAAAACGTTCCTGTTGGTGCTCTGAGGGAGAGATCATCATTCTAAAACCATCTACTACTGCATTAGGGAAACGTTCCTGTTGGTGCTATGAGGGAGAGATTATTGTTCTAAAACCAACTACTACTGCATTAGGGACAGGTTCCTGTTGGTGCTCTGAGGGGGGAGATTATTGTTCTAAAATCATCTCATACTGTAGTAGGGAGAGGTTCCTGTCGGTGCTGTGAAAGACAGATTATCGTTCTAAAATCATCTCATACTGGTGTAGGGAGAGGTTCCTGCTGTTGGTGTGAGCGGTGCATTTCTTGCACAAAAATAGTGCATCTACAATTTTCTTTTTTGTTTTTTTAAAAATAATAATAATAATTTATTATTCTTTTTTTTTATATATATATTTGGACTCTCATCCCTTTTATATACATCACCACACCGGAGGAATTTTCTTATTTTGGAACGCTGCACCAGAACACAAGAGGACCAATTAGGAGATCGATATTGGAGAAAGTCCGGCACAGAGGATTCAAACCCGAGCTGACCGGGAAGAGATTCAGCACAGGCGAGCTACCTCTGCAGGGGTACCTAGCTCTGGTGAGTGGGGACACAGGAGGGGAGCACTGAGTGGAGTCACCGGATCACTTTGAAAACCCTGATGTATTATCACCAAAGTCACTGAACACAGTATTTCAAGATCGGAAAATTTCCAAGAGACTATTGTGTTTTTATTCCTTGTTTCACATGTGTTTTACTAATCACGGACATTATTATTATAATAGAATTTGAAAACAATAATTTATTTTAACGTAATAGCACAACGTTTATATACACTGTCACTTTATTCATTTAATGATAATTTTATGCTTTTAGAACTTGGGGTCTTGTGCAAAAGGGTTGTTTCTAAGGAGGATTACCACCTCCAGGGGTAGCGCCATCTCCTGGTACACTGTTTACTAAAAAAAAAAAAAAAAAAAAAAAAAAAATAATGCAATTT
>BLSH010112908.1:17610-34449 GCA_018402905.1 Glandirana rugosa
GTCCCCGGACTGGTCTAAGCGTCTCGACACCTGGAATAGAGAGCAATTATGGGTTTGTGGGCCACAACTCACCCCCCCCCCAATGCCTGGATGCTCCCTAATTGCTATCACCAGGGTTTCCATGGCGATTGCAAAGATCAGGGGAGAGAGCGGGCACCCCTGTCTGGTTCCCCTGTGTATATTAAATGGATCAGAGAGAAAGTTTTGCAGTCTTATATTCGCTCTAGGGTTGGAATATAGAGCTTTGAAGGGTCTGTCTGAAACGAGGGCCAAAACCCCAACGACCGAGGACCTCAAATAGATAGGGCCATTCTACTGTGTCAAACGCCTCCTGAAGGTCAACTGAAAGTACAAACCCCTCCTGAGGAAGGCCCCCGTCCCACCCAGATCTTAGAAGAGAGATAAGGTCCACAGCTCTGCGAATCTGGTCAGGCCCCTGTCTACCGGGAATGAAACCCACCTGATCCTTATGTATATACTCTCCTATAAATGCAGCTAGTCTATTAGCCAGGATTTTAGTTAAGATCTTAAGGTCATTGTTGATTAAGGAGATAGGTCTATAGTTAGAGACATCAGAGGGGTCCTTGCCTGGCTTCGGGATGACCGAGATATTGGCCGAGTTAAGATCCGAACTAACTATCGTTCCCTGTTGTAGTGAGTTGAAGAAGTTAGCTAAATAGGGGGCTAGGATAGACCCAAATTGCTTATTATATCCCATCGACAACCCATCGGGGCCAGGAGCAGAGCCCCCCTCGAGATGCTTAATTATGTCTAGAACCTCCGTCTCCGAGATTGGTGCTTCTAATGCGAGACTGTGTTCCCTGACCAGAACAGGTAGGGGGATGTTATCCAGAAAATTGGATAGGAAGGCAGAGGAGCCCGGGATCTCCGACTGATACAGCTTAGCATAAAAACCCTGGAATGTGGCCATGATCTTATGAGGATTTTGTGTGAGGGTCCCCGAAGGGTCTCTCACCTTAGGGAAGGTGAATGATCTGAGTTTCGGCGAAAATCTAGCTGCTAGTTTGGGACCTATGTGGTCTTTTCGTAGGTAGAACTGGGCGTTCGCCCACTGTGCTTGTTTCTCTGCCTGGGTGGTCAAGGCCAAATTCAGGGCCGCCCTTCCTGCCTCTAGCTTAGCCCGAGACTGTGGGGTCGGATTTTTCTTATGCGTCTTAGAGAGTTTATGAAAATCCTGCTGTAACTTGACTAAATCGCTCTTTCTCTCTTTTTTAAGTTTAGCAGATAGGTGGATGATCCTACCCCTGATAACTGCTTTGTGGGCGGCCCAAAGAGTTATGTGAGAGACCTCTTTACCCGAGTTTAGACTAAAATATTCTTTAAGGTCCTCCCCCAACAAAGTACAATGGACCGGGTTATTCAAAATGGATTTCTTCAGTCTCCATTGGGGTCTAGGACCCATAGCCCCCTGGGACCTAATGTGAAGAACTACCATTGAGTGGTCAGAGAACGAGGAGTTAGAGATCGAAGGGATAAAGGGAGCCCCCACAAATATATGGTCAATCCTAGCTAGAGATTTGTGCGGGGCAGAGTAATGAGTGTAGTCCTTTGTGTTAGGATTAAGTTCCCTCCAGACATCTACTAGGCCCAATGAATTTAGAAGCTTGGCAATCTTCAGACTCCTTTTTGGGGGTTGGAGGAATCGAGTCCAGACCGGGCCGGACTTGTCCAGCATGAAGTGAAACGCAGTGTTGGAGTCACCTCCAAGAATCAAAGTCCCCTCAAAGTGGGGGGAAAGGGAGCCAAGCATTGCCTGAAAAAATTGTACCTGTCCTTTATTTGGGGCATAATAAGAGAGGAATGTATAGGTGCTACCTCTGAGTTCTCCTATCAGGAGAATATACCTGCCCTCAGGGTCCCAAATCTCCTTATGAGTGTGAAGACCGAGGCCTTTAGCAAAAAATATTCCAACCCCTCTCGTCTTATCCGGAGCATTCGCCAAAAAGAATCGTGGGAAACCTGCATGGGGAAACCTTGGGGTGAATTGAGAGGGGAAATGGGTTTCTTGAAGAAGAAGGACCTCCAGGTGCTGCGAATGAGCTGATTGGAAGTACTTCTTACATTTTAGGGGGGAGTTGAGTCCCTGTACATTATGAGAAGCTACTTTTAAAAAACCTGATGAATTAGAAGAGGGTGTCATAGTAGAAACCATGGAAAGCATAAGCGTCACTGATGATCAACTTACCCAGCCCTACAGATGCCATAATGAAGACTATGCGTTTCTCCCTGGAGGAAAACTGGAGCTCACCGCGTCACTCAGAAAGGTGCCGCCCTGGTGCCTGAGTGAAAGCAAACAAATGAGGGAGAGGAAGAAAAGGAGAGAGAGAAAAGAGATCAGAAAGAGAAAGGAGAGAAAAAGAGGGGAAATGGATAAGGACCACCACTCCCCTCAAGAGTCGGGGGACGAGAGCCGGAAGGCCGGCAACCCAGTCCCGAGACCAACCAAGTATCGTGTGCCCAACCGGCAGCATCACATCTGCTCTCGGGCAAACCATGTGGTAAAACCCAACAGCAGAGGGAGGAGCATGCTTACCACCCCGTCCCCGAGGAAACCCGTAACTTATAATAATAACAAAACAACAGCATCCCCATAAGAGAAAAACAACTGATCAAATGAGGAAGCCCCTCAGGAACCCCCCATAATGAGGTGTGTCCAGCGGTGGGGAGGAGAGGCACATCCTAAAGGGGCGGCCCTCTGCCCCACCAAGGGGCTTCCGGCAATCAGACTCAAATCTGTTAATAACAACCCACCAATCCCCAGAAAGCCGACAACCTCAGTCCGAGAGTATATGAGTCCTTATGGAGACCTTTTCAGTCAATGAGGGGTGCTGGAGAGAGTCCCCTCCTGATGAGGACACCTGGGGGCCACAAGCCATTTTGCAAATTCCCTCCAGACCCTGGTCCTGACCCCCCCCCCATGACCCCTTGCACCAACGTGACGGGGTGGGGTGGACAACGGTCCCCAGCGAGCAGCGAAGAGGATTCCCCCCCAAGGTCCCAATCAGTGCCCTATGGGCCAAAGTAACCTGTGAAAAAGAAAAATGTTAACAAAGGGAATAAGCTACCCCATTACAGGAGAACTGAAAAAGGTAAAATAACTCAACAAAAGTCAGATGTAAGCCCAAATGGCTATTGAAGGGCCCTTCAAACCAAAAACTAAACCTCAGAGGAGTGATGAAAAGGTCAGGGAGGATGCGAGTCTTTGGACCTCTTGGAATGTTGGTTACGCCATACTGGGGGGATTGGGCTCTGAGGTGAAGGGGTGTTTGGAAGGACCTGCAGATTTGGAAATGAGGGAGGTACCCGGTTCCAAGGAAATGAAATTCAGTTTAACCAGTAAATGTTACCTTCATGAAATGAGGAAAAGCCATAAATCTTGCCTTTAAAGGAGAAGGTAAGGCGGAATGGAAAGGACCACCAGTTCTTAATGGTTTTCTTTGTCAGAACCTCCAGCAGGGGCTTCAGGGATCTCCTCTTCTGAATGGTGGCTGGGGAGATGTCCACGAAAATCTGGATTGAGTGGCCCTGGAAGGACAGCTGTGATGTATTTCTGGTGAGCTTCATAATCTCCTCCTTAACAGCATAAAAGTGAGGTTTGACTATGATATCCCTAGGCAGCCCACCTGAGCGGGGTGCCTGGAGGGCTCTGTGGGCCCTGTCTAGCTCCAACCTGTGTTCAGGGATGCTGGGAATAATTTCCTTGATGAAAGAGCGAACAGTCCCCTGAACATTCGTGATGGATTCAGGTAACCCTCGGATTCGGAAATTATACCTACAGGACCGATTTTCAAGGTCCTCTATCTTGGAGAGAGCTGTCTCCAACTGGTCTTGGAGATCCTGAATCCGGGAAGTGTTCTGATTCCCTTTTGCAATTGTTTGGTCAGTCCTTTGTTCAATGACATCAATCCTGGAGCCTAAGTTTTGAAGATCCAATTGAATAGTAGAGGTAATTTGGGAGGCAGTTTGGGCCAAACGTTTAGATAACATATTGGAGAAGGTTTCCATCATGAATCCCAGGTCCAAGTGCATTGTTGGGGAGGAAGTCCCAGAAAGACCTAGGGTGTCTGGATTTGGAGCTCGATCCTCGGCCGGGGAGGCAAACATTTCATCAAGGGTCCTTTCCAAAAGAGATACAGTGGAAGCGGGGGAAAGAACCTGGAGGTTGCTAGGCTCAGAAGCCGATGGAGCTTGGGCAGGGAGAATTTGAGATCCCCCCTCTGCCCCTGCTTCCATGTCCTCAGGTTTGTCCTTAGGATCTGGATGGGTACCGGAGGGCATAGGGCTCGATTTAGAGGACTGGTTAGAAAAGTTTGGGTGTTTGGAAATGTCCCTTCTCACCGCTGCGGCGTACATTGAGAATGATCCTGGAAAGTAAGCGTCTCCGAATAAGACGAAGAGGTCAGTTAGACCTAATCAGCCGCTGAGAAGGGCTAAAAAAAAAAAAAAAAAAAGAAGGAAAAATAAGAGCACCAACTTCAGCCAGATGTGGGATATTTAGCAAGGGCAGGGGGTCCTCAGAGACTCAGTCTGTAAAAGTTCTGTACCTAAAGCCCTTTGAGCTTAGGGAGGGCTTACTTCTCTGTCCCGTGGTGAGGGGAGATCCGCAAAAGGGAAAAGATGCTCTATTTTCCTCAATAAGGGAGTTAATCCCGGCTTTAAAGCTAAGTGGACACTGAGGCCTAGGGATCTGCTCCAGGGCCAGGCCACGGCCTCAATTGCTGGCCTTACCCCCTTATAGAAGCACCGGCTGATCTAGGGGGGTTAATATAGATCCCTGGTGGAGGCAGTCCCTCTCCAAGTCCTTGGGGCACTCAGTGATCCCGTCCTAAAGCCCCTTCCTCGAACTTCGTGCGGCACCTCCGTGAGTGTAGGCCGCAGCCTCGCCTAAGGGCCACGCCCGGCGTGTGCTAGAAAAGGACACCAGCGGGTCCTGGGAAGATGCCCCTGTGCCTCCAGGCGCCCTCGGTTCCCGGGTGGTGGGGTTGCCGGTCTGGATGGTTGCTGTAGAGGGTTACAGGGACGAGGTGGTACAGAGCTCTGAGATCAAGCCGCCATCTCAGAGAAACCGCGCATGCGCACTGCTGTGTAAATATTTTTAGTGTTCATCGTTACCAAAGTGTGATCTATATATGTCCTCAACCTTCACCAACTTCACGTCCGCGATGGCAGAGATCCTCCTGAGCACTTTCAAAGAATTGGTTTTGACCTCTGCCCGTTACCTTCAGTTTCATTGGGAATAGCATGGCTTGGAGCCTTTGAAGCCACTTTTTCACATCTGCAAATTTCGCTCACTTGCGTTGCACCTCAGCAGAAAAGTCAGGGAAAAAGGATATCTTAGAGCCATTATAACGTATGTCCCCTTTCTCTCTAGTCATGTGCAGTATGACCTCTCGATCTCTGTAATTCAGGAGCCTTGCCAGTATCGACCTAGGATGGTTGCTCGGTGGGAGAAGCCTTTGGGGGGACCCTGTGCGCTCTCTCCACTGTGTAGATGAGGGAAAAGGACTCTTCAATGTCATCGGTCTTGTTAAGGGCCTGCTAGGACTGCTGTGTAGCCATCCGCACATCCCGATTGAGAGAGGGAATCTGATCCTTGATATCACTCACTCTGCCTTCCACCGCAGTGGTCCTCTCCCTGATCTTCTGCAGATCTTGGTGGAGGAGGGAGACTGACTCCTTTAGGCCCCCAAACTCCTCTTTTCATCATCCACTGCCGTGCATTTCTGCATTGCTTGTAAAATGTCACTGAGTGTGGGCTGTGGGTTGTCATACTGAGGTAAGTCAAATAAATCTTGCATGGGTTTAGGCACAGATTCAAATGGCGCTGTGTCATCAAGCATGTCTGTGTCCTCCCTGTCAGAAAGCTGATGATATTGTTTAGAGCTATTGTTTGTGGCCTGTGAGAGCTCTGCTGGGCCTTTTAGCTTCTGTGTGTAATATAGCATATCTTTAGTCTGCTCTTTGTGTTTAGGGGGCTTGGTGGACTTACCCTCCTGATCGCTCTTTTTATCCGAGCCTCGTGGTGTCTTGTGAGGCTGTGAGTGTTCAACACCATCTTGGTGCTCCATGGCTGTGGCATCCGTTGTGTTTACATGGGTCATCATGGGTCTGGATTCGTTCTCCAGTGTCGCCTGGGATGTCAGGGAGGCAGCCGGTGCCGGAATCAGCTCAGTCAGGGCGGAAGAAATGGAGAGAAAAGGATCGTTTTATGGATCAACAGCAGGAGCTCCGTGCCACACGTCTGTTCACATGCCCTGTCAGGCCACACCCCCCGACATTCATTGTTAAATGCACCCCAACAAACTGTACAAGAACCCAACACACAAATGACCACATTACAGCTTTTGGTGTATTGCATTGTAAAACAAAGTCATGTGCATTTTACGTTCAATGCGGTGTGTGTTGGCAGCCTATTCATAATTCTTACATCATAGCTGGGGTAACTAGGTCATTTTTGTAAGGGGGATCCCAGTTTTGCATTTTGTTCAACTTTTGTATAGATACGTTATCAACACCATGTAGATGAATGCAACCCAATGTTGCAACCTTCAATGTTTCTTTCTTCTAGAGTAGTATTTCTGTCATGCACTTGGTCGGAGGCCGGAGTGCTGAGAGGGCTCCACTTGAGGTAAAGCACCCCTGAAAGTGTTAACGCTTCACCCAAAGAGCATGCGTTTCCAGCTGTGTTAGGCTTAAGTGATGAGCAGATGTTCATTGGATGAAAGCTGGGCAAGCAGGATGAGCTGCGGGGCAGGAGTTCCTCAGAAGTACCAGGTGATATTTGGCAGCAGGAAGAGCCAGGAGCAAAGTCAGGAGCCAGGTCAGTAGTCATACATGGGAGTTCAGCCAGGAGCAGTAGCAAGTAGCAGAATCAGGAGCAAGCTGGGGTTATACCCAGGAGATAAGACACCAGCAAAGTCAGGAGAGCAAGCCAAGGTCATTCACAGATAATTAGGCAAGCAGAGCCAGTACAACAAGCCAAGGGTCAAAGCCGGGGATGGAGATAAAACAGGCCAAATGCAAGCCAGGTCGGTAACAGGAAATCCAATAACAGCATAAGCAGGAACACAGGAACACACGGGGGGGCTGGCGATCATCCAGCAGTTTGTGGATCAGACTGTTGACTTTAAATAGGCCACTGGGCGCCAGAATCTGTCACGTATTGCATGCACCATGGCGCACATGTATGTGTGATTGTGCACAAATGTTTGCAGCTGTTCACGGCCACGCATGCATGCGCATTCACACTGGCACATGTCTTAGTGCCCGCAGCATTGCCTGCGGCCCTGTTGAGTATTGGCAGATGTGCCAGTTCTTTTGTAAACTATCCTCTGACAATTTCTCAACAGGGGTGCCTTTTGGATTTTTCCAGGGTGTCACAAGCACAGGACCCAATTTTCTCTGGGTCAGCTTCATGTATTACCATGGTGCAGGAGGGCATAATAACCAATGATGCTCTAGGGCCATACAAATGACTTCATGGAAACTCATAAAATTGACCCAGGTCAGGAGGCATGCGGGTCCTTCCCCTCAACATTCAGGACAAAAGCCTGGCTCTTCCATACCTGCTTCACATCCCACCCTCTGCCTCGCTGCTGGAGCAAAAAGGTAGGGCTCCAATATAATGAGAATGCTTGGTAATGGCCGAACTCTGACATATGGGGGGACCTCTGACTGGATGAGAGAACATCTGATGTGATAAGGGGCTTTTAATATGAAGTTAATTTCATCAACACGGTTACGTGCATCAACCCAGGTTCAGATTTCCCAGTGATTAGTAACATTTGGGCTTTTTACATTTTAGACTGAGGTGCCTCTGGATTTTGTATACTTTTAAAGGGTGCTGTTACTGAAAAATGGTTGAGAAATGCTGTTCTAGGACCCCAGAAGATTTTTGTTAAATCATCTGTCCAAGCGGGAATTCTAAAGACCTGGATTATTCTGTCCACTTACCTATGCACAACGATATGGTGAAACTGGACACACTGGAGGCTACAGGTTAAAACGCCATAGGAAAGAATCTGTTGATTGATTATCACTCAGTTCAGTTTCAAATCAGTTCAATAATAATGTGTTTATTGGTGTCACTTCATATATGATATTTTATGAGTGGATAATTAAATAATCAACAAAAAGTGTAGCTGCTGACTTTTAACAATCAGACACTCACCTGTCCTTTGCTCCAGTGATGCGGTCGCCCGAGAGCTTGCTCCTCTCCCCCTCCTCTCCACAGCACCGGCATCACAGGTGTGGGCACCCAGCTTTGGCTTCAAAGCCGGGCGTGTACTGCGCATGCATGAGTCGCGCTGCACCTTGTGACTGGCCAGCGTATCTTCTGCGACCTGTGACGTGTCCCAGAAGATCGCCGAGAGGGAGAGAGGAAGGTGGACTTCCTTCCCTGAGCTGCGGCGCCAGGGGAGGAAGTGGACCAGGGACCCTGTGAAAATAGGGTCCCTGGTCACCCTCCCAAAAAAGACCTGCCAATTGTGGCATGTCGGGGGGTCACCTTCCATTAAAGCAGAAGTTCCACTTTCAGGTGGAACTCCACTTTAGGTATATGTCTTACCTATTTTGTTCCATTATTCACAGACAGGGTCTTGAAGTTTTTATAATACCCCACTGGAAATGTTCAAATGTTGCTTGCTACCATGTAGAAATTGTGGAAACAATGTAATGCTGTCCTGATAACAATATTTCATTGTTCATGTGTATCTAAAGACATTTTTATTTTTTGCTTTAATAGAAAGTAGTCAAAATCTCTGCATTTTTTCCCTCTTTTTTGCCTTGCCTGTGTTGGATTAAGGAGATTTTTCCTCATTTCCTGATGACATTAACATTTTGAAATTCCCATTACTTGCTGTCCTAATGACAGCCAGGACAAACAGACCCTAGCAGGGACACAGTGCTGTAAAAACCTGACCAATGTTCAAATTGGATATTTTCCTCTCTATTCCTGTTCCAGCGACAGCTGTAAACATTTGAATTTATAATTACTTTATGTCCTGGTGACATTAGTGAGGTAAATCTCCCCACTGGGGACACGGGCAGCAATAAAATCATATCAGGCACACATTCCAACTATATTAAAAAAAAAAAGTGTTTTTGTTTCAGATATAATTTTATTGTAAACAGTTGGAGATTGCTTCATGGCATTGAGAAAATGTGACATGTGCAAGAGTACCCCATGAATACTTATGAAGGTTGCATGGACATAACAAAGCAATTTATTTAATAAATACTATTAACAAATCTTATTTTATTTCCCTACCCTGAACTCTAGCATTATATTTGTCACAAAGTTTGAATTGCATATTTAATTGATATGGATGCAACAAGCATATAATAAACTCTAACGTGTAAAGAGCTGTACTATCACAATACATAATATATCAAAGTACAAAAGTTCAAAGTGTAAGATGAATATCCACCCCTAGTATTGAGCATACAGAGTTTTATTCTATTTCAGCCTACTGTATGACCTTGTAGAGACATTTGGGATAGAATATCACTGTAATCACAAGAGGAAAAGTTACTAATAAAAGCTTCATATCTCTGCTGTTTGCTTCTCTTAGGACATAGAATAATGCCGATTTGTGTTATCATTTACTTTCATCATCAATGTCTCAGTAAGTCAGAGCAGAATGGAATCCAACTTTGATAAATGAAAAGGGGAATGTGTTACTGCAGAAGAGATGAAATGGAGAATTTACTTGAGAAGGAGGAAAAGGTTAAAGCAACCCAACCATGCTTTTCCTCTAGGGAGTTCTGCAGACAGGAAAACTCAGGGGACAAGGGAATAGCAAGTTAGAACATTGACTAATACATCATAATTAAGTAGCATTTACAGTACATCCTAAGGTGTCTTATTTTAGCTTGGTTAAATCCTTGGTCACAAATTGTTAAATACCATGGATGTTGTAAGTACACACTTAATTCTGTTGCTAAATAATAAGATAAATGTTTAAAAGGATTACAGCGCCCTTCCTCCCTATATTGAGCAATTAAAAATACATGTTCCTCCTTGTTAACATAAAGTGCTATATAAGTGCTATATAAGTGCTATGAAAAGTGAAAAATGTTCCACTTTCTTGTGCAAGTGGAAATATAGCAGCGATGTTACTGTTAAATATATAATCTGAAAATACAGAAACCAATTAATTAAGTGCAAAAAATGCCAACAATGACGAGGAAAATTTGAAAAATATATAAAAATGATGATGCAATATGAATATTATAACGACTGTATGTGGTAAAAAATACTATATATAGAAAAGTCCCAATAAAGTGCTTCAGTGCTCTAAGTGCTTCTTTAAACTCGTGAATTTTGTGATCCACATGTCATCAGCCTGCACTCACCAGATAGGTTGGACAATGCTGTACGACAAAATGGGTCTTGCAGGCTTATAGGTCGTTTGTAAGGAGACCTTTACCTTTTGTACAGTGGGGTAAGCTCCCTTCGTTCAGGTCCTTCCACTGCGCATAAATCTCCTGGGATCCTTCTTATGCAGGTATTGCGCTTGTTAAAGAAAGATCTTACATGTGTAAAATCTTAAAAAAAACTCTTTATTTAGCATACAGAATCGTTCTATTTGCCGGTATTGCAGTAAAAACATAAAACTGCCCATGCAGTCTTTGGGGACAATGGATGCCTGAATCCCTCTGTGTGCGTTCCACTTCCCTGAGCTGGTAGCGACATTTGGGACCCTTCAGCTTGACATGTTTCGTCACTTCCTGGTGACGTTTTCAAAAGCAGCTGCAATACCGGCAAATAGAATGATTCTGAAATTTAGCTGTTAGTGAATGTAATGAATACAAATTTATCTGAAATAACGAATGCCACATCTAAACTAAAATAGTTCTGAGGAGAACTATGATTTGATTGGTATAGCTGAATCTTGGCTTCATTCTTCACATGGCTGGGCTATTAATATTCCTGGCTATGCTCACTTTCAGAAAGACAGGGTAAAACGGAAAGGGTGGTGGTGTCTGTCTCTATGTGAGAAGTGAACTCAAAGTGAGTGTGAATGAGGACCTAGTTGATGGAGAGAGTGATGAGTCTGAAGCATTATGGGCATATCTGCATATGGGTGTGCATACTACAAAGGTTATCATTGGAGTTTGTTATAGACCTCCCAGTGTTAAAGAGGAGGTGAAGACTCTGCTCCTTGCACAGATGGAAAGAACTGAAAGGGCTGGGAAAGTGATAATAATGGGGGATTTTAACTACCCGGAAATTAACTGGAGTAATGGCAATGCTAGGACAGTTAAAGGGCAAAAATGTATACACCTATTACAGGACAATTTTATGGTCCAGTTTATTGAGACCCCAACTAGGAATGATGCTTTGCTGGACCTGGTAATCTCAAACCATGCAGAGCTTATTACCAATATTCATATAAAAGAACATCTGGGTAACAGTGACCATTACATGATTTCATTTAATGTAAGCTGCAAGCTTATGGGAAAGATAAAAACATTTAATTTTAAGAGAGCAAATTTTACAAGGATGAGGGCTGCTCTCCAGGACTTAGACTGGGAGGGAATATTGCCATTGATGAACACAGAACAAAAATGGGAATTTTTCAAAAAAACTGTATGCAAGCTCACTGTAAAGTATATTCCCATGGGCAATAAGTTTAAAAGGCTAAAAATAAAACCTATGTGGCTCACGGCCAAAGTTAAAAAAGTTATAAATGATAAGAAAAAGAGCATTTAAAAAATATAAAAATGAGGGAACACAATTATCTTTTAAATGTTACAAAGGATATAACAGAATATGTAAAAAGGAAATCAAGGACGCAAAAATTCAAAACGAACGTCAGATTGCAAGAGATAGTAGGACAAACCCCCAAAAATTATTCAAATATTTTAATAGTAAAAGGGTCAGGTCTGAGCATGCAGGCCCTTTACAAAATAATCTAGAGTGCGTGACTGGGGACAAAGAGAAGGCAAACTCATTAAATACATTCTTCAGCTCTGTGTATACAAAGGAGCATGGGGCAGCTCATGTCCACAATGGGGGTGGCAGTGACACATCCACAAATGATGCACAATGGCTCAAAAGTGAAATGGTCCAGAAGTATTTAGACAGAATAAAGGCAGATAAAGCACCTGGACCAGATGGCATTCATCCACAGATCCTAAAGGAATTGAGCTCTGTCATTTCAAAGCCATTGTATTTCATTTTTAGGGACTCCTTAATGACTGGAATAGTACCACTGGATTGGCGTAGGGCCAATGTGGTGCCCATATTTAAAAAGGGATCAAAGTCTTTACCGAGTAACTATAGACCTGTTAGTTTAACTTTTATAGCTGGGAAGATACTGGAAAGTTTAATAAAAGACCACATAAATAAGTTCTTGTTGGAAAAACGGAAAATTGTATACTCACCTTTCCGTAATTTTCCTTTCCTGGTGCATCTTCATGGCAGCATACACATGGGTTGTGGCTCCGCCCCCACAACATTATAGGACTGGTTAACTATAAATCAAAGACAGACCCAGCTCACAGCATTCTCTGTAACTCTCACCAATTTGGGTGGGAATCTGTATGCTGCTATGAAGATACACCAGGAAAGGAAAATTACGGATAGGTGAGTATACAATTTTCCGTTTTTCCAACAAGAACTTATCTATGTGGTCTTTTATTAAACTTTCCAGTATCTTCCCAGCTATAGAAGTTACGGAAAGGTGAGTGTACAATTTTCTGTTTTCCTGGTGCATCATGGCAGCATACACATGGGAACTAACTCGCCATAAGGGAGGGTGCAAAAAAAATTTTGTAATGATCAGAAGCGCAATTATGCACCATGAATTTTCCAAATTTTACTGTCGTGAGTCGGGTTAACTTAAAGTGTAATAAAGGTGTTTCCTGGGAGGACCATATTGCTGACTTGCAAATAGCCTCAGGAGACCCTCAGTACTGAGCTGTGCACTGAGCTGGCACTGCCCTAGTTGAATGTGCTCTTAAGTCATCCGAAACAGGAAGGCCTTGTAGAGAGTAGGCTCTTTTAATTGTCTTAATCTAGGATATGACTGTACATGTTGATGCTGATTGACCCTGCCTTAAGCCACGCTGGAACCAAGTACAGATTTCAGCTTTCCTGAATGAAAAGGTAGCTGCCAAGCAGGTCACCAAGGTTAGATCAACATCCAGGGGATGTGGTTCTCTCACTCAACCAAGAAAGATGGTAAACTAACTTCCTGGTTAAAGTCCAAGGAGAAAGACATCACATGGATAAAGGCAGTCTGGAGTTTTAGGACTATACTGTCTGGGTAGAACGCTTAGGTGAGGCTCCTTGAGTACAAAGCCTGCAGCTCTGACACCCCTTTTTCACAGAGGTTGCAGCAACCAGAAATATGATCTTCAGATTGCAGAGTATGGCCAATTCTGTAGGATAGAAGTGAGGCCTTGATAGAGATGAGGAACATGAGCAATGCCACATACGGAACAATGGTTTCCTGGCAAGGGTTAAGGACTCCCTGTAAGTGCAGACAAGGCTAAAGTCTGAACTTTAAACATATTTGAACCTAGGCCCTTGTTTTGCCCCAGTTGTAAGAACTGTAGAACCGTAGAACCTTGGCTCGTTTAGGTGATAAAGGACTCCAGGCTTTTACTGTATGAGATCTGCATAATTTTCCCATATTCTTTGGTAAGTCTTATTCACAAAGACCTGTCTGGCTTAACACAAGGTAGCCACTACCTGCACTGAGCACCCTTGACTTGGTAGCCTGCACCTCCCAACTTCCATGAAATCAAAAAGTAGTCTCTTGGGGCTGGATGACAAAACTGGCCGTGAGAGAGCAAATCTGTCATCACTGGAAGAGGCAGTGGTGACTCAATGCCTAAGTGTAGGAGAGACTCTAGAGCCTCCTAAGCCAAAATGGCATATTTGCAATTATTGGTACAGGAAGTTTCACTGACAGCCTAGGAATCCTACCCTTCCACTGCTGCCTATGCACGGTATAAATCTTGCTCCTCTTCTAAAAGGAGTGAATGACAGAAGGGCTTTAAACACTACTCTCAGTTCAAGAGCATTCAATACTATGCCTCATAAGCTGAACATCCCATGACCTCGAGCAGCCTGCTCTTTGAAATGCATCCCCCAACCTTTCTAGCTGAGGTCTGATGTGATAATGTTCCATTCAAAACAATTGGTCAGTTACAAAGAGCCAAGGATACTCCTTCACTGTTCTGCTTCACTCCCAAAGCACCTTTGACTTTCTCTATCAGACGATGGCTATTCCATTGTGGAAGTTCTACTGATTTTTCCCCGTCACTATTGCAGACAGTGAGGCCTTTGTGAATGCCCTGGGGGAGATGTACAGACCGAAGGGGAGGCACTGAAGCTGGCAGAGGAATTGAGGATGAATTGGGACATGTAGGTGTCTGATAAACCTACAGAGCATCCAGTCTCCCAGATCAATAATATAATGGATTGGAGGTCTTCTATCTTGCATGCCTCCAACTTCCTGTGCTTATTGAGGGTTTTTTTTTTGATTATTTGTTTTTTTACCACTGGGCACAGATTACCTGATTTTTTTTTTTTTTTTTTTAGAACAGAGGCGAACCAAATCCTCATCTCCTCTAGGCAAGTGGAGCCTTTAAGTTTGCTCATTTATTTAATCCGGCTACAAAACTTGACTAGAATTTTTTTACATTTTCCATTAATTCTGGTAGCCTGGCTGACTGGAAGAGATTGAAAGGTGGACATCCCAACTATCAATTTTATATGATCGTTATGCTCATTGAATTACGCCCCTGCATGAGTGAACGTTTGTCATGATGTTATACTTTTTTAATAAAAATGATTGTACCAGAAAGGTGGACATCCCTAAAACTTCCACCAATGTCACGCCAATATAGCTGATATGGCCCACTGATCCTGAATATTTTCAATCCAGGTGTGTGTGCAAAGCTTCACACAGGCACCCCCGTGTGTGAGTGCACCCTTAAAAAGACTTTCGCTGTTCTCCCAAGACAGGTGCCTTAGAGTTTTAAGGCTTTAATAATGAAGATTGGGTAGTTCTCCAGTTCCTTCACCAATCTTTTCCCCGGTCCGTAGGATTTTGCCTTCTTGTATCTATTTGGGAGTTGCCGCCTGTATACTGGACCTTTCAGAATTTTCTGTTTTTTGTCAGATGATATTTGCCCTGACCTGCCAGTGGTCACCCTGGAGGTGGCAGTATCCTGTCTACTCCCAAATGGATTGGATCTGTTGTCTGGTATCTTGTACCAGTTTTATTAATTTATTTTTAAGGCAATTTGCCAACCATGGCTTCAGCTATAATACCCTTCTTGCTGTGACCGTGGGGAACACCGCTCTTGAAAAACATCAATTGACATCTACTGACACAAACCTAAAAGGAAAAGAATGAATTTCAACTCTTACAAAGCCGTTACCACCTTGTCTCTTCACTTCTTCCAGAAGGGCTTCTTTAAAGGGTTACTCCACTTTTCAGTCTTCAGGGCTGTAATTTTCTGTAAAATGCAATGCGACTATCTGGAGGTGTTCTGTACCCAGAATGTGTACGGAACACCCCCCCCCCCAACATCATTTCCTGTCTGCACCAAGATAAAAGTCAGATTTTTGGCATCCACTGCAACAAAAAAGTAATTTTGGTAAGATACTCCCAATAGAAAAATCATGTCTAAAGGGATGCAGACCCTGCCACCTTCCTCAGAGTCCGGCAGGTGCAGCAGCTGGTTGATAATTATGAAACCACTCCCATTAGACCCACTCAGCACAGGGGCTGGTTATTGCTTGTCTGCTGCCACCTGCAAATGCTACAGTATGTAGGAGCACTTCAGATCTAGATCTAATTTTCAGACTAGAGCCTCTTTGAACATAACAGCAAGTTGACAGGTCTTGCCAGCTACATTAATGATGCATCCCTCATTGAAGGAGACTGCAGCAGGTTCCCACGTTAGGTTTTTCAGAGTATACAGTTTTGACAATCTGTTTATACGGGCCTTTTCCTCTGACCCTTCCATTCTTCCTGGATTAATTCCTCCAGTTCAGTGAAGGGAATGAATACTTTCTAACCTTGTGGAGAGTTTCCTCCACTTCACCCCAGGCAATTGCCTCACAAAAAGGCTCTATTGGGCAATATTAAAAGCTTGTGGCCCTTTTAACACTTTCTTCCTCTGACAAGCTTTCCAATTCGGACACCACCTATGGGGAATACACAGGCTTCATCTATCAACTCCTTGGCCGATTCTTTAATCAAGGCAGCTACTTTCCAGACATCCCCTCATTTGTCAGTTGTCGCTTCCTCCAAGCGGACTTGACATACTAGCTTGTCAAACAATGACTCTCCACCACAAATGCAGCCACCATTAGGGCTGGTAAACTGTGAGGTTTGTAAAGAGGGAGCAATAATAATGAGCGGGGAGATGATGACCTTGGTCAATGTTGCCTGAATGTCTGTGCCTAAATGGTGATTGTTCTGGCTTTTGGAAGGCTACCTTCATCTTGAGGTCCTTGCAGGGCTGTATCCTGCTTGTTCCAGGCATATTTGACATACTAGCTTGGCAGGCAATGACTTTCTACCACAAATGCAGCACCTATTAGGTTTGGTAACTTGTGATGTTTGTAAATGGGGAGAAATGACAATGAGGGGGTAAGACGGTGACCTTAATCAACATTGCCTGGATGCCTGTTCTTTAGATGGTGACTTGCCTTGACCTTTAGAAGGCTCCCTCCATCTTGTGGTCCTTACAGGACTATAGATATTAGCTCTCTCTTTCTCAATCTTCACTACTTACCTAATCCCTTTACCTTAAAAGCAATGGGTGGTCTGACTGGACAACGTTCCC
>BLSH010112965.1:0-12450 GCA_018402905.1 Glandirana rugosa
AAGTTCGGCCGGACCAGCAGAACCCGAACTTCCAGAGGTTCGCTCAACTCTATTAATAACTCTTTTTTTACTAATCAATAGTCTTTTTGCAGGAAGTTTATTTTTTTTTTTGGGAGACCAAAGATTTTTAGTGGGGGGGGGAATGTAGCCGGGAGTGGACTACTGTAGTATGGAAATGCCAGACTTTACCTTCATCGCAGCAGGCTGTTCCTGTTACCCAATGTTGTGCTCAGATCATCTGCATCACATTTCTGAGCTAGGAATCAAAGCTTCGTGGGATTTGAAGTTGTGTGTGCAGCCATCATTGGTTGCTGAGTCCCTTTCAGACTACATCTCCCAACAAGCCAACCACCAAAAAGGGGGAGATTATTAAAAGAAATTTCCCAGCAGGCCCACGCTCTCTTCTTCCTGGGATCCATTAGTGAGCACCAGAGTAGCCACCCACCTACCATGACTCAGGGAGCTCTCACTGTTCCTGCCTGAGGAGACCTGTATTGCGACATGACGGTGAAGATCTCCTGTCCCTCCTGCTGGCGATCTGGAGACTGTGCAGCAGGTGTCAGCTCAGGCCGCTGAGTCCACATCTGACCTATCCACTGCATGTAGCTCTCTGCTGATTGGTGTACAGACTTTGGGTGTGGGTTATCTCCAGGATCTGGTGAGTGGGCTCATGCCCAATCCCCCCTTCCTTCTTGTCAGTAACCTACAACACATGGACACTGCATGCAGATATCATAACCTGGATTGCCAAGGAATCTGCCACATTTGTCATACTTATTATTCTCCTGCTAACTATTGAACCTTTCATTATTCTCGGAGATTTCCCATCTTGAGCTCCAACGTGCAGGCAAAAAGACGGGTCAGAGGCCTGACACTTGGACTGCCCCTTTCCTCCCACAACTGTGGGGAAGTGTGACTGGTTCCTATATGGCTCAATCTCTCATTAGGATTAGAGTCACAGTAGGCCGGACCCTCTCGCTCCTAGTTATAGCATATCACATTCAAACCATTTGGATCATTCAATTATTAAGTGTCTGTTATTGCTCTGCACATTTGTTTTTTTGTTTACAAACGTTTTTATTGGAAGGTAGCATACAAAATCCAATGTGCATATATCACAACGACTGTTACATGAGTACATGTTAAAAAGTAGCATAGACTTATATAAGAAATCAATATTGCACAGATAAAGCAAGCGTATTATACTGCATATTTATCTAATACAGACAAGCTTGATCCCATTTGTTATTAAAGATATGTATAGAATCTTTCAGGGTGTGATATATATTTTCTGAAAATTTAATAATGGACATTCTTTGTAAAATTTGTTGCCAAAGGAGAGTGGAAGATTTCCAATTAAATGCGATCATCCAGTGAGTGGCACAACACAAAGTGTGCGCTAGGTTGTTCTGAGATCTATTGAGGATAGGGAATTTACTAAATAAAAGGCAACATTGTGGTGTCAAGGTAATATGTTTATCAGCCAGTTTATATATGACACGGTTGACTGATTCCCATATTGGTTTTAGTAGTTTACATTCCCAAAAAATATGTAACAGTGTGCCGTGGTCTGCGCAACCTCTAAAGCAACTAGGAGAAATACTTGGGTAGTATGAGTGAATTTTAAAAGGAGTTATATACCATCTAGTAAATACTTTCAAAGGTGTTTCTTTAAAGGCAGTTAAGCAGGTGCATTTATTCAGATTAAAAATCATGATAGACCATTCTTTGAGTGAGAATGAGCAATCTAGATCTGTCTCCCCTTGGGTCATGTATTTAGCTTTAGAGGATATGATATGTTCCATGAAGTGATTATATATGATTGAAATTTGGCCTTTTTGTCTCGGGGCTGATGTGCATAGTTTCTCCACAATGTTCCCTATGGGAGGAGTTGTAAGAGCATAATATTTGGAGTAGAAATTTTTAATAGTGGAATAGTTATGGAGTTCAGATATAGGGATTTTAAATTTATTTGGTAGAGAATCAAATGTGCTAAAGATGGATTGTGTAGAGAGCGCTTGTAAGTTGGTGAGTCTCAGTTCGATCCAATTGATATAGGCCATAGGGTTCTCAAATGCTTGTGGTAAGCGAGGATCACCTAAGAATGAGGCCAGTAGATGGGGAGTAGAAGGAGGACAAAGAATATGACCATATTTTACCCATAATTGTAATGAATGAGTAACTATTTTGTTATATTTTAAAAGTGCGTTGTGTTGCACTGAGTTAGACCACACTAGTCCCTCTAAAAAGTAAGGGTGAACGGTCAATTGCTCGAATTTTAACCAGGGAATCAGTTTAGCCTCAGCATACCATTGAATCATTTGTGAAAATCTGGCTGACAAATAATACTGCCATAAGTTAGGGAGACCATATCCACCATGAATTTGGGATCTATATAAAACCTCATTGCTGCATCTTGGTTTTTTATTAAACCAAATGAAATTGTTTATGAGGCGTTGGATATATTCTATTTTACCCTTGGGTATTAAAGCTGGGAGAGCGCGTAAGATGTATAACAATTTGGGTAGGATTATCATCTTTATAGCGCACAATCTACCCAAAAAGGTGATATGGAATGATGTCCATGATTTGATTATGTTCGTAATTTTATTATAAAGTGGATTGTAGTTATTAAAGGCTAGGGTATTGTAGGAGGGAGTTATATTAATACCCAAGTATTTGAAAACATCTGGGCACAAGTTTAGATTAAAGCTCTTAATTTGGGATAATAGGTTTGAATCTGTGTTTATGCCCATAATAGAGCATTTGTTGAAGTTAACTCCCAGGACTGAAAGCTCTTGAAAGATATTTAGCTCCGATTCAAGGGCAGAAATAGATGTTAGAGGGTCTGTTAGAAAAAGAAGTACATCATCCGCATACATGGATAATTTAAATTCTGTAGAGCCCACCTTATAGCCTTGAATATTGTTGTTATTTCTAATTGCTATGGCCAATGGTTCCAAAGCAAGTGCAAATAATAAGGGAGATAGGGGGCAGCCCTGTCGTGTTCCTCGTCCTATAGGGAAAAATCTGGAATTACATCCAGGTAATTTGATTCTTGTTTGTGGATGATGATAGAGAGCAGCAAAATCATGAATACATTTTTCTGGGATACCAAATTTGGGGAGTAGTTTTAATAAGTATGTCCAATTGACGCTATCAAAGGCCTTGTGTATATCAAGACTAAGGAGATAAGTAGATTTGTGTTTTAGATTAGCATCTTGAATGATATTGGAAACTAATCTGATGTTATCAGTTATCTGTCTGCTTGGAATAAAACCGGTTTGGTCTGGGTTCACTATAGAAGTGATGACTATTGCTAATCTGCTAGCTAGAAGCTTACCAAATATTTTTAATATCGTTATTAAGTACCAAAATGGGACGATAGTTTTGGGGTAGAGAGTGGTCTTTATCGGGTTTTGGGAGTAGGGACATGTTCGCCAGTAACATCTCATTTGGGAATTGGCCACCTTGTAAAATGTGATTAAAGAGTTTAGTGAGCCAGGGAGATAGTATATGGGAAAATATATATATTTATAGTATATGTGAAAATATATATGCTTTGCACATTTGAGTATTGTTATTATCCATTATTGTTTGACTGTTAATTGTACATATACCAGACTACTAAGTGTTCAATTCAACCAATCCCTGTGGTTATCCAGACTGGCAATCGGGTTTGGCTGACTGGCGCTCTATGATACCTCCTGTTTGTTTGTCTAGTACAGTAAGTCTGCTGAATTCAGGTTACATTGTATCTATGATTTATTTAAAGGGGTATACATTGTCAGGACCCATGGTCAGGGAAGAATAAGAGGGCAAGCAAAATCCAGCAGCCCTCACGGGGGTAGCACTACATTTACGCTGGCCAACCTATTTTCCTAAAATTAAATTCAAACTGGATCTACTTCATGTCTTCACTAAAGTATTCACTACTTCTCTTACCTGTTGATCCAAATGGGAGCAAGTTAGTGTCCAAATCACTGATGAACACTATCTTGCAAAATATTCCCCTGATCTCACTCTCAAACCACCAAAAACATTATCCAGGGCTCAATTCACTAAGTCACATTGCATGAAATATTTCAGTCATGACCTATTGCAGTTAAATATTGCAAGTGATAAAACAAGTTTAAAATCATAAAAAGATGATCGGTAAATATTGCAAAGCCCATAAACATGCGGTAAATATGACATAAATATGTGATATGACATTAACCACTTCCTTACTGGGCACTTAAACCCCCCTCTTGCCTGGACCAATTTTCAGCGCTGTCACTCTTTGAACGACAATTGCGCGGTCGTGCAATGCTGTACCCAAAAAAACTTGGCGTCCTTTTTTCCCCACAAATAGAGCTTTCTTTTGGTGGTATTTGATCACCTCTGCTTTTTTTTTTTTTTGCGCTATAAACAAAAAAGAAGCGACAAATTTAAAAAAAGAACAATATTTTTTACTTTTTGCTATAATAAATATCCAAAAATAAAAAATAAAAAAATAAATTTATCCATCAGTTTAGACTGATATATATTCTTCTACATATTTTTGTAAAAAAAATCTAAATCAGCGTATATTGATTGGTTTGTGCAAAAGTTATAGCGTTTACAAACTATGGACATTGGTTTATGACGTTTTTATTTATTTTAATTTTTTTACTAGTAATGGCGGCGATCTGAGATTTTTATCGGGACTGCAATATTGCGGTGGACATGTCGGATGTTTTTGACACTTTTTTGGGACCAATGACATTTATACAGCGATCAGAAATGTAAATATCCACCGATTACTGTATAAATGTCATTGGCAGTGAAGGGGTTAACCTGCAGGGGGCAGTGAAGGGGTTAACTATGTTCCCTGGGTGTGTTCTAACTGTGGGGGGGCGGGGTTGGCAGGGGCATGACAGATCTAACTGAACCCAGTGACAGGGATCAGTAGATCTGTCAGGTCCCCCCTCACAGAACGGGGAACCGCCGCGTTTACATCGGCGGTTCCCCGTTCCGGCTCCCTGGAAGGAGATCGCGGGTCTCCGGCGGACATCGGGTCCGCCCGACCCGCGGGCACGCTCCCGCAGCGTGCGCGGGCACGTGCACATGCCGCTCACGCCCGCGGGAGTGTGCCCAGCACGAGCCAAATGGGAGGACGTCACTCTCTTTTCTGGCCTGACAGGCTGCATGCTCAGATATGTAAATGTCTAGTATAAATTTTGAGCCAACTGGTATGAAATTTGTAGGGGAACCCCACACCACTGTTTTTTCAACACTGTCCCCATCCATTTGTTTACAATCACCTGTCATTTGGCAATCCCTATCCTTAAAATGTATACCACCTTTAAGAGACTCAGACGAGAGGTCACTGACCCACCCCCTCCAGCCTTCCATTTCTTTTTATTGGCCCTCTGATGAGCAACCTTAAAAGCCAATTATGAAGTGCAGCTCACAAGAGGCAGTGATCACATATACTAATCTGTATTTGTATACTACTAAAATACCCTCATATGATATGCTGCTGCTCCTTCATTGTGCAGTCACAGAGCGGAGTAGGTATGGGACCAGGCTTTATGCCTAAAGTAACTTAAATAATATATAGACATTCACTACTTAATGACATTGTAATAGATCTTTCACAAAATAGTTTCTTGCAGCATTTTTTGTAACACACTCTATGAGTTCCCAAATCTCCTCTTTTTGTCTCTCACTTCTGTTTGTTTGGGAGGAGCAGTGCAAGCTAGTTGTGTTAATGTGCTCTACTCTATGCACACTACACATCCCACTGGTAGGGATGGGCAAATGGTTCGGCCTGAGCATAAGTTCAGGCCGAAGTTCTGTTGTTCTCCCGATCCCTGAATTTAGAACATTATGGGGTGGTTGGCATGACTTCGGCACAGCTGAACGCCTCATAATCCATAGTCCGCAGACGACGCGCACAGCTCCTGCTCCATGGGAGGGTTTCCGCCGTTTGCGCTCGCTTTTTTTGACAGTTTATTTATAGTGTAGGGCAGAGCCACCCAATGACGTACAGGTGACCCGCCCCCTTCTGACGTCATGTGATGTCAGAGAGGCAGGTCACTCAATTACGTCAACGAGTGTCCCCACCCTTCACTATAAAAACTGTCAAAACAAAGCGAGCTCATGGAGGAGGAGCTTTTGCAGCTTTTTTTTTTTTCCGGGTCCGTCGCGCGCCGTGATTGATGATGGATTACAATGAGGGGGCGCTTATTTTTTTTTATTTTTTAGGGCCTGTCCCTAATTGTCTCCTGTGGTTTTTCCTTTTTTGACACTTTTTGGTGAATTAGCAGGGGTACGATGTGCCCGATACTAATTCACATGGGGGGCGGTGATCTGGGGCTTCCAAATTCAGATAAGCCTCCCGCCCGCAGAACCCCACAACCACAACCCAGGGTTGTGGGGAAGAGGCTCTTGTCCCCATCAACATGGGGACAAGGTACTTTGGGTAGGGGGGCGTAAAGCCCCCTGACCCAAAGCACCCATACTCCCCATGTTGAGGGCATGTAGCCTGGTACGGTTCAGGAGTGCTCGCTCGTCCTCCCCTATCCTGGCCGGTCAGGTTGCATACTCGGATAAGGGCCTGGTTTGGACTGGGGGGGGGACCCCATGGAAATTATTTCATAGATTTTTTGGTATATTGCTGGGAGCCGGCAATACATTACAGCCCCAATAATAAATGGCAATTTTTCCTTTACAAATGTCATTTTGCGGTGGCACAGTTCTAAACATCACAGAGGTGTGCCATTTACAGGGAGACTAAGGGGACCCCCAGGCACTTTATTTAAAGGAATATTTCATTTTTATTGTTTCACTTTAAGCATGATTAAAATCACTGCTCCTGAAAAAGTGATTGAATAAAACATTTTTTTTGCATTGATACATGTCCCCTAGGGCAGGACCCAGGTCCCCATACACATTTTATGGCAATAACTTGCATATAAGCCTTTAAAATGAGCACTTTTGATTTTTCATGTTCGGATCCCCCATAGATTTTAACGGTGTTTGAATGTTCGGCTAATTTTTTGTCTGTTTGCATGTTCTGGTGCGAACTGAACCGGGGGGGGGGGGTGGCCTATCCCTACCCACTGGTTCATAGTCCACATTGGGAGCAAGCAAGATTGGGTAGCTACATACAGCAGGACAATGCAGAATGAATATAGTCACTCTACAATAGGAAGAAGGCTCAGAGCATTAGAAAGTACTTTTCTGAGTTAAGAATACATAAAAAATATGTCTTTTTTTAACCAGAGTTTAGTGTCACTTTAACTGCACTATAGTCTTCAATGATGCCCAGGACCTAGGTGCATTCTAGCAAAGGGGCCTGAAATACTAGCCTGAAGTACTGCAAAAGTTACAGTCTCTTCAGTGGTGCATAAATGAAGAAAATGAAAAGGTTTGCATTACTTGTGTTGAATCTGAAGGCTAGGTAAAATTTGAATTCATTTTTCAATGGGGATCCCCCATGCACTGCAAAGATTTAATGCTTGTTTTTGTCTAGGGTACTATCAGTCTTACTTACTTTATCCCTGCGGGCTTCCTCCTATCCATGCACCTAAACCACTTAAGCTGCTTCTCCTTGACACTCCGTTGGCTGCAGGTGCTGTGATATCAACTTGTACAAGCAGTCCTACACTGTAAGTGAGGATGCTGGGGGTTTGCCCACAATCCAGTGCACTGGCTGCCGGGGAGTGATGGTCAAGGTAAGTAAAACTGCTTTTAAAGCGGTTGTATCTCAGTGAAAAAAAAAAAAAACACCTGCAAGGCAAAAACACCATGCGATGCTTATCTCAGAATGAAGCCCCGACAGGGCCGCCCGGTTCCCGAAGAGGGAGCTGTCATCTTCTCTCGCTGGATCCTTCCAGGTTCGTGGCTCCGGCGCATGCGTGCAGAAGCCCATCTCTCCGGCAAACTTTCCGGCAAGGTCTGGTGTTGTATGCCGGGACATCACTGTGCATGCACCACTGACGTCAGCGGCTGCATGCAAGTGGAATATCTCCTAAACTGTACAGGTTTAGGAGATATTCATTTTACCTACAGGTAAGCTTTATTATAGACTTACCTGTAGGTAAATATCACTTTTTAGGAGATACAACCGCTTTAATGGTACCCTAGAAATAAGTGGTCATTGCAGTCTAGGTGATGGAGCATTCCTCCCGCAGTCCATATGTAACTTTACATTTTCTTGTGTTCAGCTTTAGTTAGTCACCTTTTCAATGCTGGTTGACCTCTATGTCATTCTTGAAACAGCGATTTCCCTTCCATTGCTTTTTCATGAATTACAGTCTTACCAATAGTCATTTCATCTCATTCACAATAAATGATTAAATTATCTTTGAGACTTAGAGAAAAAGAAAGGAGCACCCAGTTTCCAGAGGAATGTGACTCCTAAAATATGGTTCATGGATCGTTAATAAAAATTAGCAACAAGTACATCAAGCCAACATGTTTCAATATAGAATCCCCCTTCTTCAGGCTATTGCTGTGTGGTGGGAACGATTCCCATAAGTGGTTATTTTGGATCAAGGTTTCTGAATGCAAGAATGCCGGCTTTTGTTGTATAGGCAGCAAGTTTGACCTTATAGTCTTACTGCAGTGGACAAAGATCAACTAGGTCATAAAATAACTACCTAAAAGCTTCCTCATGTACTCTGTTCATTACCAATATCTACGCATCAAATACACCTAGAAAAGTGTTCTCTAAAGATCTTATCACATGCATTTAGAGGAAGATAGATCATTCAGACACACTAATAGACCTACCAACACTAGTTCCTCCTCCAGTGCTACAGCCCCCTATATCAAGCCCCTACAACACACTATATCAAGTTATGTGTTTCCTTAAAATGACAGACATGGCAATTGACACATCCCTTAGATAAGGAGTATACCTTTTACTCATCTTCCCATAATTCCTTTTATAGGATAGATTATTTTTTCTATTTGGCATCTTCAATATAATTTGTCAAAGAAACGGACATAGACGACATATTAGTTTCAGACCACAGTCCAATAAGTTTAACGCTGACAGACATACAATCTCAAGGAAATTTATGATGATTGAGGTTCCCATCCTTTTTAGCATATCCCTGTTCATATACGTGCACATATTGTGTAAATATGTACTTGTGTCTTTATTTGAGAACATATTCTTTATGTGTCATTATTATTTTTCTGACTTTCCAGTAGTGGAAATATTAACAGGCTGACGGTGTAAAGGAGAGGTGTGGGCACAAAGTCACAGAATATATTTTCCATTTCTTCCGGTTGTAAAAGAGTTTTAGGATTCAGTGATGCTAGGGTTTATAAGAGAATGTCTCCATTTCTTGACTAAGGCAAATAAACATTCCTACCATATAAATCAGACAGGTTTACATGTGTTTATGCCTAGTTGATAAGGTTAATGGTTGAACAGATATTTTTGTATTGGCATTCATTAGAAACAATACAGTGGGGATCGAAAGTTTGGGCACCCCAGGTAAAAATTTGTATTAATGTGCATAAAGAAGCCAAGGAAAGATGGAAAAATCTCCAAAAGGCATCAAATTACAGATTAGACATTCTTATAATATGTCAACAAAAGTTTAATTTCCATCATTGACACTTTCAAAATTACAGAAAACAAAAAAATTGCGTCTTCAAAAGTTTGGGCACCCTGCAGAATTTATAGCATGCACTGCCCCCTTTGCAAGGCTGAGACCTGCCAGTGTCATGGATTGTTCTCAATCATTGTCTGGGAAGACCAGGTGATGTCAATCTCAAAGGTTTTAAATGCCCAGACTCATCTGACCTTGCCCCAACAATCAGCACCATGGGATCTTCTAAGCAGTTGTCTAGAAACCTGAAACTGAAAATAGTTGACGCTCACAAAGCTGGAAAAGGCTATAAGAAGATAGCAAAACGTTTTCAGATGTCAAGATCCTCTGTTCGGAATGTAATTAAGAAATGGCAGTCATCAGGGACAGTGGAAATTAAAGCAAGATCTGGAAGACCAAGAAAATATCAGACAGAACAGCTCTCAGGATTGTGAGAAAAACAATTCAAAACCCACGTTTGACTGCACGATCCCTCCAGAAAGATCTGGCAGACACTGGAGTTGTGGTACACTATTCCACTATAAAGAGATACTTGTACAAATATGGTCTTCATGGAAGAGTCATCAGAAGAAAACCTCTTCTACGTCCTCATCACAAAAATCAGCGTTTGAACTTTGCAAATGAACATATAGACAAGCCTGATGCATTTTGGAAACAAGTTCTGTGGACCTGAGGTTAAAATTGAACTTTTTGGCCGGAATGAGCAAAGGTACGTTTGGAGAAGAAGGGGCACAGAATTTAATGAAAAGAACCTCTGTCCAACTGTTAAGCATGGGGGTGGATCAATCATGCTTTGGGGTTGGCACAGTGGCACAGGGAACATCTCACGAGTAGAAGGAAAAATGGATTCAATAAAATGTCAGCAAATTTTGGATGGTAACTTGATGCTATCTGTGAAAAAGCTGAAGTTAAAGAGAGGATGGCTTCTACAAATGGATAATGATCCTAAACACACCTCGAAATCCACGGGGGATTACATCAAGAGGCTTAAACTGAAGGTTTTGCCATGACCTTCACAATCTCCTGACCTCAACATAATTGAAAATCTATGGATAGGCCTTAAAAGAGCAGTGCGTGACAGACAGCCCAGAAATCTTAAAGAACTGGAAGACTTTTGTAAGGAAAAATGGGCAAAGATACCTCAAACAAGAATTGAAAGACTCTTGGCTGGCTACAAAAAGCGTTTACAAGCTGTGATACTTGCCAAAGGGGGCAGTACAAGATATTAACTCTGCAGGGTGCCCAAACTTTTGCAGACACCATTTTTTTGTTTTCTGTTATTTTGAAAGTGTAAATGATGGAAATAAAATTTTGTTGACATATTATAAGAATGTCTAATCTGTAATTTGATGCCTTGGAGATTTTTCCATCATTCCTTGGCTTCTTTATGCACATTAATACAACTTTTTACCTGGGGTGCCCAAACTTTCGATCCCCACTGTATATACTTTTTTCATTTGTATATGAAGGAGGAAGAACATCCCTTAAGCTACCACCAGCCCAGGACATGCCCAGATATACAGTAAAAGTTTCCTGACTATACAAAAGTTGCAATCCTGATCATCTTCATAATATGAAATCAAAGGAATTACACTTGCTAGTTTTTAACCCCTTGGAGCCGGAGTCTGCCAGCCCCTTAAGTGGATTTACATGCCGGAAGGTAGAGCGGGGCTTAAGGTCATGTGACCGTCGTGATTGGCTGTCACATCGGTCACATGATCGGTAATCTCCCGATCACAAGCAGAGATTATGAGTTTTCCGTCAGCCGCCGGTAACTGTGCTGGGAGCGCACAGGGCTCACGCTCTCGGTACAGTGTTGTTTGCAATAATGCATGCACATATGCGACCGCTCGGCCCCAAGACCCAGCCACTGAGAGGCATTAATTAGACATTGGAGTATGAATGAAGCCAAGAACACAGTATAAAAACTTGGTTTATTATCTATATGGAAGCTTTATGGTGACCAGACCCAGTTGCACATAGAAAACAAAAGTAGAATATTACAGATCCTGGACTTGGAAGCATATTAAAGCAGAAATAAACTATATCTGAGCACCACAAACCAAAATAACTATTTAACTAATTTTTAAATATTTAAAGCAAACTCCCCCATCCGTCCATGTATCCATGCTTTATTTAATTGAAAAAACATCCCCTGGCATTTCTGGCCATGACCACCTTGAGTAAGGGTACATCATTGATGCAGTATTTACTTCCTGGAATCTGTCTGCCCTTACCTAGTCTTGCAGGCAGGAAGGTGTGCTTATCTGGGAGAACCCCTCCTCCCCTCCTGAAGACTTCTGGGGTGTATGACATTATTTGCCTAGGCCTGTATACCAGGAAGTAACTGAAGAAATGTAAAAAAAAGTTGTAATCAAGTAAATATAATATACTTTCACATCTACCAGTATTTAACCACTTCAGCCCCGGAAGGATTTCCAGCTTTAGGACCGGAGCCCTTTTTGCGATTCGGCGCTGCGTCGCTTTAACTGACAATTGCGCGGTCGTGCGGCGTTGTACCCAAACGAAATTTGCGTCCTTTTTTTCCCACAAACAGAGCTTTCTTTTGGTGGTATTTGATCACCGCTGCGTCATTTCTGATCGCCGCTATAAACAAAAGAAGAGCGACAATTTTGCAAAAAAACCCACATTTCTTACTTTTTCCTAAAATACAAATCCAAAAAAAAAATATAAAAAAACATTTTTTTTCACCGTTTTTGGCCGATTTATATTCTTCCTCATATTTGCGATAAAAAAAATCGCAATCGGCGTTTATTGATTGGTTTGCGCAAAAGTGGTCGCGTTTACGGATGATGAGAATTCATTTTTGGGGTTTTTTATTTTTTTTTATTTT
>BLSH010112965.1:36466-70141 GCA_018402905.1 Glandirana rugosa
GCTTGAAATGTAATCAGTTTTATATAGGTTTCCTAGTTGGACTCTTTCGATGGTCCTAATCACAACTCGCTTGGGCCTGACATTGCAAGCCCAGGCATGGCTTGAAAGCCCACAGGCACCGTGCCTGGGCCTGGGCCTGTAAAGTTTTTAGCAAGCCCAAGCCAGGCCCCAAGACGATAAAATGAGGTGCACAACTCTTCGACGTCCCGTCGGTTAGTTGTTCGCAAAGTGACCAAACGGGAATCTTCGGTAGTGTCGGTACGGATGATTACCGTACCGACACTAACCGGCCACGTAGTACACTGGGTCGGAGAAATATTCGACCTCAACCCGAACGATTTTTGAAATGTCCGGGTCCGGGTCCGTGCCACGGACACCCGAAAGTTCGGTACGGACCCGAACGTTACAGTCCGGGTTCGCTCAACACTAATCCTGGTAGCTTTCTCAGGTTGATCCTTTGGATATATTTTGACTAATGTAAAGTTCGGGGAACCAGCTAGATTGCAGGACACAGGCTTTGCAATAAAGGAATGTTTATTGAACTTAAATAGCTTCACAGCAGCAAAACAACAGAAATAAATATAAGTCTCACTGACTTGCACAGTTCAGTACTGCTATCGCAGTTAATCAGTCCTTGGGTTCCAGACAGGACACTGCAATGCCTTTCCACAGCTGCAACACCATCCACTGTTCACCATTCACAGTCTCCTCCAGACTCCTTTACACCACCAACAATTTCCTGTCTCTCCTAAACCTACTTCCTCTGACCAGTGAGTTAACCCTTTTTGCTCCCACAGCCCAAAAAGAGGGGAAATATACCATCCTTCTAGGACCCAGCCATGGCGTCCTGTAAATATCCCCCCCTCTGCCCCAACGCCAAGGAGGTGGAGGCAACAGTGGAGCTGAAACAATGGACTCGGGAGAGGGCATATGCATTTTGATGCAGTCTTTCAAGCCTATGCTCCACTACAAACTTAAATTCCTGGAGTGCCAGGAACCAACGAGTAATCCTGACAGTAGTCTCATCCATGTTAAAGGGGCATGGTCTGAAACCAGCCTGAATCCCCTCCCCAAGAGATAATATCTAAGGGATTCTAGAGCCCACTAAATGGCCAGACACTCTTGCTCAACAATAGCGTAATTTTTCTCCGCTGGTGTCAACTTCCTACTGAGGAAGACTACCGGGTGCTCCTCGCCATGGACAAGCTGTGACAAAACCGCTCCCAACCCTACATCGGAAGCATCAGTCTGGACAATGAACTCTTTTGAAAAAGTTGGTGCTATCAGGACAGGGTGTTGGCACAGTGCTGATTTGAGCTCCAAGAAAGCCTTTTCAGCATCTGCATTCCACTCAATCATGACCGATTTCCGACCCTTAGTTAGATCGGTCAGTGGGGCTGCCAATGTGGCAAAGTTGGGTACAAACCTCCTGTAGTATCCCACCATGCCCAGGAATGCACATACCTGCTTTTTTGTGAGGGGGCAGGGCCAACTCTGTATAGCCTCTACCTTGCTGACCTGAGGTTTCACAAGCCCTTTGCCTACGATATACCCCAGGTATTTCACCTCCTCCATTCCCAAAGCACATTTTCAGGGTTTATTGTAAACCCCCCCTCCAAAGGGAGTCCAACACAGCCTGGACTTTGGGCAAGTGTGATTCCCAATCTCTGCTAAAGATGACTATGTCATCCAAATATACAGAGGCATACTCCGGGTGGGGCGGTAAAATTATATCCATTGCTCGCTGGAAGGTGGCTGGAGCAGTTTGTAGTCCAAAAGGCATATTTTTGTACTAAAAACTCCCCTCTGGGGTAGAAAACGCAGTTTTCTCTCTAGCAGCCTTAGTCAACGGGATTTGCCAATATCCCTTAGTAAGGTCTAAGGTAGTGATATACCTGGCTGGACCTAGTCTCTCAATAAGCTCATCTACCCGGGGCATGGGGTAGGCATCAAACCTTGAAACTTCATTAAGTTTCCGGAAATCATTGCAGAATCGCAGATCCCATTGGGCTTTGGTACCAACACAATCGGGCTCGACCATTCACTCTGATCTTTCAATGATCCCCAGGTCCAACATCTTCTTCACTTCCTCTGAAACGGCCTTCCTTTGAGCCTCTGGAATACGGTAAGGCCGGACAAAAACCTTGACTCCTGGTTCTGTAATAATATTGTGCTGTATGATATTAGTTAGACCTGGAAAGTCTGAAAATGTTTCTTTATTTCTCTGCAAGAACTCCTTGGCTTGCTGACTTTGGATTTTAGACAGGGTCTTTGCTACTTGGACACTCTCCACCCCAACCTGAGGCTTGAGTCTTTCACCAGCCAGGGAGGTCACCGGTTCCCTGTCCGCCCAGGGCTTTAACAAGTTCACATGATATATCTGATATGGTTTCCTCTTGCCTGGCTGGTGGACTCTATAATTTACCTCCCCCATTTTTTCCACCACTTCAAAGGGACCTTGCCATCTGGCCAAGAATTTACTTTCCACAGTGGAGATCAACACCGCTACTCGATCCCCCACTTGGAAGTGTCTTATTTTAGCGGCTCGCCGTTGAACCTCCTGGGCATTTTGCAAATGTTCCTTGACCAGTGGCATCACGGTTAGGTTCCTTTCCTACATTTGGGAGACATATTTAAGTACACTCTTATGCTGAACAGGCTTACTTTCCCATTCCTCTTTAACAATTTCAAGTAGTCCACGAGGTCTCCGCCCATACACCAACTCAGAGGGTGAAAACCCCGTGGAGGCCTGGGGCACTTCCCGGATAGCAAACAGGAGAGCTGGTAACAGGCAGTCCCAGTCTTTCCCATCCCTTTGTACCACTCTCTTGAGCATGGACTTCAGAGTCTTATTAAAGTGTTCTACCAAACCGTCCGTTTGGGGATGGTAGACTGATTCATCCAGAACAGCTTACACACATCGGCCATAACTCTCGACATAAAAGGAGTGCCCTGGTCTGTAAGTATTTCCTTAGGAAAACCAGTCCGTGTGAACAACTGGAATAACTCCCGGGCTATTGTCTTAGAGGAGGTATTCCTCAGGGGCAGCGCCTCAGGATATTGAGTGGCATAGTCGAGGATCACCTGTATGTAGGAGTGACCTCGAGCAGATTTTACCAAGGGACTCGCTATATCCATTGCTACCCTTTTGAATGGGACCTCCATTATAGGCAGAGGGACCAAAGGGCTACGGAAGTGAGTAACCGGAGCGGTTAACTGACAGGTGGGAACAAGAGGCACTGTATTTCTTTACCTCTGCTTTCAGACCCGGCCAGTAAAACCAATCAGTGATCCGTGCTTACGTCTTCTCAATTCCCAGTTGTCCCCCTAACACATAGTTTTGAGCCAGGTCTAGAGCCTTTCGTCTATTTTGTTGGGGTACCAACAGTTGTTCTACCACACATTCTCTTACTTTGTTAACCCAATAAAGCAATTCATCACATACGGCAAAGTGGGGCCATTGCTCATTCTCCCCTGGCTCTTGGGGAACCCCATTTACCACTACAACCTGTTCGCCTGCCCGGGCCAAAGTGGGGTCCTGCATCTGGGCTGTACCAAATGCCCACTGGGGAACATCCAACTCAGGTAGAGCAGGGGTAGAGGCCACTTCCTCATCCTCTGCCCCCAGCATTACCTGAAGTGGAAAATGTTTCTCCCACTCAGTGTTCCGGTAGGTCTGGGAACCACATATTTTGGCATCTTTAACAGTATCCATATTACTTTTATCATTAATCACATCATTAGCAATTTCATCCTCATTAATAGTATTTGGAAGTTCAGGGTTATTCCCCTCAACAGCAGGAACAGAGGGACTAGTTTCTCCTCAGTCTCTGGGCCATTCATGTAGTTTTTCTTGTTCCCACAGATTCGCAAATAATGGACAGTCTCGTCCTATTATAACATCATGCACCAAGTTTTTCACCACCCCCACCTCTTGAGTACCTGTGCCCCATGCTGAGGCGATGGACACAGAGATTAGAGGGTATTCTCTAATGTCCCCATGAATGCACACCACCCTTAAAGTTTTGTTTACCAGGCCGACCCTCCCAACTACTCTGGGGTGAACCAGGGTTACCATGCTTCTGGAGTCCAACAACGCCCTGGCAGGGAGGTGGTTCACTTGAACTTCACACTCAAATCTCCCTTCACCAAGGTCAAGATGTGTGGTGCATGCTTTATGGGCATAAAAGGACCCCCCTCCGCATAACCCCACAATCCATGGTCTCCTCTTGCAGTGGGCAGTGTGCCCGGGTATGGCCCCAGGAATGACATCGCCAACATTGTACATCCCCCACTCTCCAAACAGGAACAGCACACTGAGGAGATACAGGGACCGATTCTTGGCCTTCCGGGTGTTTGTTCCAGGGCTCTGTGGGACATCCTTCTGAAGGGCAGCAGTGGAACGAACCAGCAGTGCAGCCTGGGCTCTTGACGCTTGGTAGGGCCGAGTAGATCCTCCACCACTGTATATCTTTCCACCATCTCGACAAGAAGATTCACTGTTTAGGGGTCTCCATGGCTGACCCACCATTGAAGGTAATCTGGCAGGGACCTCAGATATCGGTCCAGCATGACCCGCTCCACAATTTGGGGGCCAGACAACACCTCGGGCTGCAGCCATTTTTTTACCAGCTGCACCAGGTCATGCATTTAAGACCTGGGTGGCTGATCTGGATGATACTTCCATTGGTGCACTCATTGGTCCCGGATGGCCGTAGTCATCCCCAGACGAGCCAGAATTTCTGCCTTTAATTTTTGATAATCTTTAGCGTCATCAGGTGGCAGGTAAGCCTTTTGAGGATCTCCAGTGAGGAAAGGAGCAATGAGGCCGGCCCACTGGTCCTGGGGCCACCCTTCTCTCTCTGCTGTCCTCTCAAATGTAGCCAGAAAAGCCTCTACATCGTCAGTCAAGGACAATTTCTGTAAAAAATGTCTCACCCTCACAGTCACCTGGTTGCCAGGGGCAACAGCCGCTTACACACACCTGTGAGAAAGATGCTGCACAGCTTCTTGTAAGGCTGTCACCTGAGTCTGCATAACCCCGAGCTGGGCTGCGAGCTGGGCCACCAACAGGTAAGTACTTTCTTGGTGCTGAGCCAGCGCCTCTTTGTGGTGAGTTTGTTGTACCTCTGATTAGCTTCCTTGTGGCGAGTCTGCACTTGCATATTAGCCAGGGATAGCTATTTAATTAGCTCCTCCATTGGTTCAGCTTTCAGGGTTTGTGCAGCTTTAACCCAGGACATAAATCCAATGTACTGTCCCTTTAAATGTCAGTTTTAAATTCAAATGCAAGCAAAAAAAAAAAAAAAATAAATAAATAAAAACATTTTTTTTTCTTCTTATGCTTGTTTTCCTGTCCTGACCCGCACCCTGTGCCAGTTGTAAAGTTTGGGGGAACATGCTAGATTGCAGGACACAGGCTTTGCAATCAAAGGAAGGTTTATTGCACTTAAATAGCTTCACAGCAGCAAAACAGAAATAAATATAAGTCTCACCAAATTGCACAGTTCAGAACTGCTATCACAGTTAATCAGTCCTTGGGTTTCTCCAGTGGGTAACCTCCCCTGCTAGCTGGGCTTCAGACAGGACACTGCTATGCCTTTCCACAGCTGCAACACCATCCACTGTTCACCATTCACAGTCTCCTCCAGACTCCTCCACACCACCAACTTCCTGTCTCTCTTAAACCTACTTCCTCTGACCAGTGAGTTAACCCTTTTTGTTCCCTTAACCACTTGACCACTGGGCACTTAAACCCCCTTAACAACCAGACCAATTTTCAGCTCTCACATTTTGAATGACAATTACTCAGTCACGCAACACTGTACCCATATGAAATTTGCATCCTTTTTTTCACACAAATAGAGCTTTCTTTTGGTGTTATTTATTCACCACTGGATTTTTTATTTTTTGCACTATAATTAAATAAAGACCGAACATTTTATAAAAATATGAATTTTTCTTAGTATCTGTTATAGAATTTTGCAAATTAGTAATTTTTCTTCATACATTTTGGCCAAAATGTATACTGCTACATATCTTTGGTAAAAAAAAAAAACAAATTAGTGTATATTATTTGGTCTTTGTGAAGGTTATAGAGTCTACAAGCTATGGTGCCAATCACTGAATATTGATCACACCTGATGTACTGATGGCCTATCTCATTTCTTGAGACCCTAACAAGCCAGGAAAGTACAAATCCCCCCCAAATGACCCCTTTTTGGAAAGTAGACATTCCAATGTATTTAGTAAGAGGCATGGTGAATTTTTTGAAGTTGTAATTTTTTCCCATAATTCTTTGCAATATGAAGATTTTTTTTCTTTTTTTTTTCACAAAATTGTCATATGTTAACAGGTTATTTCTCACACCCAGCATATGCATACCACAAATTACACCCCAAACACATTCTACTACTCCTCCTGAGTATGGCGATACCACCTGTGTGAGACTTTTACACAGTCTGGGAACATACAGAAGCCCAACATGCAGGGAGAACCATCAGGCGATCTAGAAGCATAAATTACACATATAATTTCTTGACTATCTCTTGCACTTTTGAAGGTTCTGGAGCACCAGGACAATGGAAACGCCCAAAAAATGACCCCATTTTGGAAAGTAAACACCCCAACGTATATTCTAGGAGGCATAACGAGTCTTTTGAACATGTCATTTTTTCCACGAGTTTTTAGAAAATGTGGAAAGAAAATTAATTTTTTTTTTTTATACAAAGTTGTCCATTTATACAATATTTCTAACACACAGCATGTACACAGCAAAAATGACACCCCACAAAATATTCTGCTACTCCTCCCGAGTATGGCGATACCACATGTGTGACACTTTTACACTATTGTGAGGCACTATGGTAGCATGGATAGGCAGTGTAGTGGCATGGATGAGCAGTGTAGTGGCATGGATGGGCAGTGTAGTAGCACGGATGGGCAGTGTAGTGGCATGGATGAGCACTGTAGTGGCACGGATGGGCAGTGTAGTAGCACAGATGGGCAGTGTAGTAGCACAGGTGGGCCCTGTAGTGGCATGGATGGGCACTGTAGTGGCACAGATGTGTCATGGATGAGAACTGATGTGGTATGGATGAGCATGAATGAGGCACAAATGAGCCATGGATGGGGATGGATGAGCTGTGGATGGGGATAGATGAGCACGGATGGGGATGACTGAGCACGGATGAGCACGGATGGGGATGACTGAGCACGGATGGGGTTGGATGAGCATGGATGTGGATGGATGAGCACGGATGGGATGAATGAGCATGAATGAGGATGGATGAGCATGGATGGGGATGACTGAGCATGGATGGGGATGGATGAGCATGGATGAGGATGGATGAGCACAGATGGGATGACAGCACGAATGAGAATGGATGAGCACGGATGGGGATGGATGAGCACGGATGGGGATGGATGAGCACGGATGGGGGTGGATGAGCATGGATGGGATGACTGAGCACAGATGGGGATGGATGAGCACGGATGGAGATGACTGAGCATGGATGGGATGACTGAGCACGGCTGGGTGAGGATGGCTGGATGGGTGAGCATGGATGGATGGGTGGCTGAGCATGGATGGATGAGCATGGATGGGGTGAGGATGGCTGCGTGAGGATGGTTGGATGGATGAGCATGGATGGATGGATGGCTGAGCATGGATGGGTTGAGGGTGGCTGGGTGGGTGAGCATGGATGGGGTGAGGGTGGCTGGGTGGGTAAGCATGGATGGGGTGAGGATGGCTGGATGGGGTGAGGGTGGCTGGGGTGAGGATGGCTGGATGGGTGTGGATGGATGGTGGGGGTGCAGCCTGTCCCCCACTGTCACTTAGCAGCACTGTGGGCATTACACATCGCCCACAGCGCTGCAGCACGTCCTCTCTCCCCCCTCTCCTCTCACACTGCACCGATCGGTGCGGAGAGGAGAGAGAAAAGCCGACGAAAGCGCCGGCTTGTTTACATGTGATCGCTCTGTCATATGACGGAGTGATCACGTGGTGAAAGGCCGCTCACAGTGGCCATTCACCACGATCCGTGATGCAGGGACCCAGCGGTCATGGATGTTCCTGTGTGCTCGCCCTAGGGGGCATGCGGGAAGCACGATTCTGCGAGGACGTCAATAGACGTCCTCCCAGAGTTAAGCAACTGCCCTGTAGATGTCTTTTGTCTATGGGCCGGTTGTTAACTGGCTAAAGGGACCATAGTCCAAACAGAGGAGAAATATAGCTATATTCTAGGACCCAGCCACGGCGTCCTGTACACTGGACATACCTTGGCACAGCATTTGTGGCTTGATCCTTCTCCACAGACTTCAGAATATGAAGAAGAGAAGTTTGTAGTGGCTGGAGCATGGCCTTGTTGCTCCCTGCCATGAGCAGAGCCCCTCTGCCCCAAAGCACCCATACTCCCCATGTTGAGGGCATGTAGCCTGGTATGGTTCAGGAGGGGGGGGCACTCGCTTGTCCCCCCCATCCTGGCCGGCCAGGTTGCATGCTTGGATAAGGGTATGGTTTGGATTTTAGGGGGGCCCCACGTCTTTTTTTAAAAACATTTTGGTGCGGGGTTCCCCTTAAAATCCAAACCAGACCCGAAGGACCTGGTTTGGCCTGGGGGGGATCCTACGCAAATTATTTCAGTGATTTTTTTGTATATTGCCAGGGGCCGGCAATACGTTACTTAATAAATAACAATTTTTCCTTCACAAATGTCATCTTGCTTTGGCTATGTTCTACACATCACAGAGATGCGCCCTTCTACTGGCAAACTACACATGTAAGGTCACCTTGAATGTTGGATTGAGAGCACATAAAAAAATGCAACAATTTTCTGACGCGTTGACGTCACTTCCGGTCTGTCACAGTCAACAATGTCACTTCCGGTGGAACGCACGCCATCATTGCCATTCATTGCCATTGACGGGATTTTATAATATATATATGTAAGTAGAATTTTATCTTTGCGCAATAAATATCTGCTATATACAGTACACACTATGGTCTCTTTTATATCTATTCTTTGCGTGCCTTCGGTTATTAAGCCAGTGGAAAAGATCTACACACTCGGAATTTCAGTGATGTCCGGGATTTGGAGCCCCCACCATAACCTTGTCTTTTTTGACCCACTGACTGAAAAGCAGTGGGTCCATGATCTCTGGTGAGTGCGGGCACAAAGGGGGTCACCGATCAGTGTGTGTCACCTCACTGCACTTGGAATTTTCTTTTGAGCACGGATTTGCACCTTATTTGAAGCACACATCACTTTATATATGGACTATTCTTTATTGTTATGAAATTTCTGGGTTTGGCGCTTATATCTTGTTAACTATATCACAGAGATGCGCCCTTTTACGGGCAGACTAATGGACCCCCCCCCAGAATATTTCATTTTTATTGTTTCACTTTAAGCATTATTAAAATCACTGCTCCTGAAAAAGTGATTGATTAAAACATTTTTTTTGCATTGATACATGTCCCTTAGGGCAGGACCCGGGTCCCCATACACTTTTAGGGCAATAACTTGCATATAAACCTTTAAAAGTCCCATAGACTTTAACGGTGTTCGAATGTTCGCACAAATTTTTTGTCTGTTCAATGTTCTGGTGCGACCCAAACGGGGGGGTTGTTCGGCCCATCCCTAGGAGTAACCAAAGCTAGTTAAAGATAAAGTGAAATGAAAGCTCTGTGCAATGGTTTGGGGGGGGGGGGGATTTTGCAGCACAGAAGGTTTTTTACCTTAATGCATAGAATGTATTTAAGTGAGAAACCTTGAGACTTTACAACCCCTTTAACCACTTCAGCCCCGGAAGGATTTCACACTTTAGGACCAGAGCACTTTTTGCGATTCGGCACTGCGTCGCTTTAACTGACAATTGCGCGGTCGTGCGGCGTTGTACCCAAACAAAATTTGCGTCCTTTTTTTCCCACAAATAGAGCTTTCTTTTGGTGGTATTTGATCATCACTGCGTCATTTCTGATCGCTGCTATAAACAAAAGAAGTGCGACAATTTTGCAAAAAAACCCAAATTTCTAACTTTTTGCTAAAATACAAATACAAAAAAAAAAAATACAAAAAAACATTTTTTTTCATCGGTTTTGACCGATTTATATTCTTCCTCATATTTGTGATAAAAAAAAAATCGCAATCGGCGTTTATTGATTGGTTTGCACAAAAGTGGCCGCGTTTACATATAATGAGAATTAATTTCTGGGATTTTAATTTTTTTTTATTTTTTACTAGTAATGGCTGCGATTTGGGATTTTTAGCGGTACTGCGATATTTCAGCAGACATGTCGGACCATTTTGACACTTTTTTGGGACCATTGCCATTTATACAGCGATCAGTGCTATAAAAATGCACCGATTACTGTGTAAATGCCATTGGCAGTGAAGGGGTTAACTTGCAGGGGGCGCTCTAAGGGTTAACTGTGTTCCCTGGGCGTGTTCTAACTGTGTGTGGGCTGCCCTATCAGGGGAAGGGAAGTGATCACAGCTTCCATATAGAGGCCCCTCCGTTCTTTCAGTGCGGGGGGGGCATCGCGGGTAGCCGGCGGCGATCGAGACCGCCTGGCCCCCCTGAACACAGTGAGCGTGCGGGCACGCCTCCGGCGGCGCGCGCGCACTCGCAGTGCGCAATCTCACAGGCCGTCGTATGACGGCGGTTTGCGATATCGAGCCACTTTGTCGGTCGGCAAATGGTTAAGCAGCATGGGGATGTAATCTGGCAAGCAAAGTTCCAGGCATGATCCAGCTGATTAAAAGAACATTTAGGCTTCATGCACACAGGATGTTAAAAAAACTTCCTCCCAGGCCTAAAGGATCGACCTTTTGCTCCAAAACCTATTAGTTATACGCTAAAGGCCTCATGTTCCAACACCAACCATCAAGCAGAAATTGTTCACACCCTGATTATGTAAAGAAATCATACGTCTAAGTCAACCGTGACTCTCACAAAATCAGTACCCACCTCACCCAAACAACTTACCATATTGAGAACTAAAGGGATGTTTTTTCTTATTATTCTCATTGTTTCTGTTATGCTTTACAAATCGGTTGTAACCAGTTAATAGTGTACTTGCCACATCATCCATGCATTACTGAACAATCTCATGTCTTGTACCTATGTTACTTTGTTATTACTAAATAAAAACCTCCCTAATGGGAAAAAAAAAAAAAAAAAAAACTTCCTAAAAACGTCAGTAGCTTATCAATGATTTTTTTTCACTCCAAAACCTTGGGGACCAGCGTTTAGCTGCATTTTTGCATTTTTTTGAGCGTTTTTAAGTATTTGAGCATTTTTACAACTGAAAAACATCTCTCAGGACCCACTGGTCTTGTTTTTCTTTTTACAAATGTCACTGCCAAAAACAGTTGATAACAGCCTATATGTGCATGAACACATAGGATAACATGATGGAGAGTTTATTGACTGTAGACAAAAAATGTCTGCAGCTAAAAACAGCTGCTGTAAAACAGTCAAAAAATGTCCTGTGTGCATGAGGCCTCAGAGAGAAAGGGCAAAAAACGTGTACAGATAAGAACTTCCACAATCACTCACAATACCTCCGTGATGCCGTATATAAGGAGGGAAAGACACAGATAACTAGAAAGTGCAGCGATGGTGCTATAAGCACAATCAGATCATCAAGTAAACAAACATCCAGAGACACCCTCGTTCCTCTTAATACAGTGTTCCCCAACCCAGTCCTCAAGACCCACCAGCAGGTCATGTTTTCAGGATTTCCCTCAGCTGTGGTAATTACTAAGGCAGTGAAACCGATCAAATCACCTGTGCAAATTATTGGAAATCCTGAAAACATGACCTGTTGGTGGGCCTTGAGGACAGGGTTGGGGAACACTGTCTTAATAGACAGTGCACCAAAGTTCAGCTGGATGCAAAATATTTGGCAGCTTACTGGTGAACAACCCTACCTGGGTTGTTCACCAGTAACCAGCACTGTCCATCCAAGTAAGACTTCTAGGCCTCCTTTCTGCCCTCATACAGTAGAATTATTCAGCACTTCCCCGCCAGCTTATAGACACTGCTGGCATCTCCCAACTCTCTCATTGACCAGGAAGTAAGGGGGGGAGGAGAGTGCGGGGTGCACACTGTTCTGTGACCACATGCGTCGGGTGCACATGACATTGAGTGTTCTGACAACCTGCCGCACAAAGGAGGGAGGCTGCACAGGCCCCCTGGAGCATGGGTGGGGTTGCAAATGCCATCCTTGCTACCCCTTATGCTACGCCCATGGGCAAACTATATACAAACAATACCTAAAATGTAATAATAATAATTGTGCTACCCGGTTTACATTATTTATTCTTTGTAACAAAGTCCATACGAGTTTACTTTGCTTCCTAAAATGAAACATGTGTACAATTGTCCTTTGTATGTATAGCTAGTAGTAGTTAGTTGTGTTCAACTGTACTTGTTCTGTTCAAGATATTTTGCAGCTTATCCAAGGCACTTCTTATGAGTGTCAGCAGTCGAACAACATATAACAATGCTATCCATTACAAATGACAAATACATAAAATATATATTTCATCTGCAACATACTATGCATGATGCTGGCTGCTTTAAATTACTCATTTTAACCCATAACATTATGCATAGAAAATATAGAACTGATAAATCACAGACATTCAGGATGCCAAACCAAGATACCAAACAGAAAATTACTCTTTCTCCTAAAGACACTGAAATGAAAAGCAGAAATAACCAAAACAAAGTTATTAAATGCCTATAGAAGAGAAAGTGCGAAAGTAAACGTAGTTAAAATACTAGAAATTGTCACCCAGTAATCTTTTTCACATCATAATAGGTTTAATGGTCTAATGATCCTCAGCATTTCACCTTCTGAATAGCAATACAAAAATACACATCATATTTTTCTTTTTTTTTTTTCTTGTAAAAAAACACAGATTGTATTAAACGTTTGAAACATAATAGCATAATGAACATAAATTGACTGGAAAGCATCTATAATATTAATCTGTTACTACAGACTGCAAATTCTCAAATAAAGTGTAAGTATGCATAGGTATAGTCAGAGTGTACAGTCCACACATTGTTCCAGCATCCTCCCTTACCTGCAATTGGAGGAAAGACCAGCAACTCCTCCCAGGTTACCTGTGTGGAGCAATCCTGGCATCGTTCCAATGTCCCTTGAGAAGTGTATATAAAGAGGGCTGTCCAGCCTTGTTCCCTACTAAACCTCTTCTCTGCTGTCTCAGCTACTTAGAAGATGGGGACCTCCTATAGGACCCCGTTGTGGATCCTACTTGTCATCTTGGCCCCAGTGAATGGTAGGTATCCTCACACACTCTTCTATGATTTTCCACAGAGAACTCTCATAAGAATTTTATTTCCATTAGTTGAAGCTTTATTTTAAAAATGTAGTTTATTTTTAAAGGAAATGATTACTACTATACTAAACTAGTTATATTAGAAGTGAGTGGTATATGTGACTTTTTAAATCCAATGTACTTATGGAAATTGACAAATGTCCCAATGTTTTTAGTCTTTCTTTGATACTCAAGTACTGTTAAAATATACTGCTTCTACATTAGAATTAGAAAAAAAGTTAAAGCGGAGTTCCTCCCAAAAGCGGAACTTACACTTTAAGGGAAGGTGACCCCCTGACATGCCACAATTGACATGTCATGTTTTTAGGGGGGCAGCGGGGACCCTGTTTTCACATGTTCCTAGCTGCACTTCCTCTCCTGGCTCTGTGGCGCAGGAAGGAAGTTTTCATTTCCCTCCTCCCTCTCGGCGATCTTTTGGCTCGCGCATGCACAGTGCGCACCCAGCTTTGAAGCCAAAGACAGGCGCCCACACTCGTGATGTGTAGAGACATGCTGGACAGCCGCACTCCGTAAAAGCACTCCTTTATTGAAAATCCCATTTAAAATCCAAAAGACAGTCAGCATACATAAAGGAAACCCAAGGGGTCAATACCATGCTGTATTGACCCCTTGGGTTTCCTTTATGTATGCTAACTGTCTTTTGAATTTTAAATGTGATTTTTAATAAAAGAGTGCTTTTACAGAGTGCGGCTGTCCAGCATGTCTCTACATGTCTACTAATGATGCCAAGCTGCACCTGTGCCCATTGGAGTTGGGAGCAGAGGTAAATTGAACCTCATTCAGCCTTGAGCGGTGCAACTGTGAGTTTGTTTGCTCTGAAGTCTGGCCCACACTTGTGATGCCGCCACCGTACAGTGGAGGGGGAGAAGAGCGAAGCGACAGTTGGCCGCATCGCTGGAGCCTGGGACAGGTGAGTGTCTGATTCTTAAAAGTCAGTAGCTACACTTTTTGTAGCTGCTGACTTTTAATAAGGTGGAACTAAACTTTAACTCTATCATATATCATCCGATCCGATCTGGATGGAAAAATAGGAGAACCATCCGTCTGCATTTGGCGGAGAGGATCTGATTGGATAGCAGCAGGTGTCAGTGAACATGTCACTCACCGCTGACATCCGCTGCCCCATAGGGTTGAATGGAGGGTCCGATTAGGTCCACCTGTATAACACTGATTGTAACTTTCACAGTGTATTACAAACAATTTTGTGTTGTATATTATTGATAGGGTTAGAGGCTAGCTGTCCTCCATCTTTTTTGGTACAGAAGGGATGATAACATTTTAGTATAATTATATCTGAATCTGTATGTGTGTGTGTATAAGCCTGAGTGTTATAACACCTTAAGGAATGTATTTACCTTTGCACAATTCTATGTATTTACTGGTGTCAGAGCAGGCTAATTTGTGTAGAGTACAGTAGACAAGCGTATAAAGCATTAAGGTATAAAGTATTATGTAATACAGTCATAGTAATAACAAACAGTGCAGTACAATTATGTTGAGTGAGTATGCATTCAAATATTTAAGATCCAGTAAACAACTATTAGCAGTTCTTATTAATCTTTTATAAAATAGACAAAATTAGTGTACTGACTCAGTTACAATTAAGTACATGGATGAGCACAGAATACAGACTGATTGCTAGACATTTGTATAGTTACTGTTCAAACAGAGATGCTGCTGAGTACACATAATACACACAGCTGAGAACATATAAAGAACATAATCTGTCACAGGGCAATAAAGAGTTGTTTATCTCTCTGTCCTTAAAGGGAAGGGGGATCATTCTTGGTTTCACTGATCAGCTTCATTTTTGCATTTGAATTTGCACTAATAAATGGAGCTATAATGTATAACAAGAGGGGCACCCAATAGGCTATTATATGGAATGTGTCAGTACAAAATTAAACATTCCAGTACCACTCTTTTGTATATATATGGAATTATTTAGTAAGGTAGTACAGAGAGCACTGATGATGTGCGGGGTGCCATCACCCATAGCAACGGATCAGAAATTATCTTTCACAGATCTCACTCTAGCCAACAGTAATATTTCAGATATAGAGGTACTGTGGTGAGCTGAACCACTTGCTAGCTTATTTTATCCCTGGGGAACTGTAATGACAGGATCTCACTGCCAAAGTTCTTGTTTTTTTCCCTCAAACCTCTGAGTTTTTGGTGATGCTATTCCCTCTGGGGTACTATCACTTTTTCTTCTGTTATATTCTTGCAAAATGTTCAAAGCCAGCAGAAAGAGCATAAGATTGGAATATCAGTGTCAGTTTAATAAACACACACTCCAGCAATGTGGCCGCCATAACCCTCGGTTTTCTCCTCCCCTTGGCGCTGGCATTGCAAGTGTGGGCACCCGGCTGTGACAGCTTGTGGCTTTACAGCCGGGTTCACATTGCGCATGCACGAGTTGCTCTGTGCCTCCTCAGTGGTCAGGCAATCTTCTGGGACCTGTGACCTGTCCAAGAAGATTACAGGGAGGGAGGGGTACAGGAGAACTTCCGCTCTGGCTGACTAGGCCCATCAAAGCAAGGTCGATAAAGACATGGATGAGAGAGTTTGGGGTGGAGGAACTTGACTGGCCTGCACAGAGTCCTGAACTCAACCCCATAGAACACATTTAAAATAAATTAGAGCAGAGACTGTGAGCCAGGTCTTCTCGTCCCACATCAGGGCTTGACTTCACAAATGCGCTTCTGGAAGAATATTGAAACATTTCAATAGACACACTCCTAAACCATGTGGACAGCCTTCCCCGAAGAGTTGAAGCTGTTATAGCTGCAAAGGGTGGGCCAACTCAATATTGAACCCTATCGATTAAGACTGGGATGCCATTAAAGCTCATGTGTGTGTAAAGACAGGTGTCCCAATACTTTTGGTAATATAGTGTATGTTAGGTAAAGGATATGTATATAAGGTAATTAAGCAGGGCATATAGACCAACATTAGGCTGACAATACTTTAATAACTCAGGGGGCCTAAGTTGAAATGTTAAATTGTTGGAACAATTAACATTTTTAAAGAATAGTTATAGCTTTGTATAATTATCATTTACTTTACTGCTTCCAAAATGTCAGTATCCCTCAAAAGTCTTAAACTCATCTATATATATATGGTCCCACCAGATTCACACCGTGTGGAACACAGAAAACAGCTGCCATTGTTCTCCCAGCTATTCCCTCTGTTGTTCTGCATACAGTATGTGCAAAAAGTACTAATAACTCCTATGGAGATACCATCTATTATGCGTCCTAAGGGCAATTACTGCAGTCTTTGTAATTTCAGCAATCATATAAGATTTATTTTATTTCTTTTGTTGTAGGTCAAATACAGTATGGAGATTATGCCTCAGAAAAGACTGAAACAGAAAGTTATGACTACACTGTTGATGAGACTGTACAACAGAAGCAAATACAACACCAAAAGCAAATAATACAACAACAGCAACATGAACAGACTGGTAAATTTGAATTGTCTATAGTAATAATATATAATAAATTATGCAAATAGAAAAAAATGCCTGTTTAGATAAACCATAAATATCACCCTGTTTGATTATTCTTTATATAATGCTGATGTATGGATAACACATATGAACCTTGTTTTATAGTATCTGTCTATTGTGATTGCTAAACCTGTCAGGTTCACTAGATGCCTGTGCATACTGTATGCTTTTTATATGAATCATTGCAAATTTGTACAATGATGTATTTTATTGGCTCAGCAATTGCTATGCTATCCATGTATGTAAGGTCATTTTTCAATAAATGTTCAAACTGTGCATATTCCTGTTACTTTGTTATTAGTGGCAAATGATGCTCACTTCATATAAAGTCCCAGGGCATTTTTCTGTGTATTTGTTGTATATAGGGACGGAGGTGTGTCGCATGGTGACACCAGACCTTCCTCTTTTTTATTATGATTGCTAATGCCAAATGCAATGCCACATTAATCAGACATTGTCGACAAATTAAAGAGGGTTAAATTAAATACTTTCATATACCATATATAAGGGATAGTTTAACTATAACAATCAAAGAATATAGTCTATTGATTCGTATATACAGTACTTGTGCTATGGTTCATTTTTGTTTTTGTTTTTTCTTTATAAAACATACAAGGAAATGGCCCTCTTATGAAAAATTTTGTAAAACAAATTTTCCGTAATACAGAACATAGGCGTGCGCACATAGGGTGGCAGGTGTGCCTGGGCACACCCTAAACACCATGTACTGTGCAGATTCCCCCTGCTGCCTGGCTTCAGAGAAAGGGACAGGGGAATCTCTGTCCTCAGTCCCTTTCTCTGCCCCAAAAGTGAGACATCAGAGGTCTGTTTAGACCCCTGATATTTCACCAAAGCCCCCCAACAGGGCTCCTAAATAAAATTGTATAAAAAATATGTATATGGTAATATTGTAAAAAATTATAAAAAAACAAAATTGTAAAAAATAAGTAAAATAAAAAAAAGAATAAACTACTGACACTGATCTCTTCCCTTCTGACATATATACAAACACACACACTCATGTGTGTTTGCGCTTTGTGGTGCACACCCTAATGCAATAGGCTGCGCACACCTATGATACAGAACTTGTGAAGTACCCTTCATACTATATGATGACTGACAATACTGGCAATCAGACATAATTTGATAGCCATACATCTATAAAAGGCATGACTAAAAACTGAAAGAGGCATTTGTTCTGTATTTCTATATGTAATTATTGATCACCATCGTTTATACATCTTTTATTTTTTATTTTTTATTTTTTTTCAATTTTAACAACAGAAGCACAGAGAATATCAGTTATCCAAGTGTCTACTAACCTTCCAGTAAAAGGTAGGTAATAAAGATTCTAACCTCTTTGGATGTTGGCAGTGTATAGTGGATATACATTAAATACTTCAATAAGGGTATTCAATAAACAATATATTTTGCATGTGTACATATAAATTTAAGTTGTTTCTAAAGACATCATTCATTTACTTCGAATTAGGTTTCCCAAGTAAAGGAAGAGGATGTTATCTTATTGCCATTTCAGAGGTGGAAATGAAAAATAAATGTATCCCTCACTATATTGTGAATGGCATTTTTTTATTTTACAAACATCTCAGGTGTAAGAAAGGCATCTTGTATAGCCAATCACAAAACAGCATGAAAGAGATTAGCTCTGAAAACAAAATTATATAAAGAACCTTAAAAACAGACTACCTAGATCTTAGAAAATTAATTATATAGAGACAATGGTATATGGACGGGATATAAAAACATATACATTCAGTATCCAATAACAAGACTGTAGAGTAGGTCTCCTCAGTGGCAGCTGGTGAAATTTTAGGGTGGGGGGCACCAGACCTCCCTTCCTTTTTGAACCCTCCCACTTCTCATAAGCCCCACCACTTTATATTCCACTCATTGTGTCAGGAGTATACAGCCTGGCATCACCAAATAGGGGTTTATACAGGCAACACCAGATAGTATACAGGCAACACCAGATATGGTATGCAAGCATCACCAGATAGTATACAGGCACAACCAGGCAGTATAGAGGCATCACCAGATATGGTATACAGGCAACACCAGATAGTATACAGCATCACCAGATAGTTTACAGGCATCACCAGATAGTATACAGGCATCACCAGATATAGAAACATAAAAACATAGAAACATAGAAAAGTGACGGCAGAAAAAGACTGAGTAGTCCATCGAGTCTGCCCCTTTTTATTTATTTTTTTTTTATTTTTATTTTTTTTACATTAACCTTGTTGTCTGACTATGGATTTATGTTTATCCCAAGCATGTTTGAAGCCATTTACTGTTGACTGTCTCACAACCTCTGTTGGTAGTTTATTCCAATCATCAACCACCCTTTCAGTAAAATAATACTTTCTAGGATTAGTTTTGAACTTCCCCCCAGTTAGTTTGAGGTCATGTCCCCGTGTTCTTGATTTTGGTTTCATATTGAAAAGACTGCCCTCCTGAACCTTATTCACCCCCTTGAGGTATTTAAAGGTTTCAATCATGTCTCCCCTCTCCCTTCTTTCCTCCAGACTGTACATATTAAGTTCCTGAAGTCACTCTTGATATGTTTTATCCCCCAGACCTTTCACCATTTTTGTTACCCGTCTCTGAACTTGTTCTATTTTATCAATATCTTTTTGTAAGTGAGGTCTCCAGAACTGGACACAGTATTCTAAGTGAGGTTTCACTAAAGATCTATATAGAGGAATCAGAACCTCCTTCCTCCTGCTGGTGATCCCTCTACTGATACATCCCAGAATTCTATTTGCTTTTCCCACTGCCTGGTTACACTGTTTGCTCATTTTGCAATCATCTGAAATAAGCACCCCCAAATCTTTTTCTTCTGTAGTGCTGGCTAACACTGTGCCCCCAATGCTGTACTCTCTAAGGGTATTCTTTTTCCCTAGATGCATTATTTTACATTTAGAAATATTGAACTGCAGTCTCCACTGCTTTGACCAATCTTCCAGCAATGCCAAATCATGTTCCATGTTACAGACACCTCCAGGGATATCAACCCTATTACACACCTTTGTATCATCAGCATAGAGACATACATTGCCCAGCAAACCTTTAGTTACATCACTTACATATAGGTTGAATAGAACAGGACCCAATACAGAGCCTTTTGGTACCCCACTAGTGACTGGTCTCTGTTCTGAGTGAACCCCATTTACAACCACACTCTGGGATTTATCCTTTAGCCAACTGCATATCCACTGAACCACCCAAGGGTTAAGTCCCAGCTTGTACAACTTTTGTATCAGATCGTTATGTGGAACTGTATCAAATGCCTTGCTGAAATCAAGATATGCTATGTCCACAGCACCACCCTGGTCCAAAACACTGGTAATATAGTCAAAGAATTCAATCAGGTTTGTCTGGCACGATCTGCCCTCAGTAAAGGCATGTTGCTTTGGGTCCAGCAAGCTGTGTATTTTTAGGTGATCAATGACCCTTCTTTTGAGAAGTGATTCCATTACCTTGACTAGATTTACACTACTATATTATGCAGGCATCACCAGATAGTATACAGGCATCACCAGATATGGTATACAGGCATCGCCAGATAGTATACAGGCATCACCAGATATGGTATACAGGCATCGCCAGATAGTATACAGGCATCACCAGATAGTATACCGGCAACACCAGAGAGTATACAGCATCGCCACATAGTATACAGGCATCACCAGATAGTATACAGGCATCACCAGATATTATACAGGGATGGCCAGATAGTATACAGGCATCACCTGATATGTTTAGCTGTTTGATCCAGCTGCTTGCTCTGCTCAGACTGCCTCCTCCTCCTCCATCATATCTACCTTACATTCTATTGTTCCTCTAGCACAGCCTGCCATCCTCTGTCTCTTTATTCCTGGCTCTCCTGCTCACGGCTCTCAAACTCACACTGGTGAAATTTTAGGGTGGGGGGCGCGAGACTCCCCCTTCATTTTTGACCTCTCCCATTTCTCATAAGCCCCACACCTTTATATTCCACCCATGGTGTCAGGAGTATACAGCCCGGCATCACCAGATAGGGGTTTATACAGGCAACACCAGATAGTATACAGGCAACAACAGATATGGTATACAGGCATCACCAGATAGTATACAGCATCACCAGATAGTATACAAGCATCACAAGATATGCTATGCAGGCATCACAAGGTAGTATACAGGCATCACCAGATATGGTATACAGGCCTCACCAAATAGTATACGGGGCAACACAAGATAGTATACAGCATCGCTAGATAGTATACAGGTATCACCAGATACTATACAGGCATCACCAGATAGTATACAGGCATCACCAGGTAGCATACAAGCATCACCAGATATGGTATACAGGCATCACCAGATAGTATACAGGCATAATCAGATAGTATACGGGTAACACCAGATAGTATACAGCATCGCCAGATAGTATACAGGCATCACCAGATAGTATACAGGCATCACCAGATACTATACAGGCATCACCAGATTCTATACAGGCATCACCAGATATTATACAGGGATGGCCAGATAGTATACAGGCATCACCTGATATGTTTAGCTGTTTGATCCAGCTGCTTGCTCTGCTCAGATAGCCTCCTCCTCCTCCATCATATCTACCTTACATTCTCTCGTTCCTCCAGCACAGCCTGCCATCCTCTGTCTCTCTATTCCTGGCTCTCCTGCTCACAGCTCTCAAACTCTTCCATAGTCACTGTGAGCAGAGCGGAAGCTGGAGGAGGTAGAGCAACTCTGTAGATAGAAACTGGAGCAAACAGAGGATTCTTAGTCAGCCGTGATGGGGACCCAATGCACAGGCAGTGTGGTTACATACTTCCTTGAAAGTAGCCTTTCAGAGCAGGAGAGAGAGACACACACACACACACTCAGCGATCAATGGCACTAAAAAGTGACAGAAGGCGAGAGAGAGAAGATCTGATCTGGAGTGAAAAGGGTTGATGCCTGATGGCAATGCACATTACTGTCACCTCCGATCCCCACACTCACCTCAGCTACACTGCACTCAGGCTCACCACTCCCAGCTCCGCGCCCGTCCGCCATCAGTGATCCACTCCCTATCTCACATCACAGGGTCCTGGCCACAGTCTGTACTCCACAGCAAAAGAGTGAGCCAGCTGGGAAACTGGAACTGACTCCGCACTGCCAAAAAAGCCACGCCCAGCCACCCTCTGGTCCTAGCCAATTAAAGAATAGGACAGGTGCCGGAGACAAATGAGTGGAGAGTGGGGTGTGTTTGGGGCACACTGTTTGTGCCCCGAGCATGCCCTGGACATGGGCCACACAGCTTCCCAGCTTGCAATCAGCTGATTGCAAGCTGAGAAGCGTCCCATAGACCGATGTGTGTCCGACGCCAGGCCACCTCTTAAAGTGACCTTTTTTTTTTGTGAAATGCTTGGAGGGGGGCGGCAGCTGTGTGCCCCCTATGGATGGGCCACCACTGGGTCTCCTATAATTTTCTGCAGTGAATAACGAAGCGTCTTTGTGAAGTGTCAATGTAGAAATGCTTATTACATCTTCCCAAACATTTTTGCAGCTTTGAATGTTGCTCATAACAACAGAGTATGCAGCACCTGGGGAAACTTCCACTTCAAGAACTTTGATGGGGATATCTTCTACTTCCCGGGTACATGCAATTATGTCTTTGCCTCTCACTGCAAGAGCACCTATGAGGACTTCAACATCCAGATCCGGCGGACTGTTGTGGACAATGTCCCTGTCATTGAGAAGATCAGCATTAAACTTGATGGGCTTATAGTACAAATAGACGGCAATACAGTTTCAGTCAGTGGCAATAGGTAAGTGCATAAGGACTAAATATAGCCATAGAAAACAGAAAACCATGGGGTCAATTCACTAAGCTTTACCGCATGCGGTAAGGGTATCATGTTACTCATTTGCATAAATTATCACATGCGGTAAATAAAGACCAATTCATTAAAAAAAACTATGATTTTGTGGTAAACAACAAAAAAAATGTTTGTAAATATCACAAGTAGTTGTGCGGTAATCTGTTATGTCCAATTCACAAATGAAACAGGAACTAAAAAAAGGTGCGATATTTAACACCACCCTTTTGGTGGGGGTAACCAGTGCGGTACCAGAAAGAGGGGCCTATTCAAACCCTCAGAAAGGGGCATTTCATACACCGAGAGCCTAATTCAACCCACAGATGACCCACAGAAAGGGGCCTAATTTCACTCACAGGAAGGGGTGCTATTCCGCCCACAGAAAGGGGTAGAATACTATTATCAGAGAGGGGTTTAATTCCAGCCACAGAGGACCCACAGAAAGGGGCCTAATTCCACTCACAGGAAGGGGTGATAATCCACCCACAGAAAGGGCACAATACTATTCTCAGAGAGGGGTCCAATTCCAGCCACTGAGGACCCACAGAAAGGGGCCTAATTCCACTCACAGGAAGGGTGCAATACTATCCTCAGAAAAGGGTCTAATTCCACCCACAGTGAACCCACAGAAAATTAACACTATTCCACCAGTAGTGGACACACAAAAATGTGGCATTATACATCATGAGTACACAAATACAGTATATATATATATATATATATATATATATATTTCTTAATTAAATAAAAAATGCAGTGCAAATTAAATACTAATATTGGCTGAAATGTATGATCAAGAACTTGTACCCAAACAAAATTGATGGCCTTCTTTTCCCACAAATAGACCTTTCTGTTGGTGGTATTTGATCACCTCTGCAGTTTTTATTTTTTGCGCTATAATAAATATCCAAATAAAAAATATAAAAAACAAATGTAATGATCAGTTTAGGCCAATATATATTCTTCTAGATATTTGTGGTAAAAAAATTGCAATATGCGTATATTGATTGGTTTGCACAAAAGTTATCATGTCTACAAACTATGGGATAGATTTATGGACTTTTATTTTTTTAATTGTTTTTACTGGTGATGGCGGCGATCTGTGAATTTTAGTGGGGCTTCTACATAGCGGTGGACAAATCTGACCCCAAATTACATTTTTTTGGGACCACTGACATTATTACATTGATCAGTGCTATAAAAATGCAGAGATCAATGTAAAAATTACACTGGCAGGGAAGGGGTTAACACTAGGGGGCGATCAAGGGGTTAAATGTATTCCCTGGGTGTGTTCTAACTGTAGTTAGAACACACCCAATGTGCTGACATGACAGAGATCGATGTTCCCGATTACATGGGGATCCGCCTTGTTTACAGAGGCAGATACCCGTTCTGCCCCTGCACAGAACGATCGTGGGTCGTCGTCAAACACCGAATCTGCCCAAACCACGGGCATGCTCCCGCGGCGTGCAGCGGGTGCGTCTGCCCGCAAATCGCGCATGTGGGATCCGCCGTACAGCTACGGCGATTTGCACAGGAGAGCCGACCTGCCGCCATATAACAACGACGGCTGGTTGGCAAGTGGTTAAAGTAAATGTTTACAAAAGTGCAACAATGGAGTATGTCAACCATGACAATTACTCCAGCTAGAAGTATCCTCTTGAAGTGGCCACTGTAATACATTTGGTTATATACACCATTACTACAAGTTTAACTTGGATAAGAATATGAAAAATAAATTAAAATGTTTAAATAATTATACAAAAAATATAGTTCCGTTTTCTTTAGTTTCCACAATATAAACACAGGCAGCAGCACAGAATTGGGCCAAAAACATAGAAAAGAGCTCTTTCAACAATTCTAGCAGGCCATACATTTACAAAAAAATATGACTGTATGGCATGATGTTTTTTTTTAAAGGAGCTTAGATTACCAAGGATCAGGAGACATACATTTGAAAAGGTAGTTCTGCCTTCAAATACAGATTACTGTAAAAATTGTTGTATTAAAAAAAATGTTTTATTTGCAAAAGAAAAATAACAAACATGTTAAAATTACGAAAATGCGGTAGTTACCAAAGAAAAAAATACCGCATTCGTTATTGAATGCTAAAATCTTAGTGAACTGAACCCTCACAACTGATTTATCACAGGCATTATTTTACCGCATTTTATTTGCCATTATTTAACTCTTAGTGAATTGACCTCCATGTGACTACTGTAAAGGAAGCTGCACTGAGGTTCTAGAGCTGTCAACCTGGACACATTGGTGTTGATTTGCTAAAGACAAAAAGACTGTGCGCTTTGCAAAGTGCAGTTGCACTCTGCAAGTGCAGCTGCTCCAGAGCTTAGTAAATGAGGTAAAGCTTCACTTTGCAAAGAATACCCAATCATGTGCAAGGAGAATAAAAAACACTGCATTTTTGCTTGCACATGATTGGATGATGGAAGTCGGCAGAGCTTCTGCTCATTTTCTAAGATCTGGAGCAACTGCACTTGCAGTGTGCAACTGCACTTTGCAAAGTGCACAGTTTATTTGCCTTTTGTAAATCAACCCCATTGAGTTTTTGCAGCTAGTAATAGTTTTTGGCCAAGAGATGTAGTTTAAGGGTCAGTTCACACATAGGCAATCAGACTTCAGGGGTGACTTTACTAGGCGTTTTGAACGCTACTTCAAGGCGACTTCAGCACAACTTTGGGCGACTTACAACGCAACCTCCATGCCAGGCGACTTTGCCTATGGCCAATCAGAGAAGGGAGGGAGGGGGTTGCCTGGGTAAATTCTTTTCTTTTTCTTGTAAAGTCCCTTCAATATAGATGGGGATCCGACTTGGAGGCAACTTCCATTGAATTCTAAGGGCACAAGTCGGATAGAAGTCGCCTTGAAGTAGTACATGAACCTTTTCTGTAGTCGCCTTGAAGTCGGAGCGACTTCAGTAGTGTACATTAAGACAGCTCCCATTCACTTCAATGGGATTTCTGGTGTCAAGCGAATTAGGATGGCTTGGGGCGACACAAGTCGGATCACAAGTCGCTTATGTGTGAACAGGCCCTAAAAGAATGGATAAATTGTTTGGCAACCTTTATATAATTGCTATAAAAACAATTAATAGTATGTACTAATGGAAGGCTTGTCAAGCTGTAGGTATAGCCTTGATTAAATATATAACTTTTTTCAATATACTGAAAATATCTAGATTGTGTGATGGTTTACTCCAACTGCATTAACGCTATAGCATCCTATTACCAAGTCTATCTTTAACTATACCATGTTGAACGTCTTCTGTCTCAAGGATAAATTAATAGCAGGCATAGGTATTATTTGGAAAATATTTGAACAAATAAAACTGATGTTTAAAACCGTCACATGCTTTTTTCCCCTGGGCAAACTCCAATGTTTATGATTTTTTTATCACTCTGTTTTTCCTGACTATTACCATTAGCTATAAGACAAACTGGATATCTTATATTTTTTCATGAAAATCTCATTAAAAATACCACATTTAACCACCTCGATACTGGGCACGGGCACTTCCCCCCTTCCTGCCCAGGCCATTTTTCAGCTTTCAGTGCTGCAACATTTTGAATGACAAATGCGTGGTCATGCTACACTGTAACCATGTGACATTTTTATCATTTTCTTCACATAAATAGAGCTTTCTTTTGGTGGTATTTAATCACTGCTGTTTATTTTATTTTTTTTTACTTAAAAAATTTAATTAATTTTTCTCCTTCACTGATGTGTACTGATGAGGCGGCACTAATGGGCACTGATAGGCTCCACTGATGGGCACTGATGAGGTGGCACTTATGGGTATTGATGAGGTGGCACTGATGAGGAGGCACTAATATGCCTCACTTATGAGCACTGATAAGTGGCACTGATGGGTGGCACTGGTGGGCACTGATATGTGGCACTGGTTGGCACTGATAGGTGGCACTGGTGGACATTGATAGGCGGCACTGATAGGCGGCACTGGTGGGCATTGATGGGTGGCATTGATGGGCAGCAGGGATGGGCATTGATGGGCAGCACTGATAGACGGCACTAATAGCCAGCACTGACTGGCATCACTAATGGACACTGATTGGTGGCACTTGTGGGCACTGATTGCTGGCACTGGTGGGCACTTGTGGGCACTGATTGCTGGTACTGGGGTGGGCACTGGTTGCTGGCACTGGTGGCGCTATTGGTAATTAGGGCACTGATGATCAGTGCCCTGACTACATCCCTAGATGTCCTCTGCAAGGGGATGCAGCTAATTAGCTCTCCTCGCCACACACACTGTCAGTGTGAGGCGAGGAGAGCCGATTACTGACACTCCCCTGTTTACACGTGACCGTCTGTGATTGGTCACAGCCAATCATATGGTTAAAGCTCCACAGATCGGGGTCATGCCATGCCCTCGCAACATGGCGCTGCAATCAGGAGGTTGCGTGCCCCCTAGGGCATGTGGGAGTGCACCTTCAGAACGAGAGCAGCACCGCTCCTCCGTCATTGGAGGGTCGGCAGGTGGCAAGTGGTTAAAGGGGTTGTAAAGGCAGAAGTTTTTTTTATCTTAATCTATGCATTCTATGCATTAGGATAAAAAATCCTTCTGTGTGTAGAAGCCCCCCCCCCCCGAACCCCCAAATTACTTACCTGAGTCCCATCTCTCTCCAGCGATATCCATGAATGTCTTAGCTGTCCCAGAAAATCCTCCTGATTGGCTGAGACACAGCAGCGGTGCCATTGGCTCCATCAAAATCAGTCAGCCAATCAGGGGAGAGAGGGTCAGCGCTCCATGTCTGAATGGATACACAGAGCTCTGACTCAGCTGGGGTGCCCCCTGTAGGAAGCTGCTGGCTGAGGGGGCCAGGAGAGCAGATGAGGGACCCGAGAAGAAGAGGATCCGGGCTGCTCCGTGCAAAACCAACTGCAGAGAGCAGGTAAGTATAACATGTTTGTTATTTAAAAAAAAATAGATACTTGCAAAACGTCTTCTCCATAGTTCAGCCCGACCCATTCCAGTATTCCAGTCACAGTACTTCTAAAAATAAAGTGCATGTCTAACCTAAAGCCTTTTTTCTAGTTTTGGATAGGGGATGGATTAAAACCACTGTCAGGTTTTAACAGCTTTCCAGGTTCCATTGTAGAGAGTACTATCCTTCTCCTAATCTACTAAATCATGTTTATTTCTGTAACACTCTATCCAAACCTAAGAAAAAAAAAATAGATGGGCTGTAACTTTCAGGAAAGAATATGAATAAATATAGGAGCTGAAGATCTTTTCTGATGAGCCCTGCAAAATATTGTAAACTATTTAGCTCTTTATTTAAAATAACATAATAACTCCTTTTTAATATTTTCTTAGAGTCCAACTGCCCTTCAGTGGTTCAGGAATTCAGATAGAGAAAAATGGTCTGTACCTTACAGTGACCTCCAAACTTGGCCTGGTCTTCATGTGGAACGATGATGACAGCCTCTTGGTAAGAGAGCAGATAAAGTTTTTCATGTTATTTATTCCTGGTGCTGCCTGTTTTTCTGTAACTTTCTTTTCTTTTTCCATTGCTAGCTGGAACTGGAATCTAAGTATGCCAACACAACCTGCGGACTTTGCGGAGATTTCAATGGCATTTCTATCCACAATGAGTTCATTGCGAATGGTAAGTTTCTCATGAATGTATAATAAACAAATAGGGGAACTTAAAAAAAATACTTGAAGCAAACTACACTGTGGAAAAATGCTAAGCATACTAGATCTTAGGTGGGTATAAATAAACCATGCCGCTATTCTAAAACTCTTTTTTTCCTATGCAATGGGTCTGTGCCCACACTGCATGTGTTAACTGTTTGTTTTGTCCAGGGTAGCACAGAAAGGCAATACTTTCCTGGTCCTTTGATCCTCCGGAAAACTTGCGTTTTGAGGATTAGGTAAGTATATCTCCACTCTCCTCGCCCCTCGACAAAAACAAGCAGTTAACACAAGCATTGTGGGCATCCTTCTTTAAGAAGACATACCTGTAAAAAGGAGTGTAAATACTTACCTCTCCTGCCCCACCCCCCACCCTTCAAAGTCCATTGGGTGACCAACACTTCCAGATGTCTCAATATCCTTAAGCCCCGTACACACGGTTCGACGGTTGTATACAACAGGTCATACTCACGACCGTTGTATGCGAAATCGATAGTTTGTATGCACGATTTGAACAGTCAAACATACGACGGTCATACAAGGGAGTTGTATGAGCAGACTAGAAAACGTGGTCGTACCAACAAGCTCTCATACGACCGTTGTATCGTGTGTACAGAGCAGTTGGTACAACAAAGTTGTATTGTGCAAAACACGCATGCTCCAAAGTCAGGAATGGCTGGATGCTAATTACATGCACCTCAACGTTCTTCTGCGGTCGTACGATCGTGTAGTGCAGTCAGTATGCTACATACAACAGCCAACATACGATTTGCGACAATCGTATGTACGATCGTCGTCCCGTGTGTACGGGGCTTAAGTCCCTGCAGCTGTTACTGTTTTCTTTTACTGACCTCTACATCATTACAGGACACAGTAGTGATGCGCCCAGGAGGACCTGATGAGGGGTCTGATACTCCCAAAAGAGTTGGTTTCTCAGCAGATTTTGGAAGATGATTTGTATGAAATAGAGCATAGATTAGCAGCACAGGTGGCAGGAATGTTATACCCTTTTTTGACAGGTATTTCTACCTCGAAGATCTTTAGCATGGCATAAATTTGCCTTAAAATAAACAGTTTCTACTACATTTATAGCGGTTGTAAACCCAGCTTTGTGATTTTTTACCTACAGGTAAGCCTATAATAAGACTTATCTGTAGGTAAAATTAATATCTCCTAAACGTGCATGGTTTAGGAGATATTCACTCTGTATTCAGCCGCTGACGTCAGTGGCACATGCACTCTAAAGGTCAGGGTTACCATGACATATCTTCAGAGCTCCTTTCTGGAACCCAGTCCTCCGGCACACATACGCGGGAGTGACACCATTGAGGCTCCGGCCACTCACAGCGCCGGAGCACGTGATTCTTGAAGAAAGGATAGGAGAGGATGTCAGCCCTCTTCGTTCTAAGGTGAGTATTTCATAATGTGCTAGTATGCGATGCATACTAGCACATTATGCCTTTGTCTTGCAGGTTTTTTTCCCCCTAGGTTTACAACCGCTTTAAACTTAACATATCATCTTAAATACAAAATAGGAAACCCACTTGATCTCATTACTGGAAACAAACGCTATTTTGTAGGTATTCAGATGACATCAGCTCAGTTTGGAAACCTGCAGAAGTTGGATGGACCCACAGAATTGTGTCGTGATGTGCCACCTACACCAAAGAGCAACTGCACTACTGACTTTGTAAGTCATATGTATCACAGCAAATTATAATGACATGCGTTGACCATCATCTGCCAAACAGCTATCCTAATGACTCTACATGTGCTTTCCAGGAGAAAATCTGTGAAACTGCCCTTCTCAGTGCATCCTTCTCAAGTTGCCATTCCTTGGTGGCTGTAGAGCAATATATTGAAACCTGTGTGCAAGATTTGTGCCAATGTGTAGACAAAGATGCCATTCAGTGTCTGTGTAATACCTTTGCTGAATACTCAAGGCAGTGTGCCCATGCTGGAGGACACCCAGACAACTGGAGGACAAAAAACCTATGTCGTATGTATCTTTATTTATCTTTTGCCATTTTTAGTGAAACAAGAAATGAAATAATTACTTTAATAACCAATTGCAGTATCATATCTTAAACATGCCATTAAAAGCAAAGTAAGTGAGCCCTGAATGCATGATTTCCATTATTTTCCCACAGCCATAACTTGTCCTTTTAACATGGTATACCAGGAATGTGGATCGCCATGCCTTGACACTTGTAGCAACCCAGAAAGATCAGTTCTTTGTGAGAAACACTGCATGGAAGGCTGCTTCTGTCCTCAAGGTTTGCATATATTAGTTACCTAACGTGAAGACCAATAGAGTGGAACAAAAATAGAATTTTCCACTGTATATAAACATAAACCACATTATTTCCATATCCCTTACAGGAACTGTATTTGATGACATCAACAACTCAGGCTGCCTCCCTCTTGAAACATGCTCCTGTACTTTCAACAGTAATGCCTATGCTGCCGGAACAGCTTATTCAACGCCTTGCAGTGCTTGGTAAGTTTACAAGCTCTACAGTTTAAAATGTACAGGTACTGATAAAGTGAAGAGGTAACTATCCCATTCTAGACAAAGTAAAAGGTTATCTTTTTAGGTGGCACTGCAAACATTCATTACATTCATACATATTTAGTACTCCCAGTATAGCAGACTATGTGGCTCTTCCATTACATCCCAACAATTCAGCCATTCCTAAGACATGAGTGCAGCTATATGGGGACAGGACAAGGAGCAAGGAGCGGGACATCCTCAGAAAGTTGCACAGGACTTTGGAGGGCTCTGGCAGCATATCAGGAGGGCAGCAAGGGAAGAGTACTGACTGATTACAATGTCTCCAGTAAAAGAAAGCCTACTACTTTGCTTGTATAGGCAAAACAAAAGTTCACCAAAATGTAGATATTGCTTTTCTATGATATGACTTATATTAGAACGGTCTTTGAGCAAATGAGGGAAATTACTAGTTTATAGTAGGGGTCTCCAAACTTTTTAGCCCGATGGCCACATTGTAGATTTTACAAATATTCGTGGGCTGAAAAAATTAGTTATTTATAAATAAGTGAAAATGTCTAAAGTGAAGATACTGCGCTTACCCAAATACTAAATAGCAGCCAGCATGGCAATATTAACCCTTGCATTGAAATCTAACATAAACAAAAAGTGCAGCACTTAATGTAAAATGGCTAATAATTATACACCATGTAAATGACTGGTAAGTAGGAACCACCAAATACCCCCTTCAGGGTTAAAAAGTATACAAAGAGGCTAAATCAAAAAAAATTAAAATGAACAAACATTAATTCAGATAAAGTGTCCAGATATTATATGCAATAATATTCTTCCCATAGATAAAGTGCATACAGTGCTCATAAAGTGTGAAGTGTGCTATAAAACTCAGTGGTGTAACAAAAAATTGTCCAAAATATTCAAAGTGTTGTATATAGTATCCAAAGTTCTTCAAAAAATTGGTAATAGTGCTGATAAAGTGAATAGAAAACATCCCCAGCATATACTTAGGATGGCATAGCGCAGTGTCAGCAGGACAAAAAATAAGTGACTTCAACCCACATGCAGTGTCCTCCACCACCAGACCATATGAAATACTTTTACCAGATATAATCTGGAAATAAGCGTAATAACTCAGACCGTCGTTGGGGACGTAATAGGCTTCAGATAGATGTTAGGAGATATGATACCCCACTTCCTCAAGCAAACAACTTTCAGGATAGGCACCAACTAATGGTCGAAGGAACGATAGCGTCAGCCAAAAAGGACCTCCTCACCATGTGCTTCACGGTGGGGATCCACAAAGGTCATAGACACAAGTCCTAATTTATTGGTTCTCTTGTTTCCACAATTTTTGGCCTTTTGGCCCTGATCACAACTGCAAGATGGCCAAAAATAATATATATAACACTTTGAATATTTTGGAAATGTTTTTGTTACACCACTGAGTTTTATAGCACACTTCACACTTTATGAGCACTGTATGCACTTTATCTATGGGAAGAATATTCTTGCATATAATATCTGGACACTTTATCTGAATTAATGTTTGTTCATTTTTATTTTTTTGATTTAGCCTCTTTGTATACTTTTTAACCCTGAAGGGGGTATTTGATGGTTCCTACTTACCAGTCATTTACATGGTGTATAATTATTAGCCATTTTACATGTAGCGTTGCACTTTTTGTTTATGTTATTTATAAATAAATTAATAACATTTAAATAATCTCATCATAGCCTTTCCACACGTCTGTGTCCCCATCAAAGCCTTTCCACACGTCTGTTTCACCATCAGAGCTATTCTGCACGTTTGTGTCCCCGTCAGACCTTTCCACATGTCTGTGTCCCCATGAGAGTCTTTCCGCATGTCTGTGTCCCCCATCAGAGTCTCCCCCACATCTGTGTCCCACATCAGAGTCTCCTCCACATCTGTGTCACCCTTAAGAGTCTTCCCCATATCTGTGTCCCCCATCAGAGTTTCCCCCACATCTGTGTCCCCAATCAGAGTCTCCCCCAAGTCTGTGTCTCCCATCAGAGTCTCCCTCACATCTGTATCCCCATCAGACTCTCCCCCACATCTGTGTCCCTCATCAAAGTCTCCCCCACATATCTGTGTCCCCATCAGAGTCTTCCTCACATCTGTGTTCCCATCGGAGTTTCCCCCACATCCGTGTCCGTTATAAACATTCAAGTCCAGCACATTTGCATCTTCTTCTTACACTGCTGTCACAAGGAGGCTGTGTGTGCAAGGATGTCTAGTTTAAACAGCAGGTGGGAGCCAGGAGGTGCTGCACTGACAGGGCCGGTGCAAAGATTTTGGCTACATAGGCAAAGATACATTTCGCCAGCCCCCAAACCCATCCCCATCGTTCTCTTGCAACTCCTTCCCCTGCACCACATCCCCTCACTGTCTAAAGCTCAGCCGGTACCTCCTTTACATTGCACCTGTAAGGACATCACACACCATTGAATATTTGGCTGTGCTGAACTTCCACCAAATGGCAGTGTGTAATGTGGAGGTGGAATTATGAATTCCCCTCACTGTCCACAGGCAGTTGGCAAGTGAGACCAACAAAAACTTCCAATGGCTGGGTTCCTCCCATAAGCAAACCCCCAGATCACACCCCCCAGATACCTGTACCCTGATTACACCCCCATATACACACCCCCCCCCCAGAGCCTGATCACCACTCACCCAGATATCCCCAGTCTGA
>BLSH010112965.1:70151-89600 GCA_018402905.1 Glandirana rugosa
GTTTGGGGTTGGGTACCCGGACCCCAGTCTGTTCACCACCACCCCAGATACCCCTAGTCTGATCACACCGGACATATCTCTCCACTCTGATCACACCCCCCTCATAACTTTCCCCAACACACACACACACACCTTTGGGTTTATCAGTCTTGTAAACAGTTCCTCCCAATCCTGTAGTTCCCCCTCCAGATGATGTCAGTGGAGGAATCTGCAGAACTCCAGGGTGGGCTAGCTCTAGCTGTCAATAGGGCAGGCATGACAAGACCTCCATCCAAATCTCTGGTGGCCTCCTCTACACCCCCGAGCCTGACTCCAGCACACACAGCCAGCCCACACATCTGTGCCATCTGACAGCAGGGCCCTGCCTCCTCCCTGCACGCATGGGAATCCGCCCACCACTCTGCAGACAAGCAGTTCTGTCCCTGCAGTCTCGGCAGTATGTGAATGAGCTGCGGGCTGGATAGAACTTTAAAGCGGGCCGGATGAGGCCCATGGGTTGGGGTTTGAAGAACCCTGGTTTATAGGATACTGTATAAGAGGGACAACCTTCATTCTACAGGTTAGAAGACCAGAAAGGGGAGTTATGCAGTTATAGACTTTATATTAAAATACATGTTTTTATTGTACTCCTTTGCACATTTTATAAGAATCATTTTTTTCTTTTGGGGTGGGATATATATATAATGCTACATATATGACATTTACTTTGAAATGCAGTGGGAAATATTTCTTGTAGACTAAATGTGACACTAACAATTTAACTGCAGCATTTGCATAAGAATATTTGAACAGTGCAATATAATTTTCTATAAACAGGCTAACGAGCTCTAGGGCACCCCGTGCTGCCAGAAAGTGCAACTATTTGCCTTGCCTGAAGGCCATGTTAACCAGTTCCCACCGGCCTATAGTCAAATGATGGCCGGTGACTGATCATTGTACCAGCCTGCTGCTGGTACCATGTGATTGTTGTGGTCAATCACAGTAGATTATACAACAATTGTAAACAATGGATGCTTTCCTTACATTCCATCCATTGTATACAATTGTGTTGCTAGCTTTGATTGGTCACAGTGATCTCATGGTACAGACAGGGCCAATCACAACCCATCTGTACCATGTGATTAACTATGCTCAATCACAGCTAATCAGAACAAAATATTCTGAATGAATCAGTTTCATTCAGTAAAAATGGTTGCTTATACCAATGAAATTCACTGGTATAAGCAATTATAACGTGTAAAAAATATCCTGATCTGTCACGCACCTGGTGGTGGAGTCTGTCTTATGCAGGAAGCAACCACTCTTGCAGCCCTGGTTTGATGGTCCCCGGTAGAGTAGACTGGGAGCCCAGGAGCTCAGGAGGGAACGAGGGCTGTACAGGATCCCTGGTGGTGGTATGGATGGTCCAGTGAAGCTCGTGCAGGTAGCGGGTGGTCGCAGAGGCCCGGTCAGCAGCAGGCAGGCAATGCAGTACAAAGGGTTCAGGCAGAATGGTCGTCAGGTGCAGGCAGGGTCGTCAACAGGCTGGCAGCGGAAGTACACAAGGATCAGGCAGAAGAGTTGTCCTGGGCAAGCGGGGGGTTGGTGCAGGCAGAAATCAACAAGGTCAAGCCGGGTCACAGGAACAGATAAACAGGAAATCAGGTCACTCAGGAACACTCACACGCTCTAGAACGGACAGCACTGACTGCTGGGTGTTGTGAGCTTAAATGGGGCCGTTTGTGCGCGAATGGCGCACAAGCGCCAAAACGGCAAAAACACAGTCCTTTTCCTAACATTGCCCCCCCCCAAGGGGCAGCCTCCGGATGCCCAAATGGGCACTTCTTTCTTGGTGGTTCCTTTTGAAGGCTTTAATCAGTTCCTCCGCATGAATATTTGCTTCTGGCTCCCAGGAGTTTTCCTCGGGCTGTACCCCTTCCACTTAACAAGATACTGGGTGGGACCGCCTCTTTTCCGGCAGTCCATGATGGCCTCCACCTCGAACTCCTCCTCTCCATTTACCAACACTGGTTCAGGTGGGTCCGTACTTCATCCCGGAAAGGGATCTGGAGCCGCTGGTGGAAGACCGGGTGGATGCATAGTGAAGAGGGAAGGTCGAGTTCAAATGCCACCCTATTAATTTTCCTCTTAACGGACAAAGGCCCGATGAACCTTGGCCCCATATTTTTAGACGGGCAGGCTAATCTCAGGTTCCAGGTGGAAAGCCAGACTGGGTGGCCAGGCTGCAAATCCAGCTCCCCCTGCCTTCTCTTGTCAAAGGCCTCCTTATTCAATTCCTGAGTCCTGGATAGGGTGTCCTGTAGGAGCTTGTTATTGGTCTCAAAGAAGTCCATCGCCCTTTGGGCTGCTAGTACTGTGTTCTCCATGGACAGGACAGGAAGAAACATGGGGTGGAACCCATAGTTGGTCCAAAACGGAGACTGTTTGGTGGCCGAGTGGATAGTGTTGTTATACACGAACTTGGCCAATGGCAACGGTGAAACCCAGTCATCTTGCGAGAAGGAGAAAAAGCATCGGATGTACTGCTCCAGCGTTTGGTTTGTTCTCTCCGTTTGCTCATTGGTCTGGGGGTGGTATGCAGAGGAATATGACAGCTTGATTCCTAGGCATGAGCACAGGGCTCTCCAAAACCTGGAGGTGAATTGAACTCCTCGGTCCGACAAAACAATGTTGATGGGGACTCCATGAAATCGGACTATTTCCTTGATAAAAGTCTCTGCTGTTTCAGCAGCTGTAGGTTTGCCCCTCATGGGCAGGAAATGCAACATTTTTGTCATGCGGTCAATGATCACAAATACCGTAGAGTACCCCTGGGAGGGAGGTAATTCCACAATAAAGTCCGTGGCAATTTGGGAACATGAGCGTTCGGGTACCGGAAGTGGGTTCAGAAGACCCCAGGCTTTGGCCTTGTCGGTTTTGTTGCTGGCACAGACAGAGCAGGTGCTGACATAGGTCTTGCGGTCCTCGTCAGATTTTGGCCACCAGAAGGTGCGGGAGAGCAATTCCGCTGTCTTGTGTGCCCCAAAATGGCCAGCCAACTTGTGATCCTGGCAAAGTCCTAAAACGGCCACTCATTGACCCGCCGGTATGAAGATCCTGTTACCATACCACCAGAGACCATTTTTCGCCTGCAATCTGGAATCAGAAGGGCCGGAAGAGCTTGCCAGGGAGTGCCTGATCTGTGAGAGCAAATCTTATTGGGTGAGCAGAAAGTTCCGTAAGGGCAAGATTGTGTCAGGTGGTGTGGCAACTCCGGGTTCGCTAAACATCCAGGAAAGAGCGTCTGGTTTGACATTTTTTGACCCTGGCCTGTAGGTTAGATGGAATTGGAATTTTGAGAAGAATAGAGCCCAGCGGGCTTGTCGCGGTCTCAATCTTTTTGCCATTCTCAGGTACTCCAGATTTTTTGGTCGGTGTATATGAGGATGGGGTGCGTGGCCCCTTAAAGTAGGTACCGCCATTCTTCCAGAGCTGACTTAATGGCCAGGAGTTCTCTGTCTCCCACATCTTAATTCCTTTCTGGAGCAGACAACTTGCGAGAAAAGAAAGCCACCGGATGAAGCAAGGCTTTGGAGCCTTGTCTTTGTGAAAGGATAGCCCCCACTGCAATCTCAGATGCGTCCACTTCCAGGACATAAGGCAGGGCTGGATTAGGATGTTTTATAATAGGGGCTGAAGTGAACAACTTTTTTAAAGTCTTGAACGCTGCCTGGGCTTTCGTGGACCAGTGATATTGGGTGTTTTGTTTTGTAAGCTGGGTGATAGGGGCAATAATGGCAGAGAACCCCTTAATGAAGGGTCTATAAAAATTTGCAAAGCCCACAAAACATTGGACCCCTTTCTTATCAGATGGTGCCGGCCAGTCCAAGATGGTAGAGACCTTTTGTGGATCCATGTTGATGCCTGTTACAGAGATAACTAGTCCGAGGAAATTAATGCTGGACTGTTCGAAGGAGCATTTCTCCACTTCGGCATACAGCCCGTGTTGTCGAAGATGAGCCAGAACTGAAGAGACATGTTTGTGATGTTCCTCAAGGGAGGAGGAGAAAATCAGGATGTTGTTTAAGTAAATGATGACAAACAAGTCCAAATAATCCCGGAATACATAATTTACAAAGTGCTGGAAGGTGGCGGGAGCATTGCACAGTCCAAAGGGCATGACCAGGTACTCATAGTGTCCAAATTGAGTGTGAAAAGCAGTCTTCCACTCGTCGCCTTCCCGAATATGAACCAAGTTATATGCTCCCCAGAGATCCAAGACGACAGCGGAGTCCAGTCCCTGGAACAGTTCCTGAACCAGGGGTAGGGGATAGCAGTTTTTAACCGTAATTCTGTTGAGCTCCCTGTAGTCTATGCAAGGTCCCAGAGACCGATCCTTTTTTTCAACAAAGAAGATGCCAGCCCCCGCAGGGGATGTGGAAGGTCTGACGAAGCCTTTTTTCCAAATTGTCATCCAGGTAGGCCTTGAGGGCCGCCAATTCTGGTTTGGACAAGGGATAGATCCTCCCAAAGGGTACTTCAGCTCCGGGCATGAGCTCAATAGGGCAGTTGTATGGCCTGTGAGGTGGTAGTTGCTCCACCCCCTTTTTACTGAAGACATCTAGATAGCTGTGATAGACTGAGGGCACAGCTAGCCGGACATCAGGGTCGGGATCCGGGTTCAGGCTGAGCAGAGTAGGAGTAGCATCATTGGGCCGCTGGAAGCAGTGTTGGCTGCAATAGTTGGACTGAAAGTTTACAGTTCCAGTGGTCCAATCAATATTGGGGTCATGTGCCCAGAGCCAGGGCAGGCCCAAAATGATGGGGAACAAGGGGGATGCTATGGCGTCCAGACAAAGCAACTCCTGATGGCCGTTAGCTGTGGTGGCAAGAAGAGGAGCAGTTTCATGGCTGACGGTGCTGGATTTGATGGGGGATCCATCAGCCAGGCGGATGGTCATCTGGTGGGTCTTGGGTTGAAGTGGAATGTGGTGTGCAGCTGCATAATTTTCATCCATGAAGCAACTGCATGCTCCTGAATCAACAATTGCTGAGACCTGGGTAGTCCCTCTGGGAAGCTGTAGAGAAAGGGAGATGACAAAGTGAGAGATCTGACTGGACATGTTAGACATTCCTGTTGAAGAAACCAACGGGCACTTACCACGCTTGGCAGGGCAGAATCTCACCACATGCCCTGGTTCCCCACAGTAAAGGCACAGATTCAGGGAGAACCTCCGTTGCCTCTCTTCAGGGGTCAGAGAAGGGCGCAGTATCCCTATCTGCATGGGCTCAGGTTGGTCCATGGGAGAGGAGGAGGAGGTCACTGGGGGGAAAGGAGTCGGACTTGGGTATTTTGGGACACAAGGCAGCATCCAGGTGGGATGCAAGGGTCCCGAGGCTCTTATGGCACGGCCTTCCCGCAGTCACCGGTCAATCTGGATCGCCAGGTTGATGAGGACTTCCAGGGTTTTGGGCACCCCTACGCGGCCCAACTTGTCCTTGAGGGACTCAGACAGGCCCAGGCGGACCTGATAACATAGTGAAGCGTTGTTCCAGGCAGTGTCTGCACTCCACCTCCGGAACTCTGCCACATAGTCCTCCATGGACCGATGGCCCTGCTGGAGGGCATGCAATGTAGCTTCAGCTGTAGCGGCCTGGTGAGGATTGTCATAGAGCTGTGCCATTGCTCAGAAGAAAGCAGCTAAGGTGTCAACCTCTGGGGCTTTCTGCTCCAAAAGTCTGTGGGCCTAAGACTGGGGCTCATCCTGCAGGAGGGAGATGACTAGTCCCACTTTCGTGGCCTCCAGTGAGAAGGTACGGGGTTGGAGACCGAAGTACAGCTCACAATGGCCACAATGGTGCGACCTGTGGTCTGACTAGTCCCGGAGGCTGCAGGCGCAGCAAGCTCCTGAACCTGTTCTTCCAGCCGGGTATAGCCTTCTTGCAGGCTTTGGACCGCCCGTGTGAGGCCAGCCAGATGGACACAAAGTTCCTCCATAGCAGAGGGTGCTCCCAGGAAGCAACCACTCTTGCGGCCCTGGTTCGAGGGTCCCCGGTAGAGTAGACAGGGAGCCCAGGAGCTCAGGGGGGCATGAGGGCTGGACAGGATCCCTGGTGGTGGTATGGATGGTCCAGTGAAGCTCGTGCATGTAGCGGGTGGTCGTACAGGCTGGGTCGGCAGCAGGCAGGCAATGCAGTACAAAGGATAAACAAGGAAAAAGGCGCATGGTGATTGAACTCAATATTACTTACAAACCACAATGGGAGATGGTGAAGGAAACAGGGGAAGGGAGATGATAAAATGTATCACAAAGTCAAATGTCTTTCAGGAAATGACAGTCCACAAAAATATGCTGCACTCTGATGGAGAAGCCGCAGGCCACTGAGAAAACAAACAAGGAGAAAGGCGCTTCTAAGAGTAGACTGTTAAAACAATTTAATATCAATAAACACAGTATCTTGGCAACTCACAAGACAGGCATGGTTATGCACATGTTGGAATGTATCCCAGGATGGAGGATGTCAGCAGCTCGCCTTCGGTGGTATGCTGGTAGCAAAGTCTGGTGTTGTAATGCAGCGGTGTCCAGAGCCGGCAGGGACGCCAAACCGAGGCTTGGATGGTCACAGCAATGGGTCGCGGCGGCGTGACGTTCCAACGTGTGCATAACCATGCCTGTCTTGTGAGTTGCCAAGATACCGTGTTTATTGATATTAAATTGTTTAAACAGTCTACTCTTAGAAGCGCCTTTCTCCTTGTTTGTTTATGCAGTACAAAGGGTTCAGGCAGAAGGGTCGTCAGGTGCAGGCAGGGTCATCAACAGGCTGGCAGCGGAAGTAAAGAAGGATCAGGCAGAAGAGTTGTCGTTGGCAAGCTGGGAGCCGGTGCAGGCAGAAATCAACAAGGTCAAGGTCAAGCCGGGTCACAGGAACAGATAAACAGGAAATCAGGTCACTCAGGAACACTTACACACTGTAGAACGGACAGCACTGACTGCTGGGCATTGTGAGCTTAAATGGGGCCATTCGGCACCATCTCTGGCGCGTGTGCACGGGAGCACGGGCGTGCGCGAACGCGCACAAGCGCCAAGACGGCAAAAGCATAGTCCTTTTCGTAACATGATCACTTCAGTGTTATTTAATTACTAGATATGATAGAATTAAAGTATTGTGGTTTAATTGCAAGCTTGATTAATTGGTTGTTCATTTCAATAGCCTGTGCTCGGGAGGAAAATGGTCATGTAAGAACCTGCCATGCCCAGCCAGTTGTTCCATTGAAGGGGGGTCTCATATTACCACTTATGATCAAACTCATTACAGTATTCATGGTGACTGCAACTATGTCCTATCTAAGGCAAGTTCATACTTTATTTATCGCATATTTCTGTAAATAATAAATGCATAACTCCTTATTAATATGATATTGGCCATTATATTGAATATTTGAGTCTTGACAAAGTGTGTATACCACAATAGTATTAATGGATCTGTATATGCTATACAATACAATATTCTGGACATTGTGTAAAATTTTCAGTTTATATTCCTAAACTCTTCTCATCTCTATAGGCTTGTGATGGTGAGTCTTTCATTGTACTGGCAGAGATGCGTACATGTGGTTTGACTGAAAGTGAAACTTGCCTCAAGAGTACAGCTATCATCCTTAATGGGGGAGAAACTGTAAGTGTCAATTTATATAAATGGATGACAAACATCTCAAACTGTTCTACAAGCAGCTCTAACAAAGTTGTAATGTGATTCATTTTTTATGATTAAGTTTTTCTTTATGCACATGCAATATATGAATTTTCTGTGAAAATTTTTATATTTCTCTTTTCATACCTCTCCTAATATGAACATAGTCTAGTTCTATCATTGTTGTATGTTAACTTATTGCTCACCTTTTGTTACCTTTTTCTAACAGATTATTGTAATCAAGCCATGTGGCAGTGTCTTTGTCAATAGTATCTACACTCAGCTGCCCGTATCTGCAGGTATGAAACTTTGAGGATATTGTTTACTTGGAAAATATTTGTGAAGCTAGTTAATGCTTTGTAAATTTGTTATACATGATCTATGGGTGGCATTTTATTTTGTAGCAAATGTCACCATCTTCAGACCTTCCTCATTCTACATCATTGTACACACCAATCTGGGAGTACAGATCGTGGCTCAGCTCACTCCATTCATGCAGGTATATGTTGCCCTGGACCCATCTTATAAGGGCCTGACATGCGGTAAGTTTAGCACTCTGATGTTTTTACTGCTTAGTGAACCAATGCATATGCCCAACCTTTTTTTAACTGGCAAATAATTTTAGGTCTCTGTGGAAACTTCAATGACAAACAGTCAGATGACTTCCAAACAATCAGTGGTATAATTGAAGGCACTGCAGCATCCTTTGCCAACACATGGAAAACCCAGGGAACCTGTTCAAATGTTAAAAATGTTTATGAAGACCCTTGCTCCCTCAGTGTGGAAAATGGTAAGATTTGTTTTCTAAATGGCAACTGTATTTGAAGAGATCACAACATTAGGGCATAGATACAGATGAAACATAAAAGCTCCCTCTAGAGCATGGGGGCCCAACCTTTTGAGGAGGGCCACTTTAGTGACTTTGAAACCAGTCGCGGGCAACAATGAGTGTAGCGGGCGGATGACAGGTCTGTGTCCTCTCTGTATATGCAGAACAGACATGGACACAGCCCGCTCTACTCTATGGGCCCTCCGATCGGATCCACCCAGACAGAAGGGGACAGATCCCTTTGTTTTTTTAAGCAGATTGGATTGGAGATTGGCGGGTGTAAACAGATACAAGTCCATTTATATCTGCCCCTCTATAGAGGTGAATGGAGAGTCCATTTGGGTCCACATGAAAAACAGACAGGTGGACCCGATCGGACCGATCGTGTGAAAGGGGCCTCCAGGGTTGGTACTGCTGGTGGGTACTGCTGGCTGATACTACTGGCTGGTACCAATGACTGGTACTACTGGCTGGTACTGATGGCTGGTATTGCTGGTGGGTACTACTGGCTGTTACTACTGGTGTGTACTACTGGCTGGTACTACTGGCTGATACTACTGGTGGGTACTGCCAGCCTTTACTGCTGGTGGGTACTACTGGCTGGTACTGCTGGTTGGTACTGCTGGCTGGTACTGCTGGGGTACTGCTGGCTGGTACTGCTGGGGGTACGACTGGCTGGTACTGCTGGGGGTACTGCTGGCTGATACTTCCGGCTTGCATTGCTGGGGGTACAGCTAGATGGGGCTGCAGGATGGTACTGCTGGCTGGTACTGCTGGGGGTACTGTTGGATGGTACTGCTGGGGGTACTGCTGAATGGTACTGCTGGGGGTACTGCTGGCTGGTACTGCTGGCTAGTACTGCTGTGGGAAATGCTGGCTAGTACTGCTGGCTGGTACTGCTGAATGGTTCTGCTGGCAGTACTACCGGATGGTACTGCTGGGGGTGCTGCTGGCTGGTACTGCTGGGGGTACTGCAGGCTGGTACTGCTGGGAGTACTGCTGGCTGGTGCTGCTGTTCCAGATGGTGGGTTCCCGACCCGCCATTCCCGAGCATTAGTGTGACAGGAGGAAGCATGTGGTTGCAGTAGAGAGCAGAGCCAATGCTTCTTGTATATCTCTCCAGTCACAGGCAGAGTACATTTGGTATCACTTCGCCGGTGACAGAAGCTGGGGATATACAGGAAGCATCGGCTCTGCTTCCTCTAGAGGCGTTGTGCTGTCAATATAGCCAACTCCGTTTTTTCACGTGGATGCTCGGACCCGCCATCCCAGAGAGGAGGTGGCGGGCCACTTCAGACGGCCCCATGGGCCAGTGGTTGGGCACCCATGCTCTAGAGACAGTAAGAACAACCTTCTTTCTAGTTCTTGACACAGCTATGCTTAATGGTTTGGCTAGAGTTAGACATTAAAAAGGTATAATTCCAGTTAAAAAAAAAAAAACACATACTTAAAGTGATTGTAAAGGTTCATAGTTTATTATTATTTTTTTTTTTGTTACAAACTATTTATTGAAGTATGTAAAATACATAATATCATAACAATATACAAAAGAGGATATATATCACAAGAATAAATGTATACCATAAAACAAACAACAATTTAGAAACATACAGAAAATCTCCAGAGCATATGAATTTGTAAATTTACAGATATAGGTACACAGAAAGTAAAAAATGTGCCCAATAGCACTGATCATTTAACTTATGGTAATATAAACACATATCAGTTCAAGGTACAAGAATATGCTACTGGGTCTTTCATGCATCCCACTTACGAGAGAACAAGTGAATCTTATCCTGTAACGTATAAAGGATCATTTCCATTAACATGACACCATCAACTCTATTCAATATTGTAGATAAGGGAACTGTTGGGGACTTCCAGTGTAGAGCAATGGCCCATACAGTTGACACACAAATAATGTGAATTAACCTCTTAACCTCTCTTCTATGTAAGACGCCTGGAATTGGGGTGCCAGTAAGGCACATTTGCATTGTAAGATTTAAAGTAGAAGTCCATGCTAAAACTAAAATCCTTGCATCTATAGCAACCCGCATTCTAACAGTAACCTATCTAACCCTGTGAGAAAAAAATCAGTATACATACCTTTTCTGAAGGTGATCCGACCCGATCCCATGCTGAGCTGTCAGTCACGGCTGTGGAGGCGGGTGCAGAGGACACGAATGACAATGGAAGACCCATAGTAACTCTATGGGGGATGTCACTCCCCATTCATTTCACAGCCATTGTCAGCCGTGACCTCTGCAGAGCTTCCACCACTGGAGATCGAGTCGGATCATCTTCAGAAAAGGTATGTATACCATTTTTTTCTTTACAGGGTCAGATAGGTTAGTGTTAGAATGTGGGTGGCTATAGATGCAGGGATTTTAGTGTTAGGGTGATTGCCTGATATAGCTGAGGCTGTAGCGGATATCTTGCTCCACACTGAAGAAAGTTGCCCCCATTCCCAGAAGGTATGTTTGAAGAAACCTACAAGTGGACACAGTTTATTTGTAAAAAAATAACAATCATTTCATACTTACCTGCTTGCTATGGGGGCCCTTGTGAGGGCTTACTTCTGAGCCGGCTCTGTGTGTTCATAAGACAAACACAGAGCGTGGCTTAGTCCCGTACCCCACACCCTCCTCACTTTCTGTTATAGACAGCAACGGGAGCCAATGGCTCCTGCTACTGTCTCTGTGCCAATGAGAAGGGAGAGAGCTAAGAGAGCCACTACTCTTGTGTACATCGATAGATCGAGATCGGTATCAGGTAACTATAAGGGGAGGCTGGAGAGGGAGGTTTTTTTTTGTACCTAATGCATCAGATGCAATAAAGTGATACTAAACACACACTGTATAATTTGCATTGTCCCTTCTATTTCTGTATGTGGATGACTGTAATTATTTAATAATTAATATTTAATTTATTTATTATTTAATAAATTATTTAAATAAATTAATTATTTTAATTAAAAAAAACGAAGTACCCTTTTCCTAAGCGGTATACAGCTGTCACATGCCCCAGCTCTTTCCCAGCCCCTCTGCTCTTGGTCACGTATTCAAAATTTAAAAAAAAAAAAAAACAGCTATTGGAATACATAAACATAATTAAAGTGGAGGTCCGCTCACAGCTGTAAAAATTAAAATCCAGCAGCTACGCATAGTGTCACTTATGATTTTTAATAATAGGGCACTTACCTGTCCTGGAGTCCAGCAATGTCGGCACCGCAGCTGATGTTTCCATCAGCTTTCAGGTGATGTTACCGCCATTGCAGGTAAGGGAACCCGGCAGAGAAGCATTACTGCTTCATGCTGGGTCCCTACTGCACATATGCGAGGCTCCGCTGCGCTCTGCTACTGGCCTGGCGGTGGAAGAGGGAAGAGTGATGTAATCCACCGTGACCCAGTCTCCCGGAATTGGGGACAGGATACCACTCCCCCCTCCCTCCCGAAAGGTGCCAATTGTGGCACTAGAGGCAGGGAGCAATCCGATAAGCGGAAGTTCCAGTTTATATCAATAAACAATTTAAAATCATCATACAAATATGTTTGAAATATAATCTTTATTATTTTTGGCAATAGTATGTGAGTATGACTTGAAAAACACATAGTCATCAAATAATAAGAAAAAAATTGAATTATTTTATGTGCTTCATTACAGAGAAGTATGCCCAGCATTGGTGTGGATTTATTTCTGACCCAACTGGACCATTTGCTTCCTGCCATGCTACTGTTAATCCTGATGTTTACAAACAAGTAAGCTAAAAGAGGAAATTTTTTATATGGATATTCTATAGCAGGTATCATATATTATAAACATAGATATATTAAAAATTCTGCATACATGCTAGCGGTATTCGAATATTCTAATATTCCTTACAAAACCCCACATCACACTCACTAATTTGCTGAAAGATTTCAAATTTGTTCACTACAGTTCTATTTTAAAATCAATTTTAATAAATCCCATGTTCTTAATAACACCATCTCTATCGTCAGTGTGTGCTTCAATGTAAGAAAAAAATTCCCTTTGCCTGGAAGCAAGATGTGATTACTTACCTAGGCATCGAACTCCCCACTCTTTTGTCAGAACTCTATTCCAAAAATTTTCTGCCAGTCCTACGTACCGTAACGGAGGACCTCCGTAGATGGAACAAGCCTATTTTCTCATGGTTTGGCAGGGCTGCCATTCTAAACATGAATGTTCTGCCCGACCTGCTCTATCTCTAGCAAGCAATCCTGATACGTTTGCCTTCTTCATTCTTTCAATCCTACAAATGTCTCTGTATAACCTTCATGTGGCAACACAAGTGACCTAGAATCAGCTACAAACAACTCACCCTTCCCAAACAAAAAAGGAGGAATAGGTCTCCCAGATATACACAACTATTACAGGCATGGGCGTCCGCAGAACTTTTTTCAGGGGGGGGAATCATTTTAAGGTCACCCATACTCCGCCCCTTTCGACAATGTCATGACGGGGAGGGGCTTAGCCGCGACTCGCAATTATTTATTTTAAAGGGGGAAACGGCAGACTTTATTCCAGGCGTGTGCTAAGTACAGGGTGCAGATTCCAGGGGTGTGCTTTGTACAGGGTGCAGATTCCAGGAGTGTGCTATGTAAAGGGTGCAGATTCCAGGCATGTGCTATGTACAGGGTGCAGATTCCAAGCGTGTGCTATGTACAGGGTGCAGATTCCAGGTGTGTGCTATGTACAGGATGCAGATTCCAGGCGTGTGCTATGTACAGGGTGCCGATTCCAGGCATATGCTATGTACAGGGTGCAGATTCCAGGCATGTGCTATGAACAGGGTGCAGATTCCAGGAGTGTGCTATGTACAGGGTGCAGATTCCAGGAGTGTGCTATGTACAGGGTGCAGATTCCAGGCATGTGCTATGTACAGGGTGCAGATTCCAGGAGTGTACTATGTACAGGGTGCAGATTCCAGGAGTGTGCTATGTACAGGGTGCAGATTCCAGGCATGTGCTATGTACAGGGTGCACATTCCAGGCGTATGCTATGTACAGGGTGCACTTCCAGGTGTGTGCTATGTACAGGGTGCAGAATCCAGGCGTGTGCTATGTACAGGGTGCAGATTGCAGGAGTGTGCTATGTACAGGGTGCAGATTCCAGGCATGTGCTATGTACATGGTGCAGATTCCAGGCGTGTGCAATGTACAGGGTGCAGATTCCAGGCATGTGCTATGCCAGTATACATATCCAATCCCCCGCACAGAGCTCTCTTCCCCCCACAGAAATTAATTGTCTATAACTCACATTGGCAGGTCAGGCTCCTGGCACAGGCTTCTGCAGGTCAGTGCTGTCTTAACACCGGACGATGGAAAGCCCTGCCGGCTGCAGTCCATAGTGTAATCTTCCTTCCTGTGCCGGGAGCTGGTACATGGAGTGTTCCAGCACCTGCTCACAATCTGCGCAGACACCTTGCGATCCCTGATTCCGGGGGGGGGGGCACTTGCCCCCCCCTTGCCCCTATCTGTGGACGCCCATGATTACAGGGCATGTCACCTTGTGTGGATAGTGGACTGGAACGTTTAAAGCCAGGTCAAGGATTGGGTGACCTTTGAAAACTCCTTCACGACTCTCTCATTAAAGTCTACCCCGTGGCTGTCAACAAATCACCTCCCTTCCGTTCTTAGGGACCACCCACTCATTGGTCCTACACTGACGTGCCTCCGTGAGGTGAACTTGAAATATAGCTTCTCCTCGACTGGAGGATCTATGACCCCCATCTGCTCCAACCCGGACTTCCCACCAGGGATATCCAACAAGTTTTTTGAAGGGGTGGCTCCCACACCTTTTCACTGTGCTCACCACTGCCTTCACAGCGATACAATCTTGGACAGATCATACCTAATCTCACAATGGCCAAACACCACAATGGTCCTACCTCCAGATGTGCCATTTTCTTTGCTCCTTGAACTTTACAAACATTATTTCTCTTCCCCTTACCCCATATGAAACGTTGTGTTCCAAAAATGCACCCCAGTAACATGTAATTTCTTCTATCCATGCTCTCTTCTTTCTGAATAGATCCTCCAATATGGGCAAGGCCTGCACAGCTTGGGAATGAGATACTGATAATAACACCCTTTCTCCCAAAAACTGGAACCACATTTTCACGCATATACACAAAGGATCTGTTTACCACTTACGGACTCCCGCCGTCGTTATACGTCGGCTGTTTGACATTGAATACCATTGTTATGGCAGCAGTTAACTGCCATAACCCCAGTATTTTTTTAAACAGCAGGCGGTCCGCTTTCAGATAAAAGTGGTCCCTGCAGCAGTATTTCAGTATTTTTTTAAACAGCAGATGGTCCACTTTCAGATAAAAGTGGTCTCTGTGGATTCGCCGCTAGATCACTTTTATCATTTTATTATTTATTCCGCCACTCCCCAGTGGTCTCCGTGGCTTACTGGAGCTGACGGTAGCAGTGGAGATGATCAGGTCCTCTCCCCTGAGAGGCATGGAGTCGAGTGAGGGAAAGATGACCTCCACTCGGCTCCATACCATTGGATGACGGAAGCTACGTCAAACGTCACTTCCGCCCAATGGTCTTAAAGGGGATTTTTTTTTTATTGCATTTAAGTGTAAATGTAAGATCTGAGGTCTTTTTGAACCCAGATCTCACATTAAAGAGGTCATGTCATGTTTTTTTCTATTACAAGGGATGTTTACATTCCTTGTAATATGAATAAAAGTGACCCAAAAAAAAAAAAAAAATTAATGGACAGTGTAAAAATTAAAAAAAAGTTAAATAAATAATAAAAAACAAAATTTAAAGCAGCCCGTCCTGCCGAACTCGGGGGCAGAAGGGAGCGCATATGTATGTCACACCCACATATGAAAACGGACGGTGTTCAAACCACACATGTGAGGTATCGTCATGACCGTTTTTCTAGTACTAGACTTCCTCTGTAACTCAAAACTGGTAACCTGTAGAAATTTTTAAACGTCGCAGATGGAGATTTTTAAGTGCCAATGTTTGTCTCCATTCCACGAGTGGGCGCAATTTTGAAGCATGACATGTTTGGTATCAATTTACTCGGCATAACATTGTCTTTCACAATATAGAAACCATTTGGCTAACTTTACTGTTGTCTTATTTTTTAATTCAAAAAAGTGTATTTTTAAAAAAAAAAAATTGCACTTGTAAGGCCGCTGCCCAATTACGGTGTGACATAAAGTATTGCAATGAACGTCATTGTAACTTTCTAGCAAAAAATATATATATTTTAACTTGTAAACAACAGATCTCAAAAAGAGGCTCGGTCCTTAAGTGGTTAATTTAACTACGTGAGAAAACAGTTACAAACTCATGTCCAGGTGGCACCGGACTATGTCTCTCCTACACAAAATCAATCCAAACAATGCTGGAGATTCCATTAAGATGATGGCACGCTGCTGCATATCTGGTGGACATGTCCCCGAATTCAACCCTTCTGGTCAGAAATACACTCTAAAATTTCTCATGTGATGACATACATCTTGAACTACTTATCAGCACGGTTTCTCTTTCACCATACGTCTCTTCTCCACAGAATCACTCGCCATGCATACGGTGAATGCAGCATAATTTTGTATACCGATTCATTGGAACATGACTCACATTCCATCACTTTCAAAATGGTTCACACGTCTCCAAAAAATTGCGGATATGGAAGAACTAATTAGTCTGGCAAAAAATTCCCCATCCAAATTCACAGCCACTTGGACCAATTGGTTTCATTATCGCACTACTGATCAATTTAAAAGCCTTGTTAACCCCCAATCTAACCTTCAAACAGGCAAACAATGTAATAGCCCCATACGCAACACCCCTCCGATGAAGAGGGAAGTTTCAAACAAACCTCCCTCCCCCTACACCGGAGAGATCTTTCAATGGACTATCCATCCTTTCTCCCTTCTTTCAACATTTCCCTTACCCCTCATCTAATCTTTCCCCCTTTTTTTATCAACACCCATTAACCTAAAACTTCACCCCCTCCTTTACAGATGTATCCCCAGTTAGGAGGGCTACATTGGCCATTGTATAGAACATCCTATTTGCACTTTTCAGTGAAAATAGTGTAAACAAGTTCATCAGTGTTCACAGCAGTGCATATAAGCATAAAAATAAATGTATATAAACATCAGGAAAAGTGCAAGTGCATATGAATCTGTGCTAAATTAGACAATCCAAAAGTCCATAGTGTCACACAGTGTTGAGATTAATCCGACACCAACAACTCTTCCTCCACCGATGTGCAAAAGTGCAAATGAACTCAAAATCACTGAGGCTTACCAGATGATCAATAATATTCAGCTTAACAAAAGGAAGTTACTAAATATTAGGCTCCATTTACACGGGACACTGTTTCAACCTCCCCTGAACGTTTTATCTTGACAGCTAGAAACTGGCGTCTAAAAGGCCATTTAGCTGTGTTTGGCCGCGTTCGTGTCTAGGAGCATTTTTGATTTTTTTTTTTTTTTTTTTAAATGGAAACACCTGTAAACAAAACTTTGCTAGACACCAGTTACCAAGTTTAGGTGCGTTTACAAGCTGTTTGGGCGTTTCAAGTGCTTCTGAACTGGCATCTAAACCCATTTTTTTGGGTTCCAAAAAAGCCTCTAAACTCAACTGCCTGGAAACAACCTTAAACGACCCTGTGTACATGTACTGATAAGATAACATAGAGGAGAGTTCAGGGGCAGCTGAAAAAAACTACCAAATGCCTCTAAATGTCCGTATACCAGCAGCAGTGTAAATAAATTGTTTACACGATTTTTATTGATTGCAATTTTAAAGCAGCAGCATTTGATTTATTAGATCATATTGATTTACACTATCACAGCGCGGTGGTTTTACTGTATATTTACACTTTTCGTTCCCCCGACCAACCCTACTAACCCAATCAAACACACTCTGGGCTTATCTTAATAACGCCTTCCATACTCCTCACCCCCTCCCTCCCTGTTTTCCTTTTTTTCCTTCTTCAAATACCCTCATTCATATCAGTTGCTTGATACAAACAGCCTTCCTTGACTTTGGGCACTGATAGCCCCGAGGCAGGCAAACTGTTGTACCTGTTACATCCCTCCAATGGATTGTTATAGCAAATTGATATCACCAAAATAGAGCAATAAACTACCCAAATACTAGCACACGAAAGTCTAAATGCTCAAATCTGCGCTTAGTATGCAGTAATCATCTAATAAAACACAATAACATTGCAATTAAAAAATAAAATAATAATGCATCAAAATATAAATGCAACCATACAGCAGCTGCCTAATATCAAGACAATTCGTCATAAAATAGCACCATTAAATACGTGAGCCCAAAAGCCCCAAACTGGTACAAGCAGCGCTAGAATATAGCTTTTAGTAGTAAAAAGTCTTTCTGGTAATATGTGTAATGCCCAGAACCAAAACAGTAGTCCATTAAATAAATCCGTGCTGGGGGGGCAGGATTCTGTCCCAATGTTGTCCACCACCTCACCACGTGAATATACACAGGGAGGTAAGTATCCCCCTATGTGGAAAGACTCACCAAAGGTAAGTATCACATGCGCCTTATAATCTCAGGTATCAATCGGCAATTTCCTGCATCCAATCAGAACCATTTCAATCTCTGGCGATCTTATGTGTATGGGAGCCAGCAGATACCAATTGTGCGGAATCACCTTTGAAAAAAGCGCTCACATAGTGCATGATCCATGGATATTTATTGAATAAAAACCTTTGTACAGACAGCCCCCCTTACGGATGTGCACTTACACAGTTTAAACAATATAACAGCAAATTGAAAAGTTTCCACCAAGTGTTTTAACCTGGGCTCACCGCTCTCCTGACAACCGGAGCTGCAGCCACGAAGTTCACACCATCTGTGGAGATTGACAGCCGTGCGGTCACGCGCTGACGCGTTTCGTCATTCCTTCGTCAGACGCCCTCTGACGAAGGAATGACGAAACGCGTCCCATACACATAAGATCGTCAGAGATTGAAATGGTTCCGATTGGATGCAGGAAATTGCCGATTGATACCTGAGATTATAAGGCGCATGTGATACTTACCTTTGGTGAGTCTTTCCACATAGGAGGGATACTTACCTCCCTGTGTATATTCACATGGTGTGGTGGTGGAAAACATTGGGACAGAATCCTGCCCCCCCAGCACGGATTTATTTAATGGACTACTGTTTTGGTTCTGGGCATTACACATATTACCAGAAAGACTTTTTACTACTAAAAGCTATATTCTAGCGCTGCTTGTACCAGTTTGGGGCTTTTGGGCTCACTTATTTAATAGCAAATTGATATATTTCTGTACTGTAGGTTCAAAAAATTATTTTTTAATAAATCTTGTTTGGAAAAAAAAAGGCAAAAAAAATAAAAAATAAAATTCTGCATAAAGTATTATACTATACCTACCAAACACAAATACATAAATCAGAGTTTCTTCAGAGGTTCTATCTTTATAAAATGTTATTAAAGCAGAGTTTCACCCACATTTTTCACTCCTCACCATGCATGCTTAAAATTAATTGACAATTTATTTATATTTTTCTGTTCACTTACCTGATTTATGCCTGTATCTAATTTCACTTCCTCCTTTAGGGGCCGCAGTGCTGTACGTCATTTCTGGTTTTGCATTGGCTCCTGGGAGATCTTGGTCAGCTTGACATGGCACTGCCCCTGTAACATTTAACATTGGTGTCTATGGAAAATCCTGGTCAGCTTGGCATGACTGTGCCTTGTCAAGCTGACCAAGATTGCACCGCACTGCGCATGCGCGAGATCAACAGGTGCATGCTGGGTAGCCAGCATGCATGGAATCCAGGAATAAGGACACTGCAGCTTCAGATGCCCACGCTGGAGATGGCAGCACTGTGCAGGAACTCAGAAAGTCAGAAAACAATGCTGCACAAATAGAACACTTGCCA
>BLSH010112965.1:154378-172331 GCA_018402905.1 Glandirana rugosa
GGTAGGAGTGACACGGGGACACTTGTTTCCGTCGGGGTATTCCAAACACAAAACAAACCAAACAACCCAAATCACTGGACTGGAGTTGGGATGACTCGTGGAAACCCTACTTAACCTTATAACTAATGTTCGATCCTAATCACAACTCGCTTGGGCCTGACATTGCAAGCCCAGGCATGGCTTGAAAGCCCACAGGCACCGTGCCTGGGCCTGGGCCTGTAAAGTTTTTAGCAAGCCCAAGCCAGGCCCCAAGACGATAAAATGAGGTGCACAACTCTTCGAGAACCCGAACGATTTTTGAAATGTCCGGGTCCGGGTCCGTGCCACGGACACCCGAAAGTTCGGTACGGACCCGAACGTTACAGTCCGGGTTCGCTCAACACTAATCCTAGCTTGTAATCAATATTCCAATTCATCCCAAAGGTGCTCAGTAGGGTTGAGGTCAGGTCACTAAACCCAACAAACCAAACAAAACACAAACCTTATGGGGCTGACTTTGTTCACAGGGGCACAGTGAGGATGGAACAGAAAATGCATTCCCCAAAGTGTTGCCATGAGGTATAAAGTGCATAATTATATAAAATATATTTGTATGCTGTATCAGTAACAGTACTTTTCATTGGAAACACCTGAACTAAATAATGTGGTAGGGTTGACATACTTTTGTCCATATATTGTTTCAGTAACCCAGCAGCAACCATTTAGGCATTATTTGAACCTGCAGAATAGACCTGATAGTCGTGTGTGTTAGTTAGTTTCTTTCAGAGCATGCTGAGAGGCAAATTGCTGGTGTTATTTGATAATTGCCTAAATATATATAAGCTTACTATTTCAAATTTGCATTTTACCATCCATGACTATAGATGCAATTTAACCTTAAATTTTATTTTTTTAGTGTATGCGGCTCATCTGGAGTGGAGTGTAAATACCAGAAAGAAGGTAAATACAACACATTTTTAGGGAAGTTTTTATGGCATTAACTGTGTTATAAATAGTACGTAGTAATAGTAAGATTAAGTGGCCCAGATCACCCAGATCATGGCCAAAAATGTAGGACTGATAGTTTCAGTGCCTAATAAGGTAAGTACAACCCATTGGGAGTTAACTTTCTGTTATAGATTAGCCTAAAGTGTATGTATAGTCAAAATGTTTTACATAGACAGCAAGAGCCTATATAAAGTCTTGTCCGTATACTGTATGCATGAGTCATTTGGGCTAAAGTTTACATGTATGTGTACAGCATATAGCATAACTTTTACTAGGATGCAGGCAGGTCCTGCTATAAAGCTTATTTGGTTGCTAGGACACAGGCAGCTCCTTCCACAAAGCATCTTTCATTACTAGGGAGCATGTGGCATTTACATGCATACAGTGTAAAATAGACGTTATAAGTTTACATGCATACAGTGTAAAATATACACCCATCCTTGAAAGTACATTTTTTCCATTTTCAATTTACATAGCTTTAAGCTGCTGACCAATAGGGATTGGTGTTCATGTGCCAAACAAATGCAATACTGCTTTATTCAGATCTGTATAAATTAAAGTTCTTATTGCATGCCCATGTATATGAGCCATTACGGTTAGATTAATTGTTTCAATTTGGATGAGGGTTACAGTTAAGTGTTAAAATCAATTTTCTCTTTAGGGTTTATGTTAGATTTTTTTTTAAACAAACATACATTTTTTTTCTAGTGGAAATCCAACACAAGGTAATAGTTAAAGGCAAAGCAGTTTAACTCGGAGTAGCAAAAAGATGTTTAATACTACTGTAAAAAAATATAGAAATGCATTTGAAAAAAATAGATATGAAAAAAAGCAACTAATCATATTCTAATTGTCATTCCCTAGTATTAACTCCAATATCAAAGAAAGGAACAAATATGAAATATAGATAACTGTCCTAGAATAAGCTAAAATGTAATAGTACTTTGTCATTTTTTTTTAGAATTAATGCTAGGGTCATATGTTAGGAGTGAATGCCCATGTAAAGCCCCTAAAAATCTACTGAACTGAATTAAATTGCATTTTAACTTGCGTTAGTATTTATGCTTTTAGAGGACACTAAAAAGATTATGATGATGATAATAATATTAATTATTATTATTATTAGTAGTAGTAATAGTAGTAGTAATACCAGAAGAAGTAGCAGTATTTTTAGATTACTAATCTCAAATTATAGGTACAGTATGCATGGAAAATTAAACTGATCTGCAACGGGATGCATACTCCAGTATCCTGTAATGGGCACATTCATATTTTAACAGTGTATTGTGGGGCATTAATGATTACACTTTAACGTACGTTGCTTTGCACATTAGCATGCAGCAAGCATATTAGCATGCATTAAGGCAGTCCATTAAATATAACATTTCACCACAGCACCCCAAAACACATGATATATGTGTCGATGAAAGATGCAGTGCATGTACATTGCCTGTGACTGTACTAGTGCTTTGGGTGCAATCCAAATCCATTAGAATCACTTTACAGCACGGGCATTGCTGTGTGTCATTGCTGTGTGATACAGCAGAACATAAGCCAAAATGGCTCCTCAAATTCATTTTAATTTGTACTGTGTTCATGAAGCAATGTTAGCAATGTTACCACATTATTCTTAGGTGCATAAATGTTTTAAGTGTATATCTATATTTATTGTGTTTGTTTTGTATCTAAACAGTATGCCACTGTGAGTACCAGGGAAAAATGTACCATTACAATGATGTCGTTTATAACACTACGGATGGAATTGGAGGCTGCATCATTGCTATCTGCAAAGAAAATGGCACGATATACAGAGACATTACTGATGGGTGTTATATAACACCAACTCCTTTTACCTTTACCACAACACATCCAACTACTACTTCAGGTAAGTTACAGCTAGTGGGTAATGCATACATATCCAAAACTATTAACTACTGTATATTAAGGCCTCATACACACAGACATTTTTAGCACCTCTTTTTTTAGCGTTTTTTTCAGCTCTCCGTGTTATTCAATGGCCTCATAAAAAAGCTGACGTTTTTGAGCTGTAGATGGCATTGGCGTTAGTGAGCTGAAAGTAGAACCCATGGCCAGCACGTTCCAAGGCTGTAGCGTTTTGGCGTTTTTGATGCTGAGCCGGCAAATTGCTCACTATTCCTCATTAACACTGTAGCAACGTTAACCAGTGTTTTTAACGTGGGTATTTTCAGGTTAAAAATTAGCAGAGGAATGTTTTTTTCAAACAAAACGCCTATTGACGCCAACGCTCACTAACGCTCATTAACGTGCATTAACACAGACGAAATCGCGCTTTTGACGCCGTTTTTTCCCTGATGTTGGGCCCTATGTTAAGCTTATTTTTTTTAAATACACCCGTGTGCATGAGGCCTAAAGGTAAATGCAAACCCCAACATAGAGGAGTTGATTTACTAAAGGCAAATAAACTGTGCACTTTGCAATATGCAGTTGCACTATGGAAAAGCAGTTGCTCCAGAGATTACAAAAATGAGCAGAAGCTCTGCTGACTTCCATCATCCACTCATGTGCAAGCAAAAATGCATTTTTTAAATTTTCCTTGAATGTGATCGGAAACAGGTATTGAAATTCTATTTCTTTATATGAGAGCAAATCTTGGCAGACTGCTAGCCCTCTAATGTAAACACACAGTAGGTGTTTCTGGGCTACTAGAAAAATGTCTGAAACTGGACTTTAAAGTCATTGGGCCTCACACATGGGCATTCCAATCAGGTCCATCTGTCAGTTTTTCAGGTGGTACTGATAGGATGCTCCGTGCAATTCTATAGAGAGGCAGATGTAAAAGGACTTTGGATCGTTTATACCCACCTTCCTCCGAACAAAAATTAGAAACTACTTCTTCCTTTTCTGTTTTTCTGGACCTAAATGTGAAGGATCAGAGGTAGTCTGATGTAAACGGACACAAGTCCATTTACATCCACCTGCCCAGAGAGCCATCATGGGCCTCCCTGTGTCCATTGTCCAAATGCAGACACACACTGAATGAGCAAGCATGTCAAAACTCTGAAATTTGTTCCGGTCAGATCTGATTCAGCTGCAGATCCAGTCACAGATCCTCTGCTGAACAAAGCATACCCGCTCTGTGTGAAAGAGCCCTTAGTTCAGGGGTAGGCAACCTGCGGCCCTCAAGCTGTTGCAAAACTACAAGTCCCATCATGCCTCTGGGAGTAATTGTACAGGTCATCCTTGCAACGCCTCATGGGAAATGTAGTTCTACAACAGCTGGAGGGCCGCAGGTTGCCTACCCCTGCCTTAGTTGATGACTCAAGAAGTGAGGGTTGGCTTGTTTTAAAGCAATTTTACTATTTGGTAAGAATATACAGTATAAATAGTTCAATGTCTATAGTTTGGGCACAGGTGCACTTTAGGAGCACCATCTGTGGGACTCATTCTCCTTTTAATTATATATAAAATATTTATCAGCATCAGTAAAATCAACATGCATAACAATAAGAGTACTGCACTCTAACCTGCCCAATAGCAGGAAACAAGATTGCATTTACATATTAAAAGAAAACACTTTGTTGAGATCATTTTTATTCATTCAACTATCATTTATTGTTGCAAATACCTGAAATAGCATGATTGTGCAACTTTCTCAATTTCACAACTAACAGTCATCTGGATATGCCTAGCCATATACTAATCACACTTTAGTAACATGAATTATTCTTGGTTGCTATGGTTTTCTGTATTTAGCATCTGCCTCATTGCACTTTTTATTGAATAATTCCAGCAACAATAAGGTTGTGTTTTATGCTGGATGCTTTTTACATTTAAATCAATGTAAATTCATGAGCACACATGTCAATGCATGATGTACATTGACATTTAATACAAAATGTATGTCTGTTAGGAATATAAGTATGTAAAAATGTCCTGACACACAAGCCGCATACAGTACAGGCTGCTGCAGGAAAAAAAAAAACAGGTTTGTACTCTTACCTTGACTGTAGCCCTTCTGCATTTTCTGTTAACTGGAGCCTTCCTTTGGTATACATGGTCTCAGACCACATAATTCAACTTTCATCATGTTTGTTATTTAGAAACAACTCACAGCACCACAATGTGTGTTAAAGAAGAGTGCAAGTGGTCTGAGTGGATGGATACCAGTCATCCTGAATTTGGAATGCAAAATGGCGATTTTGACACATATGAAAATATAAGAGCTAAAGGAATCTCTATCTGTAACCATCCTCAAGACATTGAATGCAGAGCTGAAAGGTCCCCTAATACACCGCTATCAGAGCTTGAGCAGAATGTACAGTGTAATGTATCATTTGGACTGATTTGTTGGAATAAGGAACAGCTACCACCTCTTTGCCACAACTATGAGATCAGAGTAAAATGCTGTAGTTTTGTACCATGTGTACCAACAACTCAATCTATAACATCTACAGAAACTCCTGCAACCACAACACCCACTACCCCACAGCCAACAACAAAAACAACACATTCAGCAACAACATCATCTGCAACCACAGAGATCATTTCAACTCCATCCACGACAACAGAACCAACCACTCCAACTGTACCATCTACAACAGTCTGTCAGCCACAGTGTAAATGGACCACTTGGATTGATGTTGACGCTCCAACTTCTGGATTAGATGGAGGAGACAAAGAAACATTTGAAAACATAATGGCTAAAGGCAAAGACATCTGCAAATATCCACAAAATATTGAGTGCAAAGCTACAGATTACCCTGATATCAGCATTGAAAATGTGGGGCAGATTGTAAAATGTGATATCACGGCTGGCTTGGTGTGTAATAACAAAGACCAAATTGGAAATGTAAAGCAGTGCTACAACTACCAGATAAAAGTTTTGTGCTGTGATGATTATAGTCATTGTAGCACTACCCCCATGCCAAGAACAACTACATCAACTCTTATTACTACCAAAGTAACTACTACAAAACCACCACCAACAACAACAGAATATATAACCACTACTACTGTAACTACAACCACAGAATCTACTACCACCAGTGTTCCTACAACTACAGAAGCAACTAAATCAACAACTCAAACAACACCAAAGACCACAACAGCTGCAACATCTACAACCACTCCAAAGCCAACAACTCATAAGCACTGCTTCTGCCGTATAGGTGACAAATTCTACTCACCAGGTAAGAGTTTCTCTTTCTTTCTTTCTTTCTTTCTTTCTTTCTTTCTTTCTTTCTTTCTTTCTTTCTTTCTTTCTTTCTTTCTTTCTCATGCTTACTCTTCCTTAAATATGTGTACACATTGGGATTTCTTCTGCAGGAGAAATGATCTACAACAAGATTGATGAAGCTGGGTGCTCTTTCTATGCTGTTTGCAATGATTTGTGTGAGGCTGGGAGATTTACAGGTCCTTGTACAACGACAACCCAGACTACAATTTCACCAACAACCCCTAGGGGTACAACATCTAAAAAGACTACAACTACTCCTACAACTACTATAAGCACAGTTGTACAAACTACACCAGTAGAAGGTTGTCCACCAAGAAAGGTAACTGAACTAAACCTCTTTATAACTAACCTAATGACAAGAATATCTGTTTTTGATTATACCGACACTAATTTATTAAAAAAAAAAACATATTAAGCATATTGCCTTTGGAAAAGTGAATCTTCACTTTGTAAGGGGCATTTTAACAAATGTTTTCCTTCATTCACTAAGGCTACTTTCACACTGAGGCGTTTGAAAAATGCGCGCAAAACATCAAGCATTATTACCGTGTTTTTGCCGCGTTTTTCTCACATTAGCGCTATAATTAGCGATAACGCCCAGACGCTTTTCAAGGTAGGCTGCAGTTGGTGGGCACTGGTAAGCTGCATTTGATGGACACTGGTAAGCTGCATTTGATGGACACTGGTAGGCTGCATTTGGTGGACACTGGTAGGCTGCACTTGGTTGGCAAAGCTTTGTTTGGTGGGCATGAATAAGGTGCATTTGGTGGGCAGTGATAGGCTGCCATTGGTGGGCACTGGTAGGCTGCAGCTGGTGGGTACTAACAGGCTGCATTTGATGGGCACTGGTAGGTTGCATTTGGTGGGCACTGATAAGCTACAATTGATGGGCACTGGTAGACTGCATTTAATGAGTACTGAAAAGCTGCATTTGGTGGGCACTGGTAAGCTGCATTTGGTGGGCACTGGTAGGCTGCATTTGATGGGCATTGGTAGACTGCAGTTGGTGGGCACTTGTGGGCTGCATTGATCTCTTGTATCATTTCCGCAGTCTCTGACCATGTCTTGTACTGTGCCCATTAGAGACACCCCCTCCAGGTCTCATTAGAGTATTCTTTTCCTGTATTTTGTTTATTTTTAAGAAATCATGGGAGGATCCCAGGACAATGAAGACTCCTTAGGGGAGCATCTCTGTGTTTGAGTCATTGCCATCGAAACATTTGTAAAGGGGAGGAGTTAGTAAGATAACCACGCCCATGTGGGGGAGCCAGAAATATTTCTGCACCCAGGCGCCTGTGACCCTAGGATCGGCCCTGTCTATATCATATACTTTGGGGCTGTAAATCTATCAGGAGCTTCTGGAATGCAATATTCTCCTTGATTGCAAAATTAACAGGGAAAAACAGTAAAGCTTCCCCACAACTAGCTTTGCTAAACCTTAATTTAGATTCCTTTCACAAAAAATATAGAACAATTATTGCTCACATCCTAATAGCGGCAAGACTTACCATAACCAAGAGATGGAAAACCACAGAGGCCCCAACGGTAAATGAAGTAATTCATAGGGTAAACACTCACTATGCATATGAAAGAGTGATTGCTTTGAATAATGATACTATGAAGGTATTTAACGAAAGATGGTCCAGTTGGCAATATGATAAGGTGTTGTAGAACCTAATCCAGTTCACATCGTCCTGCAGACCTAATATCAGAAATCTTTTTACTATCAGCCTTGGGTTACTCCTATTTTCTTTTTACCTTTTAAGTTTACGTTCTTCTACTTTTCAAACTTTTTGTTTTCTTTATGTGTATTATTGTCCCCCTAATAGCAGCACCAGAATGACAGTGGATAATGTCCTTTGAGATTAGTAGGAGAGGAGGTCCTTAGCATTGTAAGTGTTGAGTTATGTATCAGATCGTTTCTCAGGGTCATTTTCTATTAGTTGATATTCATATGACCCGTTAAGTTTCATGTATCAGTTCCCACTGCTAAAATAGATGTACACTTTTCAATAAAAATTATTTGTGAAAAAGTCAAGGGTCAGCGGAGTTGTCCCTCCCTAAGTGCACAGTTTGTTCCCAGATGGGGTGCCTGGGGAGGTTAGACAATTCTTCTCATCCAATACGTACCATACGATAACAGCTAATCAGCTTGTATATATTGGATATTCTGAAAGTATTGTGAAAATGTATGAATACATAGGATGTCATCTATGAATAAGTGCGGTTTCTGATAGTCAATGTTTATTTTCTAAGCATTTTGTATCACTGAAATTTTCAATAAAAACCAATGAAAGTAAAGACAGGAGTCCTCTTCCCCCTCCCCCCGAAAGGTGCCAAAGTGACATCTGAGGGGGGGAGGAATCCAGCCAGCTGAAGTTCCATTTTTGGGTGGAACTCCGCTTTAAGATTTATGAAAGCTGTAGGACAGATATGTGTTCATCTAAGATTCCATAAGTCAGATGTTTAGTTGTATTGATCTTTTCTTTAGTTTAATCCATTCTGCTGCTATTACATTTGCAACATGATGTATACAGAATGTTCATATATATTTATTAAAGTGGATTGTTCAAAGAGACACTGTGGTGGATTTACTAAAAACAAATAGACTGTGCACTTTGCAGGCATAGTTGCACTCTGAAAGTGCAGTTGCTCTGTTGACTTCCATCATCCAATCATGTGCAGGCAAAAATGTGTCTTTTTTTCTTGCATGTCATTGGTTATTCTTTGAGAAGTGAAGCTTCATTTCTCATTAGAGAGTGCACAGTCTATTTGCCTTTAGCAAATCCATCCCAAAGTCAAACTGCCCATGCAGGGCAAAATGACAGAGTTTGTGAAAGCCTCCTGCCCCCCCATACTGACCTTACCTTAATTTTCTCACTCAACTGCCTGTTCCTTTCTCCTCTACAGCTGATACTGAAATCAGCTGTGTCAGCATATTGGCATTTCAGGCCTAGTGATTGTCTGCGGGGCCTGTGTACTCTCACAGGGCAGCTGCTTACATACTCCCATATACCTGGAATTATAGGGTATTCTCATCCTCTATTGAGGAGTAAAGAGGTACAAGCAAGTAAAGGTAAGGTAAATAGAAAGTGGTCTGGGGATGCACTTTGCAGATACACTGTCAATCTTCTTTTTCTTTGCATGAGCAAGGTGACAAAGTCTCTTTAAAACTGAAAAAGTAATAACCATCAAAAGAGTTCAACTTTCTATATGCCACTATATGTGTTTGTGATATAACATTATAAAAAATAAATAAATATTTCAAATTTATAGACCAATGAAACATGGATAAATGACCAGTGTGAAGAGGTCACATGCCATGGAAACAACATCACTATCCACAAGCCGGTGACATGCCCAGAAATCAAAAAGATAAATTGTACTAATGGCTTCCCACCAATTAAGAAAAAGAGAGCAGATAGTTGCTGTGACTACTACGAATGCCAATGTAAGTTTAATAAATTAAGGACCTCCTTACCAAGTGAGCATTTATATTATAATAGTAACTTTTAGATGCAGCCCTGTTCCCTGTATCCAATGAGGGCGCTGATAACATCTCCCTCCTCACCCTCCACGTGTGCCTAGCTCTCTGTATCATAGCTCCCAACTGTACCTGATTTTGAGGGACTGTCCCTGATTCGGAGAAATGTCCCTCTGTCCCTCATTGCTCTTCATTTGTCTCTCATTTTGGTCTGATGGATATGCCTTTATGTAAAATGCACTATTTATCTATCAAAAAGTGTTTTACAATGCTAAACCTTTCATCCAATTTATAAATTGCTGCATTTGTACATTTAAAAAGCCAATATAACAAGGAATAGTAGATGTAAAAAAAAGCACTTGTGGGTTTACCTAATAATTTTTTTTGTATAATTCTCCTTTAAGGGGGCATGGCAGGGGGTGTGTCCTATGCCTACATACTTTTTCTAATAGGTGTTCCTCGTTCCCATCTCAGAAAGTTGGGAGGGATGCTGTACTTGTATGCAGTGAATGCACGGAGAAGCATGAAGATGCCGGGAGGAGGGGGAGCCTGGAGATGATGGGGGTGGTGTTCTTAGGATTGGACACAGGTGAGCTGTGTCATTGCTGCATATTATCTTAGTGGCTCTGTGCAGCATTGTCTATAAGAGCTGTATAGTGTGTGTGCTGGGAGCAGAATCAGACCTGAAGTGTGGATAAGGGGTGGGCACTTGAAGTTACTGCCCTCTCATCTATTAGCTATGTGGGCATGAACAATTGTGTACAGTTTGGGCCCCCCACCATGCCATTTACTTGCCACAGTGATAAAAAAAATGTGCCAGCTGCAGATTATGTTAAGAGTTTCTGCAGGGCAAAGGACGCCCCCCCCCCCTTACTTTAGTGCATTAACTCTGCGGAAGGGGAACTCTAATGGAAATGGAAATGCTGTGCACTCTGATATAAGATGATCTCTGGTCACCAGAGCCCCCCCACGATCAGAGTTCCCCTTTACAAGAAAGTCTGCAGCATTCCCCTATACATCAAAGGTCTCCTTGCACTGTAAGGAGGAACTCTGCACATTTGATCTATATTTGCGTGTGTCTATTATATATATATACACACACATACCCTATGTTTAATGATCTTTGATTAAAGAAGATTTGGTTACAGAAACTGAGAATTCATAGTTCAACGGATTCAAAGTGGTTGTAAACCTCCATGTGGAACTTGTACCTATAGATAAGGCTATAATAAGGCCTGAGGAAAAAGGCATGCGCGCCTCTAAGTGTAAACCGTATGTGGTATATATAGTAAAGATAATGGTTAGAGGTACTCACAGACATGGAGATGAAAATCGCATGGCAGTGTCAGCCACTGCGGGCTATATCCGGGTGACTGGTGGCAATGCATTGGCGGTGGCATCAGCTGCTGGATGGGAAATAAGAACACAGGCATGCGCCCTTCTAAGTGTAAACCGTATAAAAAGTTTTAGTAAAACACTAGTAAGAGGTATTCACAAATGTGGAGGTAAAGAATTGCATGGCAGTGTGAGCCACTTCGAGCTATGTCCAGGTGCTAGAAGTGTGACAGTGTCCAAGGAGACTCGCCTGCTCCCAGGGGGAGGGGAAGTAGTCACTGGCTGGCTGGCTCCGACTGGTGGTGAGGTGGTTTCCGGCGCTCCCTGTGGTCCGAGGTGAGTGGTGCAGCTTGACTTCCGGTGTGGCTCAGGTTTCCTTGTGGGCAGTGAGAGGACAGAGTTGGCGATGCATTGTCGGGGTCTACGCCCCTTCTTCAGGCCATGGCTCCCCAGCTGTTGCTGAGCAAAATAAAGGCAGCTTGCAGGGAAAATGCCATTTTTTTTAGCTTTATAACTGCAATTATTGCTGCAGCACATTGCAGACATGGTACAGATCTACCACTTTACAGGTAGACGAAGGGGACACCCAGGCACTATAGTGGAAGTCATTTTTCATTTTTATGCTTTCACTTTAAAAATCAAAAAATCACTGCTCATTTAAAAATGTTGTTTTTTACAAACATTTTTTTCATTGATACATGTCCCCCAGGGCAAGACCTGAACCCCTATAACCATTGTATGCCCAATTACTTGCATATAAGCCTTCAAAATGGGCACTTTTGTTTTTGGACGTTTGGGTCCCTTTGAATTTAATGGGGTTTGTTATTCGGGTCCGAACTTTTGCGATGTTCGAAAGTTCTGTTGCGAACCGAACACGGGTCCGTTCAACCCATCCCTAGCAGTAATTATGAAAACTCTGAACTGGTGTGCAGAATATATGCCAGTACTCAGAGGGGCAGTGCCTGTGCTAGGAAGCTGTCATGTATGTGGCAGCTTCCCACACAGTGCTGTATCCCTCTCCCCATTCAGCTGGAATTTCTCAGCCGAAAATTAAATGTAGACAGGGATATAGTTACTGTCATTACCCAAATGTGAGAAGATAACTAGTCATTGGATGGGCTGAGTCTGATGGGAAACTGAGAGACAAGTGCCCCATCAGATACACGTTACTTTTGATTTACAGCACACAACAGTGGGTCAATTCAAAAATAGATATCGGACTGATTAGAAGCTATGGATTTACGCACTGCTGTTCACTGCCAATAAAAAGAAAAATGAACCCGATGGGCAACTAGTTCCTCAGTTCCCCATCAGGCTCTAATCACCCCAGTACAAAACTCCTTGACCATGCATCTGTGAGTGGGGTGGGGGTGCACCGAGGGAGGATTTTCCAGTGTGGACACTCCTGTTTCAGTGAACACATGGACAGATTCTGCACCAGAATCCAATAAAAGCACTGACACTTTTGTTGCTGCGCCCCAATGAAATTCCAAAGGGTGTCTATGATACCCTTTATTAATTCCCTTGTATATATTTCAGACACACCAACAATTTCCCTGTATTTTATAATGTAGCATGTTTAAAGAGATAAAACACAATAAAGTGTTCATGTATTGTAGACATGTACTAAATATCATCAGTACTTAAAAATCCATCCAAACTAAAAAAAATATACAAAGATAAAAAATTAAAGTTGGGGCGTGACCGGAAGCCGACGAGAGTGGAAGTGTGCTCCAGGAGCTCCGCTAGAGCAAAAGCACAATCTGCAGCAATCCATCCTAAGGAGAGCGAGGTGAGCAAAGCAGCCGTTACATCTGAACTACCCTCCTCACCAGCTACATTTAGAGCCCAGGATCGCGCAGATAGGTGGCCGGCTCCCGGGCACTGAAAAATCGAGGCCGCGGCTTTTGCGGCCTACAGGCGCCGGACCGCGCGGTAGGGCTCTCGGAGCACCGCTCCCTCACCCACCGACTGGAGGAGACAGGACACCCTTGTGGACATCCGCCCTAATAGCGAGAACTAAGAAAAAGAAAAAAGGAGAAAAAAGAAAGCAGGCGCAGTTAGTGAGAGAGAAGGGTGAGGCTCCCGCATGCCCAGCATAGCATAGGCCCTTCCTCATTCACAGGCCCACCCGCGCCTGGAGGTCCCCGAAGACCGACCTGAAAGCCTGGGGTGCCACCAGAGTACCTGCGGAGGAGAGCGGTGCCACCCGTTCGGGCGCAGGTGCCCACTTTAGGCCGCGGCCTAGTTTTAAGCCTAGGCCGACGCCATCTTGATACACCCAGCACCTCAGACCGGCCTCAGACACATGCCAAACAGATCCCACGGAGTCCCCATTCCTCAACATCTTATTGAAGATACACATAAGGGTCACAGGAGATCAAACTCAGGGTCCACCTTATCCGGTGCCTACTGAGGCCTACAATTAGCAACCAACCTGTGGAGCCTCACTGTTACGCTTGCCAGTAACATCACCACTATCTCCAATGACCTGAATGCTCCAAATCTCACAGTATGTCCTTTCAATTCCTTGGTTGATATGTAGCATTATACCCTCCAGGGGGGAGAGGAGAACTATATAACAAAGATGACAAATACATGATGTTCCGGATCTAAGACCCACCTCCGCATCATTAGCACAAGTTCTAAAGGGGGCTGTATCATTTCCTTCCCTGGGATACTGAAGGTTACATGGGCAAGATTGGCTTCCAGAAACATACATACAGGGGATACAATCCACTACCCCAACTTCACCCTCATCAGCCTATGGAGCGATTTCTACTAAGGTCTCAGTCCCCAGCCTCAAACAATATGACTGATTCACAAGATCCTTCAGACACACCAAATATGGCCGAAAACAGATCACAGTCAAAAACTATGCAATCATCCCCAGATCCTTCCTCTACAGTCACCGTTGCAGTCTTGGATGTGAAATTGCAGACCCTATTACAGGACCTAACCCACAACATTACCAAAGAAATGGGGAAGATAGCCCAAGAACTCAGGGGCGAGATAGACAAACTGGGGGAGCGCACTGACACCCTGGAAAATAAATTTGACGAACTTGTACAATATGTTCATGTACTAGAAGAAGACAACGCTTCCTTGAAACATACAGTCTCTCAGCTCCAAATACAACAAGAAGACCTGGAGAATAGAGAACGCAGGCAGAACCTAAGAATCCGAGGAGTCCCTGAAACGGTCAGTGATAAAGAGATTAGACCTTATCTCTTGGGGCTTTTTGTTACCCTAGGCCCCCCACATCCCAGACATAGACTGGCGATTGGATAGAGCCCATAGATCTCTAGCACCGAAACCCCCCCAAGGAGCTAATCCAAGAGACATTATAGTCCGCTTTCATTATTATGACAGTAAGGAGGCTCTGGTCACAGCAACACGCAACAAATCACGTACTGATTTTAAGGGCAACAGGATCCAGATCTTTGGAGATCTTTCACCCATAACACTAGCTAAAAGACGCAACTTTCGACCTATCACTATGCACTTACAAAACCACCAGCTGCCATACCGCTGGGGATTTCCCTTCCGCCTCTCAGCCTCTAAAGATGGCATACAGTACTCCATTAGAGACCTTCATGAATGCGATCAGTTCATGCGGAACCTTGGACTGCCACCCATCCCTGAGGGAGAACTCCAACTGCCCCCTCTAAATGTGAGACCCCCTCAGACGCCAGCTAGGATATGGACACCTGTTCGTCAGAAATCCCAAAGGTCTTCATCTACCCCCCAAAGATCAAATTCTTCCAGATTCCCCACCTGAGGATTGCATCCCCTAGAGAGACCTTATACCTTTATATGGCTGAACTGAAATCAGCTCATATACATCTCAACCTGGAAGCCTTGAAATCCTAACTATCCCAGGGGTCACCCCATGAGAAGATGTTGGGAACTTTTTTTTTTTCCCGTTTTTCTTCTCCAATCCTTCCTGGTAATACACTCGGGAATGTCAGTGCGACCGGAGTTGCACCCCGTAAAATCCTTGGGCGGCTGCCCAGGATTCCTGAGGTTTTTTTTACCCTCAGGCCTTTCACTAATTTTTTTTTGTTGTTGTTCTTTTTGTTTTTGTTTTTTCAGGTTTGACATTTTAATTGTGTTACAATTTCAACCTACAGTATTGGCACAAATTACTTCTCTTTGTCTTTGTTTATGTTTGTTTATTTGGTACAGAGACAGTACCCAGACAAACATAGCATCACTATACATTGGATTTCTCTGCATGATATTGAGTATATATGTTTCAAGGTCATATTCACACACTCTTTTTGTTCAGGTATTGTCAGCATTATGCTACTATGTAAGTCATGGCTCTTAAGATATACTCTTGCAATGTTAAGGGTCTGAATTCCATTCAAAAAAGATGGGTGGCCTTGAAGGAATTCAGATCCTCCGGTGCGGACGTGATTATGGTTCAGGAGACTCATTTTAAAACGGCTAACCCCTTTAAATTTGCGGCCAAACAATTCCCTACAGCCTTTGTGGCCTCTGACCCTTCTGGGAAGGCCGGAGTCGCAATCCTAATCAAACGATCCAGTAACTTACGTATCAGGTCCTCATTCCTAGACCCACAAGGTAGATTTATTCTCCTGAACTGTACTCACCTACGTGCGCACTTTACCTTAGCTAATATTTATGCTCCCAATTCAGGACAAATAGGATTCCTCCACAAAGTTTTTGAGAAATTACAATCATACTCACAGCCCTTTATGATACTAGGTGGGGATTTTAATATGTGTATGTCGTCAACTAGAGACAGACTTGCCCTTTTTCAGTCTACCCCCCCTGCTCAAGCTCAGAAACTCTCCACTTCTTTCCGCAAACTAATTAGATCTCTTAATCTCTTTGACACATGGAGAATCCAACATCCAGTAGGCAAACAATATACCTTTTATTCTCCCCCACACAAAGTCTACACCAGATTAGATCATTTTTTTGTTACTGCCCCACTGCTACCTGGTGTAGTCTCCTCGGAAATAGACCCCATTACGTGGTCTGACCACGCACCTATTACCCTGGACCTAAGTCTTTCAGCTCCTACCACTAAAACATGTCATTGGCGCCTTAATGAAACATTACTGAGAATACCCGAAACCCAACATAAACTACAACAGAAAATTTCGGAATTTTTCCAACTGAATGAGGGGTCGGTTGCGGAGGTTTCCACATTGTGGGAGGCCCATAAGGCTTCCTTTAGAGGGGAGTGTATTTCATTGAGCTCACAACTGAAAAAAGACTCGAATAAATTGAAAATAGAACTCTTGGCGAGGTTGCGCACGGCTGAACAAAAACTTTTACAAGCACCTACCATTGATCGTTTGAGAAACGTTGTTGGGGTGCGCAACCGCATCAAGTCGTTAGCTATGAGCAACATTTCTAAATCAATATTATGGTCTAAACAAAGGTTCTATGAATATGCCAATAAGCCACACAGAATGCTCGTTCAAAAACTCAAACCGAGGCCACATATGACAATCCCAGACCACCTAATACAGTCAGATGGCACACCAACTCATTGCCCCCAAAAAATGTCCCAGGTCTTTGGTAATTATTACAAAGACTTATATAACTGTCTGACTAAAGATCCAGCTTCAATATTTTCACAAGAAAAATTTGATTCCTTTATGTCCACTTTGCAATTACCTAGAATATCACCTGAACAACGCACCCGATTAAATGCACCTGTTACCCCTGAGGAGTTGACAGAAGTGATAAAACATCTTCCCACACACAAATCCCCAGGCCCAGATGGACTTCCATATTCATATTATAAAACCTTTTTACCTATCCTAGCTCCATATTTATTAAAGCTGTACGCTTCCTTACAAAAAGGCACCATCCCGCACACCCAATTCCTTAGCGCATTTATAACAGTATTGCCTAAACCAGGCAAGGACCCCTCACTCCCAGATAATTACCGCCCAATTGCACTGATAAACTCGGACTATAAAACATTTACGAAAATCCTTGCCAATAGACTGTCCTCTATTCTAACGCATCTGATACATAATGACCAAGTGGGATTTGTCCCATCGAGACACGCAGGCGATAATACAAGAAGGACGATTGATCTTATTGATCTCTTATCAGAGACTAAAAACCCTGCTGTTGTCTTGAGTCTGGATGCCCAAAAGGCCTTTGATCGCCTAAGTTGGCCATTCATGTTTGCTGTCTTACAACAGTATGGTTTTTCAGGTTCCTTCGTCAGGGCCCTACGGGCATTATATTCCATACCCACATCACAAGTAAGGCTGTCCTCTCACATGTCGCAGGCGTTCCCCCTTAGGAATGGCACAAGGCAGGGGTGCCCCCTATCACCTCTGCTATTTATTCTTAGCTTGGAACCATTGGCAGCGGCTATAAGAGCCCACTCAGACATTCGGGGGGTGCGGCTGCGGCAACGAGAGTACAAACTTTCCCTCTTTGCTGACGACATTTTGTTAACTCTAACACATCCCCACACCTCATTACCCTCCCTGCATAACCTTTTGGAATCCTTTGGTTCTCTGTCTGGCTTTAAGGTAAACTCATCCAAAACAGAAGCCCTTCCAATAAACATTCCTAAAACCCATTTGGACTCTTTACAGACCAGATACAGATATCAATGGCGCACTGGGTCAATCAAATATCTAGGCATACACCTTACCCCCACATACTCTACACTGTACTCGGCTAATTTTCCCCCCCTCTTTGCTGAAATCAATCGCCTTTTAACACAATGGTCTGCTCTTCCAATCTCTCTACTGGGACGAGTTAATGTCCTAAAAATGTCAATACTTCCCAAATTGCTTTATTTATATGAAACTCTTCCTGTCCCCGTCCCATTGCCTCAACTTAAAACACTTCAAAGAAAATGCATGCGCTTCATTTGGAATAACGCATCCCATCGTATTGCTGCATCTGTGGTAACGGCC
>BLSH010112965.1:202775-232523 GCA_018402905.1 Glandirana rugosa
ACCACAAGTGCTAAGTGACATTTTCATAAAGAGTACTGATCATTGTATGGCGGTATATATAAAGGAAAGGGGTCGGGATTTCCGTAGACAATGAGTGTCTTCCCATCTACCGAGAGGAATTAGTCTTTGGTTTATGAGTGCGTGAGTACCTAGGAAACCACGAGCCCTTATTGAACTCCCATCAGTGAACCTTACAGGCCCCGGATCCTCGAGGTGTTTTTGCTTACGTCCATGATTCTGTAAATTTTTCCGACTTTCGACTATAAAGAGATAATGTTCTCTGGGTAAACCCACGTCCGCTATATAGGCACGTTGTCTATGTCTAAAGTCCTAACTTTATATTGGAGGCGTTTGTGGAGAAGTATGGCAACGCCTGCCTTCCTTCCCACCGAGGGGGAGCCGAAGGCATCCCCCACCCATAGCTTACGGAGTCTGGATATATCGCCTGCACCCAAATGGGTCTCTTGTAATAGAGAAATATCAGCTTTCAGCCTTTTTAAATGTCTTAGTACCTGCATTCGTTTTTGTGGAGCTCCTAGGCCCCGGACATTCCAAGTGACTACCCTCAAGTTATTCCCGAGCACCAAAGGATCCATGAGTGCGTGAGTATTTGGTTTCTGATTAAGGAGAGCCATCTACCCTTCTGTGAGTAACAGATGCCTTTAGGGCTGGGGAAAGGAAATATATATGGCGGTATGTTACTAGTCATGAGAAATACTTTTACAGTGAATCGTGAACACCAAGATGATAAGCCATGAGATAAGTACATTATAGACTTCACTTTTTTCCGCATAGAAACAAAAAAAAATTTTTTCGTATACCAAACCACTCTTCCCCACCTAAAAAAGGTCTGGCTCATACCTGAAGGAAGGTTGTTAAAATTGGAGGCGGTTTAAAAGTGGAGGGCGGATAGGTACCCGGGGGAAGGGGGTAGGGAGGGAAAGAGAGGGAGAGGAAAGGGGTATAGAGGGGTGGAGGGGAGAAAAGAGGGGGGATGCTGTTGCGAAACCGCAACGTAAAGTAATCAGACATGCACCATAAACCTTTTCCTGCGGACTTCCGAGTAATGGGATGTGACTCCAAGGAGGTATCCTTGGAGGCAGATTCCATCAATAACCATAATAAAGTATAGCAACTTATAGCAAAGGCAGTGAAATACATAACTTGACCAAAACAGATAATTATAACATTATTCCATAGCTTCGTAGCCTATACCGAACTGCTAATTGCAAGTAAAGAACGTAGGTTGAATGGGGCCCCCTGATAGGGGAACCTGAAGACTGGCACTTACAGTTCGTTGTTCAGTTAGCTATGGTTAGTAGTAAAAGAAATGCGCTGAGGGAAGGTGAGTTCGAACATGGATTGATATTTGTCAGGGATCTCAGTTTTACGGTCTAAGCATTTAGTAGGGAGATGCGATTCTTAAAGAAATGTGATTGTAGTGTTCTCAGGGATGGGCCTGAGTTTTGGAGGCCACCGGGAGGCCAAATCGTACCCTCTTGTATGGCGGCTTTTCCGGGCTCAGTGCTTTGGTGGATAGGATGGATGACTTCCTAGGTGCTCTTTGTATGTCGGTGGCCGGTGGCGGCGTTTGGTCCATGTCCGAGGGTAGACCTTCGGCCAAGTAGGTTTCGGCTTCTTGCGGTGAGGTGAACGAGAGTTTGTCCCCCTGAGGGGATTGGAAGTAGAGGGTGGCCGGGTATGCCAGACTGAATCAGACGTTCCGCTGGTGAAGGATCGAGCAGACTGGAGAGAAGGCTTTCCTTAATTGCATAACCTCAATGGAATAGTCCGCAAAGATCAGTAAAGTGGATTCCTCAAATCTAAGGTTTCTAGATCTCCGAAATCGTTGCAGAATAGCCTGCTTGTCAACGTAATTGAGATAACGAACAATCACCGCTCTGGGTTTGGTACGGGTGTCCGAAGGTGGGCCGATCCGGTGAGCTCTTTCGACAACACAAGGGGTGCGTAGGCCCAAAAGCCCAGGAATGTCTACTGCACAGATTTTGTGTAAATCATGCGAGGAATATGACTCCGGCAGGCCTATTATGCGGAGGTTGTTCCTCCTAGATCTATTTTCCAAGTCAATGACCTTTTCCCGGAGTTCCTTCTGAATCGTGGTCAGCTTAGCTACGGCTGCTGTTAAGGCCGTGGTGTCATCCTCCATTGTGGAAATCCTGGTCTCCATGTGGTCAATCCTGGCTGCCTGTAGCTGAAAGTCTTTACGGAGTAGTTCAAGGCCTTTAGTCACCGCTGAGTCCACTGCCTCGGTTATGACAGGTCTGATGAGGGCCACTACAGCCTGGGCAATGTCCGCTGTCACGAGACGGTCAGTGGCATGTTGTCCTGGTATGTGCTGGGGAGGTTGGGTGCCCGTGGTTGGAGGGGGAGAGGCCGATACTACTGAGGAGTATGAGGGTGCCTGGGGAGTCTCTGTCATGGCGGATTTGCCACGTGCGTCCTCACCTTCGTTCGGTGCACTTGCAACGAAAGATCGTGCCCCCGATCGCTCGACGAAGCGATCCATACGGTTCTCCAAAGGTGCGGGGATGGTAACGGGTGTATCCGCGGGTGGATGCGGGTGTTCCTCCAGGCAATGGCAGCGTTTGAAGCTGGTTTAGGTGGTGGGGAGACGGAGCTGGTCTCTTCTAGCTCCTCTCCATGCGGCGCCGGAACCGGATGTATAACCCGTCTTTAAGAGCTTCTTAGAGAGAGTTTTATCGAACCTCTCAGACTACGTAGTTGGAGAAGGAGGATACAACCCAGGAATCATACTCACTCTAGCACAAAAATAGAGATCGGATATAAGTGAGACTGAAAAGGAAAAAGGATATAATAACATGGAGAAAAAGAAAGAGCAAGGTAGAGGGAAGAGGCAGGTCGACACCAGTGAAGCAAATTGGAAGGATCGAGGAAGAAGGATCACCCTGGTAAGTTTAAGTAATTCCTCCAGGGCTCCCAGACAAGATCGAATTTAGGGGAGGTATCCAAGATGTAACTGGCCTGTTATTCCTGTACCATGATCCAGGATATCTTCCGCAAAGCCTCAGAGAAAGATATTGATGGACGCTTCCATCACTTAGCAATTGTGATCTTGGCCCCCAATAAAATAAATTGGATTAGCTTATATAGAGGTTTGGATAGACCTTCGGGTTTAGAATTGAGCAGGGATATTTCTGGACATTGGGGGATCGGGAGACCCGAGATCTTACGAATCAGGTGGAAAAGTTTGTTCCAGTAGCTTCTCGGGTGAGGACATTCCCACCACGTGTGAAGGAAGGTACCCACATGTTCACAACCCCTGAAACAGAGGTTAGAGGCATTAGGGAACATAGCTGCTAATCTAGATGGTACCATATACCATCTGATAAAAACCTTTAAATTGGCTTCTATCAGTGAGATATTGACAAACCCCTTAAAGCAACTAGAGAACAACGAGGTCCATTCGTCTGCATCCCACTCCACATTTAGGTCCCTTTCCCATTTTTCCACGAACTGAGGTGTGGATGAGTCCTCCACCAGAGCAGCATAGATCAAAGAGATACCCCCTTTAATATCCACAGGTCCCGAGCACCACTGTTCATACAGGGTAACGCCCGGATGATCCTTCCTGGAATTCCACCAGGTGGTCAGGAAGTGGTGTATTTGGAAAAAATGAAAATTTTTCTGAAAGTGGCATATCAAGCTTATTAATGAAGTGAGACAACGACAACGGTCCTGATAGCGATAGAAAGTGACCTATATGATACAACCCTTTGTCCGTCCACCATTTAAATGCCTTAATGTCTAAACCAGGAGGGAACAGAGGATTATGAAAAATATGTGTGAGAGGGCGGAGAATTGAGATTAAATTGGGGGACTTGAAAACCGAGTCGCAAAGGGCCATCGAGTGAGACAATGTAGGAGAGAGAATCGGGGGTATCGATTTAAGAGGGGTGCCTAACAGAAAGTCAATAGTGTTGTGGGGAACTGCCTGTCTCTCTATTTTGACCCAATCCGGTGTGTACCCTCTAGAGAAAATGATTGAGAACTGGGCCAGTTGAGCCGCCTGGTAGTATTTAAAGAGGTGGGGGAGACCAAGGCCCCCTTGACTGCGTCCCCTATAAAGTACCTTGGCTGAGCATCTGAAGCCCTTACAGGCCCAGATGAATTTCAAAATCAGGCATTGCAGTTTTTACAGGTCAGATTTCCTAACTGGAATAGGGAGAGCCCTGAAGAAATATAGAATCCTAGGGAGGAGGGTCATCTTGATCGCGTGTAGTATACCCAGCCAAGACAGGCCCTCCTGGTCCCAAGTAGAGAGGTCCTGTGCTAATTTCTTTGGGAGAGGGGGGTAGTTTGCTTCAAAAAGTTTGTTGATGTTGGCTGCCATACTGACCCCCAGGTAGGGGATCTGAGAGGAGTTCCAGCTGAACTTATATTGGTTTTTAATTTTAAGTAGAATCTGTTCTGGCACAGATATATTTAAAGCCGCTGATTTAGACCAATTTACACATAGCCCTGAGATTTCGCCAAAAAGTTGAAGAAGCTGAATGACCCTAGGGGTGGACGTGAGGGGGGAAGAGATGAATAGAAGCAAATTGTCAGCGAAAAGCGCACACTTGTGTGAGTACTGGCCACAGTTAATCCCGTGGATATCTGGGTTGTCTCTGATGGCAATAGCCAAAGACTTCATCGCAATTGAAAAATCAAAGGGGACAAGGGGCATCCTTGTCTAGTGCCGCGAAAGGCACTAGGATTTGAATATAGGGCTTTTAGGGTTTGGATAAATCTAGGTCCAAAGCCCCATCTCTTTAAAACTTCAAGGAGATACATCCAATCTACCGTGTCAAAGGCTTTTTGCAAATCGACAAATAAAATGTAACCCTCCCGGGAGAAACTCCCGTCCCAGTTTGAATTAAGTAGCGATATAATATCCACTGCTCTACGGATCTGGTCGGGACCTTGCCTGCCCGGAATAAAACCTACTTGGTCCCTGTGAATGTATTGGCCTATGAATTTAGACAGTCTATTAGCTAGAACTTTAGCCATAATTTTAGGATCGTTATTTATCAAAGAGATGGGTCTGTAGTTACTGACATCAGAATGATCCTTTCCAGGTTTGGGGATGACCGATACAAATGCTCTATTGGCATCGCTTTGTAGGCTTGTTCCAGATCTTAGGGAATTAAAGAATTTCGTTAGGTATGGGGATAAAACTGGGCCAAATGTTTTATAATAGCCTGTGGAGAAGCCATCTGGGCCAGGGGCTGAGCCTTTCTTGAGATTTTTAATCACCTCCAACACCTCCGCGTCATTAAAGGGTAATACTAGAGAAGCTACGTGGTCTTCAGACAGACTAGGAAGGGTGATGGAATTCAAAAAAGCTTCTAGAGAAGAAGGAAAAGCTGCTTGCCCTTTGTCATAAAGTGTAGCGTAAAAATTTTGCAAAGTGGCCATAATTCTTTTCGGGTTCTGAGTGAGAGAGCCCGAGTGGTCCCTAACCTTAGGAAAAGAGAAGGTGCGACATCTGGGAGACAGCCTGGCAGCCAATTTAGGACCTATGTGATTTCTTTGTAAATACCAATGAGCTCTGGACCATTGAATTTGCTTCTCAGCTTTGGTGGTGAGGGCAAGATTCAGGACTACTCTTTCCGCTTCCAGTCGAGCCAAAGAATGATGGGTCAGATTCTTTTTATGAGAACTAGCAAGGTCTTGACATTTCTTCTCCAGATTCTCTATCTCTATCTTCCTCTCCCTTTTTAACCTGGCTGATAATTGTATGTGATTTCCCCTCATAACCCCTTTATGGGCTGCCCATAAAATTGAAGGAGAAACTTCCCCAGTGTCATTCCTGGGGAAATATTCTTTAAGTTCCTTTTCTAACATAGCACAATGCACTGGATTATTTAGGAGGGATTAATTTAGGCCCCACTGGGGGTTCCTCACCCCACCTGGCTCAACTTTGATTTGTATTGCTACTAGAGAATGGTCAGACAAGGAAGAGTCCCTAATGGAGGATTTAAAGACTAAGGAAGATAAAGATGCTGGAACAAAGATGTGGTCTATTCTTGCCATACTCTTATGTGGAGCTGAATAGTGCGAATAGTCCCTCGCTTTTGGGTTTAATTCTCTCCAGATATCTATAAAACCTATGAAAAAAAGGAGTCTAGCGAGCTTTAGGCTGTGTTTCGGGGGTCGGATTAGGCAGGGTATTCCTGATCCCAATTTGTCAAGAATGGGATCGAGGGCTAGGTTCGAGTCCCCTCCCAAAATGACATTCCCCTCAAGAAGGGGAAGGATACGCTCAAATAACCCTTGGAAAAATTTAACCTGGCCGGAGTTTGGAGCATAATATGACACGAGAGAATACGTCACTCCCCCCAAAGACACTTTCAGAAGGATAAATCTCCCCTCTGTGTCCTTGATTTCCTCCATAAGGGTAAAATCTAAGTGCTTAGCGAAGAAGATTCCCACACCTCTTTTTTTATCTGGCGCGTTTGCCAGGTAGAACTGTGGGTAATTTGGATGTATATATTTGGGGGTATATCGCTTGGGGAAGTGGGTTTCTTGTATCATGAGTATGTCTAGGTGGTGGGATCAGGCTAAATTAAAATACTTTTTCCGTTTTACAGGGGAGTTTGGACCCTGAGCGTTATGAGATGCCACTCTCAGAAACTAAGGTGAATTAGTGGACATGGGGACCGTGTAAATATTGATCCACAAACTGCATTAAGCAAGGACTCACCCAAACCTGAACAGACATGAGGAAGGGCCTGTCCAATCTGGCGATGATGGAGCTGGTCCGCGGGGGCCTTCTACGAAATAGGCTTTCCTGGTGTCTGAAAAGGAAACGTAAAAACAGAAAGATAACAATAGGATAGCACAAGTAAAGTTGAAGAGAGACAAAAAAAAAAGTAGAAGGGGGAAGCGGCAAAAATTAGCCACTAATCCCCCCAAATTCCTGGGAGCGAGGAGATAGATAGACTCCTCACTAACAGGAAAAAGGACAAAAGTTTCTGCCCAAACAGCAGAACTACATCTGACCTAGGGAGTACCATTGAGAGTATCCCGAAATCAGAGGGAGGAGCATGGCCTCTTTCCCGGTCACTTCTTGGAGCCAAAACAAGATTTGAACTGGTGGCTTACCCGAAAGCAACAAAATTATCTTAAGCTAAGGGTGAGGACCGAACGCCCCCCCGGGGGCTCCCTGCTGGATGAGTCGGAGACAACAGGGTGGACCCATCGGGACCTGTGGACAGGTCTCCTCCGGTTCCGTAACTAAGGGATCAAACAAATAAAACGGATATAGCCAGGACCCTTAGGAATCCGCAAAGTAAGTCTGCAGCATGTTATGTGGAGCAAGCAATAAAAAACGGAACAAACAAGCAATGGGAGCATCCCGATAGCCGGCTCATATCCAGCCTCCTCAAAAAGAGCAAAGCCCAGGAGAAGGCAAGGATGTAAGCCAACCCCAGACCCCCCAGAAAAAAATATAAAGAGAAATATATATTGAAAATAATAATAAACAACCGAACTTCAGACCCCCATGGTGAAGAGGGTGAAGAATCAGAGGACCTTGGTGAAAAGAGGTCAAATACGACCAAAGTGGAGAACAACGACAGGGAGCGCAGGACAAAAATTAGGGAGGGTGGGAATCCTTAGCCCTCTTCTTTTGCTGTTTCCACCACATCGGAAGAACGGGGCTCTGAGGGGAAGGTCTCTTGGAGGGACCCATGTTCTTGTGAAGAGAAACTGAAGAAGAGTCCAGTGATATGAGGTTGAGCTTGATCAGTAGCTGTTCTCCTTCTTGGAATGAGGAAAAACCAAGTTTCTTGCCTTTGAAGATGAAAGACAGACGGAAGGGGAAAGACCACCAGTATTTGATGGAAAATTTATTGAGAATTTCCAGAAGAGGCTTAAGAGATCTCCTTTTTAGTATAGTAGTCGGAGATAAATCCGCAAAGACTTGGACAGAGTGGCCTTGAATAGAGAGGTTGGAATTAGATCTTGAGACCTTCATGACCTCCTCTTTAACTCCATAAAAGTTTTACCACTATGTCTCTAGGAAGGCCATGCAACCTTGGGGGCTGGAGAGCTCTGTGAGCTGGGATGATTTCTTTAATAAAATCGATCACTACCGCACGCACATCTGTGATGGCCTCCGGAATCCCCCGGATTCGAAAGTTATAGCGTCTAGAGCGATTTTCCAAATCGTCTATTTTGGAGAGAGCCGCTTCCAGTTGATCCTGAAGATCCTGAATACGTGCTGTGTTTTGATTGATTCTAGAAACTGATTGGTCCGTCTTCTGTTCTATTGCATCTATTCTGGTGCCCGGGCCTTGAAGATCAGCCTGGATCACAGAGGTAATCTGAGAGGCTGTTTGGGCAAGGCCTTTAGAGAGCATTTTGGAGAATACCTCCATCATCATCTGAAAGTCTGATTGAGGTATTGGGGCTAGTGGGGTAGCCGGGTCCACATGAGGGTTGACCGGACTCTGTACCTTGAAGGGTGTTGTTATGAGGTCATCTAGAGTCCGTTCCAAAAGCGAGATTGTAGAGGCTGGTGAAAGGATCTGTGCGGAAGGCAGAGAACCCGGGGGAGGCCCCGGGGATGGTAGCACGTGGGAACCTCCGTCTGACCCGGCTCCCATCTCCTCAATGGACCCAAGGGTTGGATGGGGACCTTTAGACCCCTGAGGGCCTTTAGGGGCTGGGTTATCAAAGCCAGGTTGATGGGAGAGGTCCCGTCTGACTGCTCCCGACTGCATGTTCAGGGAGTTGAGTGGAGTATCAACAGAGCAAGGAGAGGTGTTCCCTCCCTCCAGAGTGCCCAAACAATAAGAGTTAGACTGTCCTTGTGCGAAAGATTAAGGAATAATGGGGAAACAAGCAATATGTCGGTTTGAAGTTAGGAAAGTTCACTACTGATAAAGGAAGCTTGAATCCTGCAGCATATATATTTATAGTGGAATGCTTCTAAGGTTCCAATAAGCCAAGTCTGGTTGATGCTGGTATACTCGGCCTGAGCTTTATGTTTATGTAGAGAGTCCCACCCCTGTAAAAGATTCTCCAGGCCCGTTAGATCTGATATTTTAAAGTCCCTGGTGGGGCTCCCTGAAGGATAGAGATGTGTAAATGACCCCCTGTATGGTCCCCCACAGCCTCCGGAGGATCTGCACCCCCGCCACCTAGGTGCCTCACTGTCTGCTCGATTGTTAGGCCCAAGCCGCCGCCTCGATTTAGGGAGAGCGGCCGGGAACGGAGATCTCTCCGCTTCTACCCAGGATCGGTCCCGCTGTCTTCCCCTGCCTCTCTGCTATGTGAGCGGGTCAGCCGAGTTCCGCTGCTGGCATTGTGGGCTCTGAAGGACCGCAAAGGAACGGAGCTCCTGTATCAGGCAGCCGCCATGGAGCTCCACGCATGCGCACCCTTGAACACCATTTTCATATGCGGGCGCAACTTACGTATGCGTTTTCTTTGCTGCGTGAGCTCGCGGGGATAGTGGCCCTTTAAATATTTTTTTTTAATTTTTTTATTTATTTTATTTTATTTTTTTAACACTGTTCCTTTAAAATAAAAAAAAATGATCACTTTTATTGCTATCACAAGGAATGTAAACATCCCTTGTGATAGTAATATATGGTGACAGGTACTCTTTATGGAGGGATCGACCCCCCATTCCTCCTTTACACTTCACATTATTCAGATCACCGAAAACAGCAATTCAGAATACTGTAACAAAACAGGCGCCGTATGCCGCTGAGTAAACCGGAAGTGACGTTGTGATGTCGCTTCCGGAAATGTACGAAGAAGTCCCAATCGAAGCCAATTCCGGCTACCACAGGGATTCCACAGAGCCGGCGGACGCACCAGATCAGAGCTCCGGTGGGAAGGGAGGCAAGAGAAGAGCGGTGGAAGAGTGGGATGTCTCTCCCGCTGACTGGGATAACGACTGAGCGGCTCCCAAGCCAGATCAGCCATTATCACCGGATAGCCGGCCACCTGCTCATGAAAATGGTACCGGGGTATAGCCTGCAGGCTATACCCCAATATATCCACTTAAAGCGGCCGCCGTTTATAAACGGCAATTTGCGTTAAGTGGTTAATATATATGTATATATATATATACAGTATACAGTGCATTCAGTGTAGACTATATATACAGTGCATTCAGCGGTGCACAGTATATAATACACTTCAGATTGTGCTTCCAGCACAAAGATTTTTCAGCTTGCGGGACCACCTTCTAAGTGCCAGCCGCCTGAGAGCGATTGTTACCGGGCTAATTCAACAAACTAACCCTTTCCCTGCCATCACCTCTTCTTTAGACCGAGCAAGAGGAACTCAAGATTTTAGCAATACCAATTATGGTTTTAGAATAACAACCTGTAACACACGCCGCCACCACAGACAGGGATACTGTATTCAGATGAGTTATCCTAAACAGTAGCGCTCTTCAAAGGAACAGGTTCGTTATAGCTTGCATTAAGAGCTTTAGGGACAAGATTAACACTTTTCAGAATAAGGTTTACTAATGAAAAGGTCAAAATTGGTGCAGATAAAATATTTACAGAAAAATGGTGTTACAAAGCAATTAGAGACATAATATACAGCAGCAAAGAGATAAGACAGAATGGAAGGGGACAAAGTTACTTGCATTTAAATCTTAATCAGAGATTTGTTGATGAGTCCACAGGTTCTCGGATATTTGTTCTTTGATGGTAAGGTGAGAACTCCTCACTGTCTGGTTTATTCCCTTTTTCTCTGAAGACCAAGGGGTGGGGTCATATGCCCCTGACCACTCACATGGGTAAGGAGGGCCATTGGGCTGTCCAGGGCGGACTGTGAAATAACAACCCTCCCTAATATGCAATTTGCAGTATAAAAATCTTATTTTGAGCTGAGATCATTGTGCAGATCCAACATTAAGGAATTCAAGCTCAGCATGCACAGTGCATTAAAATAAGTCTAAACACAACAGACTTGTCACTCTCCATTACCCTGAGAAGAGGAAAAACTAGCAGTGGGTTCCCGTTTTGATTGGCGTTTGGATTAGTTTGGATTAGTTTTATTCGGTATGAATTTCCGCATTCAAATATATACTTTTTATTAAGATGTCATGTTCCTATCTGGAGTTATGAAATGTGGGTACATTTCTTACCTTTAAGATTGACTGAGGGTCTCTGAAATGTCATAGCTGCTTGGGGGAGGGGGTTTATGGCCCTTATTATCTCAGACATCCTGTCTCTTAATGGATCTGATTTATTGGTTTATGATTAGGCTTGCCAAAACACCTCCAGACCTGTTGGAGCCTTTTACAAAGACCTGGGAATTCAGAGGTTGTTGGGAGGGGGGATGAGGAGTTTGTTCTAAGTTAGAATTGTCATGGCTGACCACTCACAAAATGGTGCAGGTTTTGTGTGTCCCGCACATAATATCATTACATCTCCCCCCTGAGGTGGTTGCATGGGAGGGGAATGCAATTCCCCTCCTGATGCAACCCCCTGTGGCTGACTTGCTATGTGGCACCGCAAGTGTGCCTGGCTAAGGCATTTACCTTTGTGCGGACTGGTCCATTTGCCTTGCTGGAGAACCAGGCTCCCTTTAAGGAGTGGGTTGTTCTCCCTAGCAACACTGTTGGGCCCACAAGGTAGGTTGTGATTGGTGAGTACCTGGCAGCTGTAACCACCTGGATCATGTGGCAGCTTCCGGGGTGCCCACCTGACCACAAGACACTTCTGTCCAGCAGCGGAATAGGTTAACCGAGGGGGTGCCTTCCTGCCTAGGTAGAGGATGAGATATTTCTCTTCTGTCTCATCCCTCTGGCCCAGGGCTGCACCTGACTCAAAGCTATTGGCATCGGTGTGCGCCGGGACCAGACCGTGGTTTTCCAGGGTCTGTGTCTCAGGTGCACTGGCCAGTACCTTTGGCAGGAGGGCACGGCCCTCCTTACACACTGGCATTAAGGATACCATGTCCGTTGGTGCTCGGGTTGGTCGGCCAGTCACAGGTTCAGCTGGGCCCCTATAGTGGCACTCCCACAACCTATTGTAGCCAGCTGTATCCAGGAATGACACAACCACTATGTTGGCTTGAGGAGTAGGCCAGGCCATGCTAGCCTTAACCTTCCCAGGAAGTCTGGTTGTCTGACTTCTTTTTGGAACCAAGATGACAGGGGGCATCCAGGCTGTCCGAGCTCCTTGAATGACCCCTAACTGCAGTATTCCCTCAGTCTTCTTTGTCCCGCCTGTCTGCACTTCTTGTGAGACAAGGTGGATTGCAGGGGTGAGGGGAGGATACACCCTGCCACCCACCCTGTGAACGCCATGGTGTGCCCTCCCAGGGTTTCCCATGACCATGACATGACATGCGCTAAGCACTGCCAGCATCACAGGTACCTGGAGGGAGAAGGGCCCTGGTAGCTGATGGCCTAAGCCCACTCCCCGAGTGTCAGCTACCTCATCTAACAGGGCACCTATCTCTTCCCCTTCAGGTGTACTGTCTCTGGCCATTCTGATTTCACCTGTATCCTCACAGACCATATCAGGTGATACCTTCAACCCATGCCTCTTAGGATGACTGGACACAATGAGCAGTGGTTTAACCCTTCCAATCTCCAGGCCCTCTGATGGCAGACCTGCCAAACCCATCTGTTCATTGTCCTTTTCAGGCTTTTATGTATCTTTCTCAGCATGGAAGCTGACAGCTAGCCTGTTGAATGCTGCAAGGCTTGTGTGTGTCAGCAGTGCTAGCTTTGCTGTAGCACCACAAGGACCAGCCAGTCCTCCAGTGACACACACAGACCTCGGATGGGAGGCACAGTCCTCTGGATCAGAGCACAGAAATGGACCATCTGGGCCACTCCTCGGCTCTGCAGCCAGAGACGTTGTCTCCTGCCCCCGTTCAGCATTGTGGATGACCTTCAACAAAGACAAAACATTATTACATTCAGTAATGACATTCTTATCATCAACTATGCATGCATCTGTTATTGGCACATGCAGGGGAACTTCCTCTCCATGCTTAGCCAAAGGACAGCCCTGCACCTCAACTTCACCCTCCCCCTCCCTTTGTCTATCCATAGGTTTCCCAGATATTACCCCAACATCTGTAAACAGTACCTTGGTAGGTCCAGAGAGTTCCGTGGGAGCATCCTGGATGCTCTTAGCAGAGGCATAGTGTGACACAAGGGTGCCTAAGTCAGCGCCCAACAGAACGCCTGTGGGGATCTCGTCCGAGACTCCCACCTCTCTCATTCCACTCCCAGCACCCCAATCAATAAAAACATAGGCACGGGGTACTCGTGAGCGGGTTCCCCCAACTCTGGTGAGGGTAAAAATCTTCCCAGGGAGGATGTCCCTTCTTTATATCACCTCTGGTCAGACCAGATTGACTTCAGATCCTGTGTCCTGGAAACCAGTTACAACCCGGTTGCCCACGGTGACTTGCTGCCAATTGGCGGTGGTTACCCAAGCTTTCTTGCGGATGAACAGCACTGAAGAAGAGCTGCTGGCCGGCTGGCCAGGTGATGTCATCTGCTTCTGCTCAGGGCACTGTGTTCGAAGATGGCCAGGCTTGCCACAGGAGTAACACCTGCGGTTGTCAGTCAGGGCGGGCTTGACGCCAGGAACTGCAAGTTCAGACCGCTGAGAAGCTTGGTTGGCAGGCAGAGGAGGGGTTGCCACATGTGATTTTCCCCCTTTCCAGCCATTCAGTGGGGCCTTGTGATGGTCCGATACCCGAGTGCTGATGAAGGTATCTGCCAGTTCTGCTGCGGCTTTAGCAGAACCGGGCTTCCGTCTGACACAAACTGCCTGTCGTCTGGAGGACAGATGTGCAAAAGTTGATCTTCAATCATGAGATCTTCCAGGGCCTCAAAATAATTGGTTTTCAGGCCCCTAGTCCACTGTTGGAAGGTGGTACGTAAACGGCTTACCACATCCATATAGGAGTCCCCAGGCCCTTTTTGCAGGGACCTAAACCGTCTTTAGTACACTTCCGGGGTTAGTGAATATTTCTGAATGATTGCAGCCTTTATGGCATCGTAGGCTTTGTCCTGCTCCGTTGGTAGCTTGACATACGCGTCCAGGGCCTTGCCTCGTAGCCCTGGCATGAGGTACCGGGCCCATTGTGCTGGGGGCAAATGGTACTGACGACAAGTTTTTTCAAATGACAGTAGATGCATGTCAATGTCACTGTCCTATTCCATGACTGGAAATTTGGCGGCTGGGCTCGCAGGCAGAGAGGTGCCCCTGTGCTCTAGGGATCCAAGGTTCTGAGCCTGTCGTTGCTGTTGGAGTCTCAACATCTCCAGTTCATGCCGACGATCAGCCTCCCTCTGTGCAGCCTCTCTCTCAGCCCGGCGTTCCTCTCTCTCAGCCTGGCATTCTGCAGCCTCTCTCTCAGCCACAACCTGGCGTTCCGGAAACTGCAGGAACATCCCAGGATCCTTTTCGCTGAGGTGCTGTAGGGTTTCCTTCAGCTGAGGAGAGTCTATGCTGGCTGCAGGCAATCTGGGGATGGCCTGCTCCTGCTGTGGCCTAGAGGGGACATTCAGTTGTATTCCCTTGTCAGTCTCTGTGTGCCTATCCTGTGACGCCGTCAAGCCTGAACTACTGGGCTCTGGAGTACCGGGAACCCCTTCAGCTTCATATTCCCCCGAGTACTGGTCTGCTTGGATATCGTACTCCTGTAGGGCCTTAATCATGTCTCCACGAGTTTTGTCACTGATGTCAAGGCCTCTTGTTGTACACTCAGCAGTCAGGTCATCTTTGTTCATCTTATTATAACTTGATACCCCAGACATTTTGCAAGTTGGAAAGATAGAACAGAAAGCAGAGATAGAAAGGAGCTGTAGGAAGGGGTTGTTGCTGTATGTCTCTTAAAAAACAAAAATATGCAACAGCTTGTCTCTAAGGACTGTTTCCACAAAGGTTACAATTCTTCAGTGCAAAGCTAATTCCTAACAATGCACTGAATGCTCTTAAGGAAAAACGATCCCACCGCTGCGACCAATATGTGACGAACGCGGGTATCAGATCACTGCCCTCTTCACTCACCGGTGACAGAGGACCATGCAAGCTCACACCGTGCTTGTCACTAACGTAACAATACCACTCTTAGCTGCTTCCAGCACAAAGATTTTCCAGCTTGCGGGACCACCGTCTAAGTGCCAGCTGCCTGAGAGCGATTGTTACTGGGCTCATTCAAGCAACTAACCCTTTCACTGCCACCACCTCTTCTTTGGACCGAGAAAGAGGAACTCGAGATTTTAGCAATACCAATTATGATTTTAGAATAACCACCTGTAACGCACGCCGTCACCACAGACAGGGATATTCAGATGAGTTATCCTAAACAGTAGCGCTCTTCAAAGGAACAGGTTTGTTATAGCTTGCATTAAGAGCTTTAGAGACAAGATTAACACTTTTCAGAATAAGGTTTAATAATGAAAATGTCAAATTTGGTGCAAATAAAATATTTACAGAAAAATGGTGTTACAAAGCAATAAGAGACATAATATACAGCAGCAAAGAGATAAGCCAGAATGGAAGGAGCGAAGGTTACCTGCATTTAAATGTCTCTGATTAATCAGAGATTCGTTGATGAGTCCACAGGTTCTTGGATGTTCATTCTTTGATGGTAAGGTGAGAACTCCTCACTGTCCGGTCTATTCCCTTTTTCTCTGAAGACCAAGGGGTGGGGCCATATTCCCCTGACCACTCACATGGCTAAGGAGGGTCCGTGGGCTGTCCAGGGCGGACTGTGAAATAACAACCCTACCTAATATGCAATTTGCAGTATAAAAATCATATCTTGGGCTGGGATCATCGTGCAGATCCAACATTAAGGAATTTAAGCTCAGCATGCACAGTGCATTAAAATAAGTCTAAACACAACAGACTTGTCACTCTCCATTACCCTGGGAAGAGGATAAACTAGCAGTGGGTTCCCGTATGGTTGAATTCATTTTATGAATTTCCACATTCATATATATACTTTTTATTAAGATGTCACGTTCCTATCTGGAGTTATGAAATCTGGGTAAATTTCTTACCTTTAAGATTGACCGAGGGTCTCTGGAATGTCCCAGCTGCCTGAGGGAGGGGGTTTATCACTCTTATTATATTAGACATCCTGTGCTGTCTCTTAATGGATCTGATTTATTGGTTTATGATTAGGCTTGCCAAAACACCTCCAGGCCTGTTGGAGCATGTTGCGGGGACCTAGGAATTCCTAAGTTGTTGGGAGGGGGCATGAGGAGTTTGTTCTAAGTTAGAACTGTCATAGATGACCCCTCAGAAAATGGTGCAGGTTTTGTGTGTCCCGCACATGATATCATTAACCCCCCCAAAAAAAATCCATACCAGGTGCTTTGGGACTGGCCTAGATTTTAAGGAGAACTCCATATCAAATGTAAAAAAATATTGATGTGGGTACCCCCCAAATCCATACCAGACCCTTATCTGAGCATGCAACTTGCCAGGTCAGGATAGGGGGCACGGATGAGCACCCCCCCTTCTGAACCATACAAGGCCACATGCCCTAAACATGGGGAGGGTGCTTTGGATGTCCATCCATCCTCAATCACACTACCAGACCCAAAAATGGAAAAACTGAAAAAACTCCTTGATGCGAGGGCTCCCATTGATTGCTGTCTTCTACAGCTCTCATATAGGCTAGGACGGGGCTAACCGGTGATGTAACCAAGTGACCCGCCCCTTCTGACATCATTTTAACACCATAAATTTCATTGTGTTAATGCAAATTTAACACCATATATTTCATTGCATTACTGCAAGTTTAACGTCATACATTTCATTGCATTACTGCACGTATAACACCATATAGTTCTGTGCATTGCTGCAAGTTTAACGCCACATATTTCATTGCGTTACTGCACGTTTAACGCCGTATAGTTCTGTGAGTTACTGCAAGTTTAACACCATATATTTCATTGCGTTACTGCAAGTTTATGCCAAATATTTCATTGTGTTACTGCAAGTTTAACGCCATATATTTCATTGCGTTACTGCAAGTTTAACACCATATATTTCATTGCGTTACTGGAAGTTTAACGCTGTATATTTGATTGCGTTACTGCAAGTTTAATGCTGTATATTTTATTGCGTTACTGCAAGTTTCATGCTGTATATTTGATTACGTTACCGCAAGTTTAATGCCATATATTTCATTGCGTTACTGCACGTTTAACCACTTGCCGACCGTCAACCACAGGATGCCTCTTCTGGGAAAACCGCCGTCATCTGACGACGGCTGCCAGATCGCGCACCGCCGGAGGCGCGCTCGAGTGCTCAATGTGTCCGGGGAGGGCCAGGGAGCGGGTGCGGCGGACTCGATCTCCACTGGCTACCCGCGATGCCCTCCCCTGGAGTGAAAGAACGGAGGTCCGTGTAAGTAAACACGGATCTCCGTTCTGTTAGAGGGGGAAGGGAGTGATCACAGCCTTCCTCTATATGGAAGCTGTGATCTCTCCCCTCCCCCTGCCAGTCAAACACTAAGACAGTTAGAACACGCCCAGGGAACACAGTTAACCCTTAGAGAGCCCCCTGCAAGTTAACCACTTCACTGCCAATGGCATTTACACAGTAATCAGTGCATTTTTATAGCACTGATCGCTGTATAAATGCCAAAGGTCCAAAAAAGTGTCAAAATGTTTCGACATGCCCTTTGCAATATCGCAGTACCACTAAAAATCGCAGATCGCCGCCATTACTAGTAAAAATAAATAAATAAATAAAAACCCCACAAATGAATTCTCATCATCTGTAAACGCGGCAACTTTTGCACAAACCAATCAATAAACGCTGATTGCGATTTTTTTTTATCACAAATATGAGGAAGAATATAAATCGGCCAAAACCGATGAAAAAAAATGTGTTTTTTTATATTTTTTTGGATTTGTATTTTAGCAAAAAGTAAGAAATTTGTTTTTTTTTGCAAAATTATCGCTCTTCTTTTGTTTATAGCGGCGATCAGAAATGACGCAGCGGTGATCAAATACCACCAAAAGAAAGCTCTATTTGTGGGGAAAAAAGGACGCAAATTTCGTTTGGGTACAACGTTGCACGACCGCTCAATTGTCAGTTGAAGCGACGCAGTACCGAATCGCAAAATGGGCTCTGGTCAGGAAGGGGGCAAATCCTTCCGGGGCTGAAGTGGTTAATGCCATATATTTCTGTGCATTACTGGAAGTTTAATGTCATACACAGTATCTCACAAAGGTGAGAACACCCCTCACATTTTTGTGAAAATGTTATTTTATCTTTTCATGTGACAACACTGAAGAAAAGACACTTTGCTACAATATAAAGTAGTGAGTGTACAGCTTGTATAACAGTGTAAATTTGCTGTCCCCTCAAAATAACTTAATGCACAGCCATTAATATCTAAACTTCTGGCAACCAAATGAGTACACCCCTAAGTGAAAATGTCCAAATTGGACCCACAGTGTCAATATTTTGTGTGGCCACCATTATTTTCCAGCACTGCCTTAACCCTCTTGAGCATGGAGTTCACCAGAGCTTCACAGGTTGCCACTAGATGACATCACAGAACTGGTGGGTGTTAGAGACATTGCGCTCCTCCACCTTCCATTTGAGGATGTCCCACAGATGCTCAATAGGGTTTAGGTCTGAAGACATGCTTGGCCAGTCCATCACCTTTACCCTCAGCTTCTTTAGCAAGGCATTGGTCGTCTTGGAGGTGTGTTTTGGGTCGTTATCATGTTAGAATACTGCCCTGTGACCCAGTCTCAGAAGGGAGGGGATCATGCTTTGCTTTAGTATGTCACAGTACATGTTGGCATTCATGGTTCCCTCAATGAACTGTAGCTCCCCAGTGGCGGCAGCATTCATGCAGCCCCAGACAATGACACTCCCACCACCATGCTTGACTTTAGGCAAGACACACTTGTCTTTGTACTCCTCACCTGATTGCTTCCACACACGCTTGACACCACCTGAACTAAATAAGTCTATCTTGGTCTTATCAGACCAAAGGACATGGATCCAGTAATCCACGTCCTTAGTCTGCTTGTCTTCAGCAAACTGGTTGCGGGCTTTCTTGTGCATCATCTTTAGAAGAGGCTTCCTTCTGGGACAACAGCCATGCAGACCAATTTGATGCAGTGTGTGGCGTATAGTCTGAGCACTGACAGGCTGGTTGAAGACCTCTTCAACCTCTGCAGCAATTCTGGCATCACTCATATGTCTATTTCACAAAGACAACCTCTGTATATGACGATGAGCATGTGCACTCATTTTTCTTCTTTGGTCGACCACAGCAAGGCCTGTTCTGAGTGGAACCTGTCCTGTTAAATGGCTGTATGGTCTTGGCCACCGTGCTGCAGCTCAGTTTCAGGGTCTTGGAAATCTTTTTATAGCCTAAGCCATCTTTATCTAGAGCAAGAGTTCTTTGCTATGAGGTGCCATGTTGAACTTCCAGTGACCAGTATGAGAGAGTGAGATTGATAACACCAAATTTAACACACATACTCCCCATTCACACCTGAGACCTTGTAACACTAACGAGTCACATGACACCGGGGAGGGAAAATGGCTAATTGGGCGCAATTCGGGCATTTTCACTTAGGGGTGTACTCACTTTTGTTGCCAGTGGTTTAAACATTAATGGCTGTATGTTGAGTTATTTTGAGGGGACAGACAATTTACACTGTTATACAAGCTGTACACTCACTACTTTACATAGTAGCAAAGTGTAATTTCTTCAGTGTTGTCACATGAAAAGATAGAATAAAATATGTACAAAAATGTGAGGAGTGTACTCACTTCTGTGAGATATTGTATTTCAGTGCGTTACTCAAGTTTAACGCTGTATATTTCATTGCCTTACTGTAATTTTAATGCTGTATATTTCATTGCATTACAGCAAGTTTAACACCATATAGTTTTGTGCGTTACTGCACGTTTGATGCAGTATATTGCAGTATATTTTAGTGTATCCATGGAGTGCGTCTGTGTAGTGAGTACTCAAATTAAAGTGCACCAAACATCACTTTACATTGACTAAAGTTCATCCATGTACACATTTACACATCTTTATTACATTTGATTAATAAGCACCCCCCATCTTGTCTGGGAGGACAACAAGGAGAGGCAAATGTTCCCATGTCACTGTAAGAGATCCAGCAGCGTATATGTCCAAAGGCAAAGGTGGACGTGGTCAGTCCTCAGGCAGGGCATAATTTCCTCTGTTTAATGATGTTGCCTCTGCAATCCAGCCACAGCATCCAGAGGAGGTGGTGGACTGGCTTACTAAACCAGCCTCATCCTCCTCATCCTCCGTCACCCAAGCAGAGACTTGTATGCAGTCCCCTGCAGCTGATAGAGTGGCTAAATCTGCCTCCTTGTCCACAGCTATTCCTGCCATAGCCCCAGCATCAGCCATGGAGGAGTCAGCAGAGTTATTTGAACACAGCGTCAGCCACTTTCTCATTGATGATGCACAGCCATTACTGGATTCAGATGTTGGTTCTGAGGTTAAGGAAGGCAGGAACATGAGCCTACAGAGAGGGAAGAACACTGGTACACAAATTGGCATTCATGTTCCCCCAGCCACAGCATATTGCCAAGTTGTCTCCAGTGTTAATGAGGATGGAGGAGATGATGATGACGAGGCCACTGATGCGACTTGGGTGCCAGATAGAGCAGAGGGGGAAAGTGAGGGTATGGCACAACCCCAACGAGGCAGTCATCATGGAAGACCAGAGAGCAGCCACCCTATTCCATCACCTTGTGGAGCTGTTATCTCCCGGCCCACTTCCCACAGCTCAGCTATCTAGGCCTTTTTTAGTACATGTACAGCCAATCGCACTGTTGCTATTTGCAAACTTTGTCTCAAACACATCAAACGTGGCAAAAACACCAGCCATTTGGGCACCACATGCTTGACAAGGCATTTAACCTCCCATCACTCAGCCCTTTGGCAAGAGCACCTAAAAGCCACACAAAAGGGACACAAATCGGTCCCTCCTCCTCCATTCTCACCTCATTCTGCCCCTGCTATACCTCATGACCTCTCAGCAGCCTCCACTGACAGGGATGATGGTATAGCGCAGGGTGTCCGAGGTCCTTGCAGCACATCTGCCAGCAGCAAACCACCAGCTGTAGACTATAGCCAGATAATTTCTCTGCCCCCTCTGCTGCAGCTGAAAAAAATACAGTCCCTGCCACCCACATGCCCAGCATCTAAATGCAAGCTTGTCAAAGCTGCTGACTCTCCAACTTCTGCCTTTCCACCTTGAGGATTCTGCCCCCTTCTGTGAATTTGCATAATGTGCTGTACCACAATGGTAGATTCCCAGTTGCTATTTCTTTTCGGGTAAGGCAATTCCATCTCTCTACCATCATGTGGAAGGCAATGTTATGGCATCGTTGGGCAAGGCAGTCAGCCGCAAAGTCCACGTTACTGCTGACATGTAGTCCAGCAAGCTTGGGCAGGGACAATATATTTCATTCACAGCACACTGGGTAACTCTGCTTACAACTCAGAAGGACAGGGCTCAGTGCTGCAGCTTGTTGTGCCCCATACGTCTCCATACAACTGGTTATGATGCAAGATATGTCAACTCTACCCCCTCCTCCTCCTCCTCCTCCATGCCCTCCTCTGATAAATGGTCCTATGAACTGCACATACCCCCTAAGCATTCAAATGGCTATTCAATGAGTCAAGCTAAAAGGTGCCATGGAATGCTTCAGCTTGTGTGTCTAGGGCACAGGAAGGAGCCAGGAATGGTGGTGAGCAATAATGGCACAAACCTCCTGTCCACCTTTAGTGAGAGAAAGTTGACACATGTGCCATGCCTGGCACATGTCCTCAATTTGGTGGTGCAGCATTTCCTAAATAGGTACCCAGGGTTGGAAGATCTGCTAAAGCAGGCCACAAGAGTCTGTAGCCACTTCAGGCAGTCATACACAGCCAGTGCTCGGTTGGCTGAAAACCAGCAGGAATTCCACCTGCCCATAAACTGCCTAATTTGTGATATGCCCACCAGGTAGAACTCGACTTTGGCAATGCTGCAGTGGCTATACATGCAACAGAGGGCTGTCAATGAATACCTGTGTGAGTACGGCACAATGACAGGCTCAGGAAAGCTCAGCTATTTTTCCCCAGGCCAATGGCTGCTCATAAAAGATGCATGCATTGTACTTTGTACATTGTACATTGAAGAACAATGCATGCATCAGTGACACAATCTCTGTTGTGTTCCTGCTGGAGCAAACTCTGTGTGGCATTTTGGACAGGGCGCTGGAGTCAGAGCAACGGGATGAAGAGGAGGACTTCCTTTCCTCTCAAGGCCCATCTTATGCAGGCACCTATGCCACAGAACACACAAGAGGAGGAGGATTCTGGCAGTTTTAGAGGCATTGAAGCAGAGGAAGAGATAAGTCAAACAGTAAGCAATGGTTTTCCATCCTCAGAACCCTTGGGAGTAGTACATGGCTGGGAGGAGGCAATTCCAGATACTGTAATCCTCAGTGACCCCAAGGATTCTCCTTCTCATGCCTCCGCAAATATGCAGTGCATGGGCTCCCTCATGCTTCAATGCCTGCAAAAGGACACAAGAATACGTGGCATAAAGGAGAAGGACCACTATTGGTTGGCAACCCTCCTTGACCCCCGTTATAAGGGTAAAGTCTCAGAACTCACCCCATCCCCACAGAAAGTGCAGAAGTTGAAATATCTTGAGGACACCTTAAAGAGGAGTTTATCGAACGCTTTTCCCAACTCTGGTAGGTTACAGTGTTGTGGAAAACGTAGTTTTGAGGCTGCTGTTGGTCAAGAGAGGAGCAGTGGAGAAGGCAGCTGCCTAAGTGATGCATTTCTTCATTTTTTTAGTCCTCGCCACCCAGGGCTGTCAGCTTCCACATTCCTTCGGCAGCACCTGCATCACATGGTGGACGATTATCTAGGGTGAAAACAGAGATGGAGAGCTTTCCAGTCAACGTCCTACTGGCTTACTGGGTCATGAGAATAGATTACTGGACACAACTTGCTCAGTATGCTATTGAGCTGCTGGGCTGCCCTGCTATCCGAAGGGGCATTCAGTGCTGCTGGAGGTTTTGTTACTGATCATAGAACATGTCTGTCCACAGACTCCGTGGACCGTCTGACTTTTATCAAAATTAACCAGTCCTGGATTACCAGCTATGAAACTCCTGATGCTGATGTCGCTGATTAAGTGTTTTTGGGATGTGAAATCTCTGCAAGACTTCTAGGCTGCCTAGCATTGTGGTTGTTGATTTCATCTGGAAAAATGTTTTTGGTATAGGTTTCATGGGCACAATTAACACCCAAAGACCATTTTTTCTACACCTATTTGAAAGGTGCATATCATTGCAATTTGACAGTAAGGCCAATTCTTGCTTTCATCGAGAGTACCTCTATAGGTTTACACTGTGAAGGCACCACAAATACCCAAAAAACATTTTTTCAGCACCTGTTTGCAGGTGCATCAAATTAAATTTTGTTACAGCAAGGACAATTCTTGCTTTCATCAATAATACCTCTATAGGGTCACGGTGTGAAGGCGCCACCGACACCCAAAAATTTTTTTTACGCAACTGTTGACAGGTGCATATCATTGCAATTTTTTCAGCAAGGCCAATTCTTGCTTTCATCAAGAGTACCTCTACAGGTTCACGGTGTGAAGGGGCCACCGACACCCAAAAAACTATTTTTCAGCACCTGTTTGCAGGTGCATCAAATTAAATTTTGTTACAGCAAGGACAATTCTTGCTTTCATCAATAATACCTCTATAGGGTTACGTTGTGAAGGCGCCACCGACACCCAAAAAACAATTTTTACACAACTGTTTGACAGGTGCATATCATTGCAATTTTTGACAGCAAGGCCAATTTTTGCTTTCATCAAGACTCTTATAGGGTTACGGTGCGAAGGCGCCACTGACACCCAAAGCCCAATTTTTCCGTACCCGTTACTTCTATCCAAAGTCTGTCTAAGAGACACCAAAATGTATCCAAAAAATCTCTAATCTTGTTCCCAATGCACTACATTGTGGCCTCATCATACAGACTGGCTCCCCAAGCTGTTGCTTACAAAATAAAGGAAGCTTGCAGGGAAAATGTCATTTTTTTTGGTTTTATAAATGCAATTATTGCTGCAGCAGATTCTATATAGGGTACAGATGTGCCACTTTATAGGTAGACTAAGGGGAACCCCCAGGCACTATATTGAAAGGAATTTTTCATTTTTATGCTTTCACTTTAAGCATCAATAAATCACTGCTCATTTAAAAATGACGTTTTTTACAAACTTTTTCTTCATTGATACATGTCCCCCAGGGTAGTACCCGGACCTCATAACCATTGTATGCCCAATTACTTGCAAATAATCCTTCAAAATGGGTACTTTTGTTTTTTTACGTTGGGGTCCCATAGACTTTAATGGGGTTTGTTATTCTGTTCCAAACGTTTCCAATGTTCGAAATTTATGTTGAGAACTGAACAGGGGGTCGTTCAGCCCATCCATAAAAGCAACCACGTCACCGAGACTATTGCCAGCAAGCCAGAGTACCTTCCACATGACTGACACATTTTGAGATGTAATCCACTCTTTCTCAGAACCAGTCTCAAGGGCGCGTGCTCTCAGCACTAATTCACACAAATATGCAGTGGGTGTCAAAACCAACCTGCCAAGAGGCCACATATTTGCATGCAGCTGGCACCAATGGGTTAAAGTATATAACAGAGGAAAACTGTTTTTGAGGTTTTGGATATCTTGGATTATTACCACCAGAACAAGTGTGGCTAGGGAAAGATTTCTACTCCCATTATATTTTAGTGACAATTGTGGTCACCAGGACAGAGAAGGAAGGCAAATCCCCCTGGTGAGGAGACAGAGAGAGATAAAAACATGACAGAGGTTTTTATTCTTTCCCACTCCATTCAAAATCTTTTGCCTTTTAGATACACCTTAATTATGTATTGTAGCAATGTGTGAAACAATCAAATATCTGTTTTAACCAGTTCAGTTCTCATACCTATAAAAGCCTTATGGACTGGAACTACGTTCACAAATGTTTCCGAGCTGTTAGAAATGGACTGAAACTAACTTTAATTTAATTGTTGTTATAGTTAAAAATGAATTCCTTCATAGTACACGCAAACTAAAGGTCAAAGATAATGTATGCCCCTTATTTTGTACAATGTGGGGCATAGTTATTTGTCCATGAATTAAATGTGAATTCTATTTTTCACTTTTGCATCTTTTTGCTAATATAACACAAAAAAATGAATGTTACCTTGATTAATGGGAGCTTAGTATTCTCAAAACTTTTTTTTATCTGGCCGCTGTACATTTATTTAATTGCCGCATTGGATTTTTAGTGAGCTTGCCATTTTTTTTTCAATTGTCTATTGCAGTACTAGAAAGGGTTGTGCACAGAACTGCACTTTGGCACTTGAGTCATGTGCGTTGTACGGGTTGTGTATCATACATGGGCCTGTCAAATCCTAGCTAAAGCAGGGTTGTAATTTGCTATACCATACCCGGCAAATATTAGCGTTTGCTTTTTTCCTAAGTGGATGGGTAGAATTATAGTATGGAAATACACATTATATTAATTTGTGAACAAAACATTTATATCATTAATGTGTAGGTATAGCCAAACATTTTTCATTTTGGATAGTGTATAGAAGAGTTAAAACCCTATCAGTTTTTTTTTTCTGCTGTCTATATCCCACTGGGGAAATTTCCCTCACTCCCTGTCCTGAAGGTGCAGGAAATTAGAGGAAATCTTCCCAAAGTGAGGGGAATTGTGAGACAGTTGTTGCCAGCATGTTTGTTCCTATTGGATAATTGATCCTATTTGTTGCTCTGTTGATTTACAATGTTGGATCTCTCATTGCTTTTTGTCAAAATAAAGAGAATTATCTCCCCAGTGGAGGCCCAGGAAGCAATAACAACTTGATAGAGTGGCCTTCCCCACTATCCAGAAGTAAAAATGAAATAAAAAAACTTGACATATACTTTACATGTAAATGAAAAGTAAATTTGTCAATATGTAACGTTTCTTCATTTTTTTATACTCAAGACGTATGCAAATTTCATGATAGATGTGTGCTCATCTAAGATTGCACGAGTCAGATGTTTGGTTGAATTGATCTTTCCTTCAGTTGAAGTGGACAGGTTGGATTTACTAAAGGCAAATAGACTGTGCAATTTACAGGTGTAGTTGCACCCTGCAATTGCAGTTGCTCCAGAGCTTAGTAATTGAATGGAAGCTCTGCTGACTTCCATCATCCAATCAAGTGCAGACAAAATGTGTTTTCTGTTTCTCTTTTTCTTGCATGTGAGTATGTGGGTATTCATTGCAAAGTGAACTTTCATTACTCATTACTAAGCTCTGGAGTAACTGCATTTGCACAGTGCACAGACAATTTGCCTTTAGCAAATCCTCCCTAAAGTCAAACTGCCCATGCGAGGCAAAGTGACAGAGCTTGTGACAACTCCCCCCCCCCCCATACTGACCTTACCTTCATTTTCTCACTCAACAGCCTGTTTCTTTCGTCCACAGCCGATACTGAAATCAGCTGTGTCAGCATATTGGCAAAATCACTTTCCCATGTGACAGTGTTCAGGCCTAGCGATTGTCTGCTGGGCCTCTATACTCTCACATGGCAGCTGCTTACATACTCCCATATACCTGGATTGAGGACTAAGGGGGTGCAAGCAAGTAAAGGTAAGGTAAATAGAAAGGGGTCTGGCGATGCACTTTACAAAGACACTGTCAAATTTCTTAGCATGAGCAAGGTGACAATGTCTTTTTAAAACTGCAAAAATATCAAAAGAATTCATAACATCTTTCTATATGCCACTGTATGTGTTTGTGATATTATAAAAAATAAAGAAGTAAATATTCCCATTTTATAGACCAATGAGACATGGATAAATGACCAGTGTGAAGAGGTCACATGCCATGGAAACAACATCACTACCCACAAGCCGGTGACATGCCCAGAAGTCAAAGAGATAACTTGTACTAATGACTTCCCACCAATTAAGAAAAAGAGTGCAGATGGTTGCTGTGACTACTACGAATGCCAGTGTAAGTTTAATAAATAAAGGACCTCCTTGCCATATGAGCATTTATATAATATTACTAGTTTCTGGATTTGATCTTAAAGTGATTGTAAAGCCTCGTTTTTTTTTTAAAATAACAAACATTTCATACTTACCTGCTCTGTGCAGTTGGTTTTGCACAGAGCAGCCTGGATCTGCCTCTTCTCTGATCCCTCTTCGCTGCTCTTAGCCCCTCCCTCCTGTTGAGTGCCCTAACCACAAGCAGCTTGCTATGGGGGCACCTGAGCCGAGCTGCAGCTCCGTGTGTCCATTCAGACACAGAGCTGCCATTTGGCCCCTCTCTCCACTGATTGGCTAACTGACTTTGTTTGACAGCCGCGGGAGCCAATGGCACCGCTGCTGTGTCTCAGTCAATCAGGAGGAGAGTCTCGGATGGACAAGGGAATCGTGGACATCACTGGACAGAGAGGGGGCTAAGGTAAGTATTAGGGGGTGCAGGGGTGGCTTCTACACACAGAAGTTTTTTTTATCTTATTGCATAGAATGCAATAAGATAAAAAAAAATAAAACTTTTGCCTTTACAACTCCATTTAACTGCCTTTAAATACAACTCAAAGTGAAATTCCGGGGACAGATCTAAAATGCTCAGCCTACCCCCCCCCCCATTCAAAAAAAAAAAAACATCTATACCAACTACCCTGTGAAAGAAAGATCTGTATACTTAACTATATTCAGGCTGCTCTAGTCTGGTTATGTGATTGGCTCCCCCGTGTCAGCTAGCAGCAGTTTCAGGGGAGAGAAGGGAATGCCAACAACTGATCGCTAGTAATCCTATGGGTGATGTTACCGCTCAAGCATTCCATTCATTGTTGGAGTGCTCTCCCCTTTAGTCAGAGCTGGATGATATAGGGCCACTGAACTGGACCAAAGTGGCCTGAGAATAGGTGAGTATATGCATCTTTCTTCCACAGGGTAGTTAGTATAGGTGTTAGAAGAGGGGTGGGAGCAGTTTTAATATTTTACATTTTAAGTTATGTGCAGGCAAAACTTTTTTGTTTTCGTTTGTTTATAATAGCTTAAAGTGGAACAAAACCCACCGATTTAACTGTTTCCCAACATCCAAACCATGATGAGAATGATAATGGTCACAGTTGCTTGTGCTCTCAACCAAACTGTAAATCACTCAAATGGTTGGAGTCACATGTGTGTGGTAACTGCAGATCAAACTGAGGCTAAGATGACAGTTTCCTTGGCTGTAAAGGAGGGTTAAGTTCCTCTGTAAGCTGTAAGTTCTTTCACTTCCTTTCCTGGAGAAACCACAAAAACAAGGAGTGTTTCATAGCTGTCAATGAAACAGTCCCCGTTGGATGATTTGCCCTTTCCTATTATACTGGTGACAACTGTGATACGTGGATTTCCTATCATTCACTTTCTCAGTGGCAATGGTATCTAGGACAGATAGAGAAGGTTGAATTGTATGTAAACCCTAACATTGAACTGGGTTTATTTGCTCCCTTCTGGCCTGTTAAATATACCATTGAAAGTGTTTCGTAGTATCTGTTTCATAGGTGCAAATACGTGTTAATTTTTTCCAGAAATCTTGTGAACTGATAACTTTCTAGCCACAAGAAGGGTTATAGAGATGAGGAAGACAGAGGGAGATGAGGACAGCTCTGTTTTTTGTAATCTATCAGAAAAGAAGTAGGCAGGGTTGACACCACATGTAGCACTACCCCCTTAGCAGCTGCAAGTGACAGGCTTCCCCACAGCCAGGCAAATAACATTTTCAGCATTCATCCAAACACAGGGATCAGTCCTTAAGCTTTGTTTTTGTTATTTTTTTTTAAGGGATAATGACTTGGATGGGGATAGGTGTTATGGGCTGCCCAACTGGAAAGTGACATGCTAACAATCTTTGTTAGATTAACAACAGCCCCTTACAGGCTAGGAACTTTCAGTCCTTTAGTAAGTAACACAATGTGGTGTGAACTGCATCCTAGAGCACCTCCACTCCCTTGTATATAAAAAAACACAAACCAGTAAAGCGCACTACAAGGTCCAACCCAACAGACAGCAGTCTATGGTATCAGCATGGTGGTGTTTACCTTGATCTTTCCACTCCCTTGTAGACACTGGTCCTAGCTCTACCTCCTCTGGAAATGCTAGCCCACCTGGCTGCCTTGTTACCAGCCCACCTGGCTGCTTCTCTTCACCAGTCTTCTCAACTGACACTCTTCACCAGGCTACCCAACTGATACTCTAGAGATCTCCCAGGGCAAAGCTATGGATGACTCAAGCACAGTGCTGTCTTCAAGAGAGACCTGCTACATGTGGCTATCTCTCTCCTTGTACTCACACTATCCTCCTTGCTCCCGCTGCCTCTCAGGAAAGCCTAACATCTTCTGTGGTAGGATCCCTTCAGGCCAGCCACTTGAGCCACTGCCCAAGGTAGAGCCCAATCGGTTAGGGGTCCTTCACTCGGATCGTCCCCTGATTCACTCGGAAATTTATCTGTACTCAGTACGACTCGTCCCTCAACTCACTTTCTACCTCTATGTCACGACTCCCTCTGACAACCACCGTGAGCTCCCCGTGGACGTTTCTTCCCCGAGATGGAACCCGTCACCGAGTTCACCGACCGGACTTCCCTAGGATGGTGTCTTCTACAATCCGAAAGG
>BLSH010112965.1:237624-248015 GCA_018402905.1 Glandirana rugosa
AAGAAAGCTTGAGGTTAACTGAAAAGAACCATACCTTTTCTCCAGTCTTAAAGACAGGATTTCTCCTCCTTTTCTTGTCATAGTGCCTTTTATAATCTTCTTGAGCCTTCTTGTTAGGAGAAGATTGTGCTGTGGACTTGTTTGCAGTTGATTGTTGTTTCCTCACGCTCCCGGAGGGGGAGGTGCTGGGCAGCTCTATTTGAACTTCCTGCTCCAGTCAGCAAGTGCTGTCCGTTCGACAGCATCTGAGTACCTGTGAGCCTCAGCTCTCCTGCCTGTAACCTGCTTCCTGTGTAGTTCCTGTTCCTGTGTACCGACCCAGCTTGCTCTGACCTGCTACCTATCTGCCAGCACCGACCCCAGCTATCCACGACCATCCGTTTGCCTGACCCTTCTGTACCTTTGCTGCCAGTCTGTTAATGAACCTTGCTTGGACTTGACCACTCTCCGCCTGAACCCCTTGTACCTTGCCTGCCTGCCAGTTGCCGACCCAGCCTGAACGACCACTCTTCTGACTTGCACGACCATCCGGAGCCTCGCATCACCACCTTCAGTGACCATCCGGCCCTCGTACCATCCTGCACTCATGGGTCCCCTGTCTGCTCTACCAGGGACCCCTGAATCGGGTGCGCAAGAGTGGTTGTTCCCTGCACACACCAGACTCCACCACCAGGACCGTGACACTTCTGCATAACCTCCTGAAGTGACCGGTAATTAGTTTGAATAAAACTTATTCTGTTTGGACTGCAGGAACTGATGCTTCCAGAATTGTGTTTTGCAGAAAGGACGGGTGGAATCCATAATTTGCCCAAAAAGAGGACTGCTTAGTGGCAGCATGCACAGAATTGTTGTATGAAAACTCAGCACAAGAGAACAGGAACAGAGATGACAGAGGTTTTGTTCCAAAGTTTGATTTGTTCTTTCCATCTGGCCATTGCTCTGTGGATGGTAGGCTGAGGATAGACACACTTTGATCAACAAGACCTTGCAAAGATTCCTCCAAAATCTTGAGATGATCTGCACCAGTCTGTCAGACACAATGTTGTTTGGTAGTCCGTGCAACCTGACTATCTCTTTTATAAATATGTTTGCTGCAAGTATTGCCATCTTGGAAAGGCGGTCCACTACCACCAAGATGGTAGTGAATCCTTTAGAGGTGGGCAAAACCCATAGATATCATCGATAAGTAATATAGAAGTTGAACATGGAAAAGAACAACGCCCAATCGAGCTTGCCACAGTCTTAAACGTTAAGCAATGGGATGAGCCGCACCTTCCAATAAGTATCTCCACTCTTCCAAGACAGATTTTATGATCAACAGTTCCCGATCCCCCACGTCAAAATTTCTCATTTTCCCTGAGAAGAAGGCCACTGGGTGGAGTAGAGCCTTGGGCCCCTGGTGTTGAGACAGGACTGCCCCTGTGGCCACTTCTGAGGCATCAAATTACCAGAACATAAGGCAAGCTGGGTCTGGATGTCATAGTGCTGGTGCAAAAATAAACAGAGTCTTTAGTTTATCAAAGGCTACCTGAGCTTCTTTAGACCACTGAAATTGAGCATGCTGAGGGGTCTGTTGGGTAATTGGGGAGATAATGGCAAAAAAGCCCTTCACAAATCTTCGGTAGAAGTTATGGAAGCCCACAAACCTCTGGACACCTTTCTTATTGGAAGGGGCTGGCCACTCCAAGATAGCCTTCCACTTTTGTGGATCCATTGCGATTCCATCTGTGGAGATAATAAGGTCCAAAAACTGGATATACATCTTTTCAAAGTCACATTTTTCTGCTTTAACATGTAGTTCATGCTTCCTTAGGGTCAAAAGCACCTTCTTTACATGTGTTGTGTGGAGTTCCAGAGTGGCAGAAACGATGAGGATGCAATCTAAATAGACAAACACAAAGTTGTTGAGGAATTCTCGAAAGATATTGTTCACAAACTGCTGGAACGTGGCTGGAGCACAATCCAAATGGCATAATAGGTATTCAAAGTGTCCGAACCAAGTTCTAAATGCTGTTTTCCACTCATCTCCCTCACGGATGCGAACAAGATTATAAGCGCCTCGCAGATCTAATTTGGTGAAGATCCGGGTGGTTTGAAACCTTTGGAAGAGTTTGGGGATGAGAGGGAGTGGATATCTTTTATTTATGGTAACTTTGTTAAGCTCCCTGTAGTCCACACATGGTCTAAGTGTATTGTCTTTTTTCTTATCGAAAAATATGCCAGCACCAACAGGTGAAGAACAAGGAAGGATGGATGAACTCCTTTTCTAAGTTTTCATTGATGTACTGCTGTAATGTTTTCAAAGCGACTTCAGACAGAGGAAATATGCTTCCAAAAGAAATTCAGAACCAGGGAGCAATTCAATTGGGAAATCAAATGGCTGGTGAGGTGAGAGGACATTGGCCTTTTTTTTGTCAAAAAAGTCCAGGAACTCATGGTAAGCTGGTGGTGCATTCTGGTTGGTGCAGGGTACTGGTTGGATGGCCAGGCAGCTTGTAGGGCCTCTGGACTCAGGAACAAAGCAGTGCTGCAGGCAGTAAGCAGAGAGAAATAAAACTTCTCACTTGGCACAGTTGATCTCTGGGTTGTGCGCCTGCAGCCATGGGTTTACTAAGATGACAGGGAACAAAGGAGAGCACAAGATATCAAACCGGAAGTCTGTTAGAGTGAGAATGAGTATGGTTTCTTGAGTGACAGGCCTGGAACTGGGCATGGAGCCATCAGCTAAATGTGCTTCCAGTCTTTGTTTTTTTGTTATGGAGGGGTATAAAAAGTCTCTTTGCCAGGGATAAGTCCAGGAAGCAGTGGCATGCCCCGTAGTCAATGATTACTAGAAGCTGGACCTCCCCTTCTGCCACCTGCAATGAGACAGAGAGAACTGTGAGATGGGGAAGATCCAGAGACCTGAAAGTACACAGAATTTTGCGGAGAAGACTTATTGGGTCTTACAGGGCAGTTGTGCAGAAAATGTCTGGCTCCTCCAAAGATTGGCCTGCCAACAATGTAGTCTCTCATCAGGGTTGTAGTCTCTCATCAACACCAGGCCAATTTGCATTTGCTGAACTTCAGAAGCTGTTGTGGCGGAGGGTACAGATGCAGGTGTAAAAGCAGGTGGAACATTGGGCAACATCCAGATAGGTCTGAAAGTTTGGGAACATTCCAACCGTCCCTCCTGCAGGCATCTGTCGAGCTGAATGACTAAATGAATGAGTCCTTCTAGTGTAGAGGGGGTCTCTACTCTGGCCAGCTCATGCTTGAGGGCTTCAGACAGTTCCAGGCTGTACTGGTAACTAACAGCTGCCTCGTTCCATCCCATATCTGCAGACCACTTGCGGAAGTCCACAGTGTAATCTTCCACAGCGCACTGACCCTGCTGTACGGTATGTAGGGCGGCTTCAGCAGTGGCCATACGCTGTGGGTCTTCATAAAGCTGCGCCATGGATTCAAGGAATGCATCCACAGAGTTAAGTCCATGGTTCTTCTGTTCCGATAAGTTGTGGGCTAAGCCTGGGGTCAGCAGGGAGATGAACCTCACTTTCATAGTCTTTGTGGAAAAGTCCTAGGCTGAAGGGCTAAGTACAGCAGGCAAGCATTTTTGAAAGCTCTGAATCTCTTTCGGTCACCAGAGAAACTTTCAGGCGTTGGTACCCGTGGTCAGGAGGAGGGACCACAACAGTATGAGTGGTGGTGGTGCATTCCTTGGTTGATGAAGCTGATGCAGCAATGGCAGAAGGTGGACTGGAGTCTGCAGGAGCAGCAGACACCATCAGATGCTACAGACAATCTTCCAGCTGGAAGTAACTTTACTGTAGTCTATGTACTGCTTTTGTGAGGGGAGTGACTTTCTGGCACAGAGCCTCAAGCAGGGAAGCACCTCTGTTAACCTCTGACATGATGGCTGGATGACACTGTCACGTACCTGATTGGAGGCTGAAGTGCTGAGAAGGCTTCCCTTGCGGCTAAGTGCAAACCATCCCTGGAGGTGGTACAGGAGGTGCAGTGCCCAAAATAAGCACAGGTTGCCAGTAGTGTTCTGAAGAGCTGGGAAGCTGACCACCAGATGACTGCTGGAACAGACAGGATGTGCTGTAGGGTAGATGTCCCTCAGAAGCTCCGGTGTATGTACTCAGCAACAGGACAAACAGGAAGCGGTAACAGAAGCCAGGCCAGGGGTCATGCACAGTGGATCAGTCAGTAGCGGAGGCAGATAGCAGAAACAGGAACAGGTTGGGATCACACACAGGTAAGCAGATAGTAATAGAGTCCGTAATGCAGGCCGAGGTCATACACTGGTGGTCAAACAGCAGAAGAGTCAGAAGTACATGCCATGGGTCAAAAGCCAGAGATCAGATAGGTCAAGGGCAAGTTAGTAGCAGGAAATCCACACAGAAGAAGTCTTTTATAGGCCAGTGGATGTTAGTGTCTGTCAATCCATGCACGCACCATTGCACATGCGCATTCACAGATTCACGGTGCTGGGCACCTGCGTGCGCCAATTCGCCATTTGTGCACCGGATGTGGCCATGCCTAGTATTGGCAATATAGCCAGTTCTTCTTTGGCCATTCTCCTGACAGTGGGAGAAGCATAGCGATTCAGGGGGAGACCAAAATGGTTGGATCAGGGGCAGTGCCTTAATATGAAACGCGTCAGTGTCTTGTCTTCCCCCCTCCCCCCCACACCCCACGGGTCACCCCTAGTTTAGGGGACCACCTGCCGCTTAGAACCAGTTGCGCTTCACACCTACTGCACATCTATCCCGGTCCACCCACAGTCTATCCACTTACTAGACCTGGGAGACAGGTCTCCGATCAGCTGATCCAGACATGCAGCTCAGCCCTTCCTCCATGAGCTCCCCAGATATGGGAGCCGATCACCTGCTCTGCCTGTACACCGCATGGAGGACCGGCGGTGTTAACTTATCACAGCTACTTTGCCATCGGAGGGCTTGGAGACCAGTGTAAAGCTGTATACCAGAGGCCAGGGTATACCAGGATCACCGACTGCTAATTGTGGTTCATCTAAGCACTAAGGACAGTGGGACCATCAACTGGATAAAAGCGTCTAACTGTGAGCTATATCCCGTCCATGGGAGCTTCAACATACCTTCCAGCCGTATTCATCATGGACCCCTGTAACCCGCTTTCTGCTTGAACCGGCATAGGCGGACTTAGGCACATTATAGTTCAAGACTGCACTACACATTGCTTGGTACCCTCGGTTCCTATACTGAGCAGATTTGATTTCTATTATGTTAAGAGCAGTGGGACTTCCAGTCATTACATATAACAACTTGCGCTAAGTACCCAGTTCACCTTGGGACCATCATCTTTCATCTCAGACTGTCATTGACTTCTTGAGCCAATATGTTGTTGCAATAGTGTGTATACTTAAGCTACCTCAGTATCCAGTATATATTGTTCATGACCGGGCATTGATGGACCTAGAGGTTCCATGACACAGCCATTGGCACTTCACTGAGCCAGGGCAGTGACAGGATTTCCTTGGATCCATGAAAAAGTCGCCCTAATATTACTTATACACTATGGATATGGTTAAGGCATGTGTGTGACCCCGGGGTGTGGTTTTAACAGACAACGTTGTCTTTTTTATAAAATGCCAAGTATCATTGTGTTCTGTCTATTCCATGATTAATAAAGAGTTTTTTGTACAGTTCAGGCCACAGGGTTATCCCTTTGTTCTCCTTGGGAGTCAAGGACCAGCTTTAGGTAGGGTCTTTCCCCTTCCCATCTGTGGTATATACCATAAAATATATAGGCCTGTACCATTGTTACATCTCCAGCAGGTGTCAGGCACATCTGCCGAGATGTGGCATAAAACCACTAGGGTCAGGTACCATCTGGATCTGAGCTTGTAGTTCATCTCTTGAATGGCAACATTAATTGAACTCTGGAGGTACAGGATATTCATAAATTCCCACAAGTGCAAAAAGATTGAACAATGATGTGTGGGAGAAGCATAGGGATTCAGGGGTGGGTGATAGAGCATAGTGTGATTTTGTGTGGGGGTCATTCAGGAAGTGTTGGAGCTGGAAATAGGACTATGTTGACACTGGGTTGACCTTATTTATGGTATTCACTGTGTGCAATTAGCAAAATTTGTCATTGCTTAAGAACATTCAAAGCATAAGATTCAGTACAGGGTTCCAGGCTAAGAGAAAAGTCATGGTCTGGGCCACAACTATAGTTCATTTCTTGCAATGGATTCCAGAGTGAATCAGTGCTTGCTTCCTATTGGGATACTATGGGATTGACTGTATCCTGTTCTCTTCACTCTACAGATTAGGTTAAACAATAACTGGATCTCTCCTGGTTTCATCAAAGATGGCATTACCATTACCACTGCTGGTATCAAGATGAATGTGGAAATTCCAGAAATAGGTGCCTTTATCTCATTTAGCGGAATGATCTTTGTCATTAACCTGCCATTTAGTAAATTTTCTTACAACACAGAAGGACAATGCGGTATGTAAATGGCTCTTAAAACTTTCATAAATTATTAGGGTTATGGCTTTATGTAAAGTTTTACATTGTATTGTTAAGGTTGAGTAATTTGGTGATTTTTCCCACACAGGCACTTGCTCCAACAACAGAACTGAAGACTGTCGATTGCCAGATGGCAAGATTGTAAAGGATTGTTCTTCTATGGCTCCTCACTGGAGGGTCAATACCACAGCACCTGGCTGCAGTAAACCACCTCCTCCAACACCACCTCCTCCAACATCATCACCTCCTCCAACACCACCTACTTCAACTCCACCACCTCCTCCAACAACACCTTCTTCAACTCCACCACCTTCTCCAACACCACCTCCTTCAACTTCACCGCCAACTTGTAAATCGTCACAACTATGTGATATCATCTTAAGCGAGTAAGTTATATTATAGTTACAGTAGTTACATATCTCACAAAAGTGAGTACACCTCTCACATTTTTGTAAGTATTTTATTCTATCTTTTCATGTGACAACACTGAAAAAATTACACTCTTCTACAATGTAGTAGTAGTAGTGAGTGTTGAACTACCAGTGACCAGTATGAATGAGAGAGAGCGATAACATCAAATTTAACACACCTGCTCCCCATTCATAACTGAGACCTTGTAACACTAACGAGTCACATGACACTGGGGAGGGAAAATAGCTAATTGGGCCCAATTTGGACATTTTCACTTAGGGGTGTACTCACTTTTGTTGCCAGTGGTTTAGACATGTATGGCTGTGTGTTGAGTTATTTTGAGGGAACATCAAATTTACATAGTTATACAAGCTGTACACTCGCTACTACTACATTGTAGCAAAGTGTCATTTCTTCTGTGTTGTCACATATCTTTTGTGAGATACTGTATATAACTCAAGCATTTTGCATAAATGTTCCTTTTTATTCACTTTACAAGCATATAGAAAGATAAGTAAAATTCCAGCTTCAGCTTAGTTTTCTCCCACTGGCCTGCCCTTCTGACATGTTTCACCCTGGTTGGGGTTGCTCATTGCATGATTATAACACATTATTGTTTTTATACAGATAATCCATGACAGGTTAACTTTATTTATAGAGCAGTTATAATGCATGCTTTTGTTTTTATACAGATGTTGCATGACAGGCTTTAATTTATCTCCTCTCTTTAAAGTATCTTCACTGAGTGCCACAAGATTATACAACCCAAGCCTTACCACGAAGGTTGCATCTTTGATGCCTGCCGGATTAGCAACGATTCAGTGCAGTGTTCCAGTTTGGAGATTTATGCTTCCTTGTGCAGTGCCAATGGAATCTGTGTAGACTGGAGAGGAAAAACCCGAGGCCATTGCCGTAAGTTTTATAACTGATTCTATTTTAAAATGTCCATGTTAGGATCCTTCTATCTATCTATCTATCTATCTATCTATCTATCTATCTATCTATCTATCTATCTATCTATCTATCTATCTATCTATCTATCTATCTATCTATCTGTGTGGTGTGACCTATTTTTTTTTCTTTTTAAAATATAGCGTACAACTGTCCTGCTGGAAAAGTGTATAATCCTTGTGGACCATTGCATGTTAGAACCTGTGAAAACAAGTAAGAAATCTTAAGAAACATAAAGCATCCTTTTTTATTGCAACACTTCTTCTTTATGCCAGCCATACACGGTTCGAATCCGGGTTCAACTTGGGTACAACCAGCCTCTTGCGATTAATTCTTGCAGCTGCTATAGCCGCTAGTAACAAGCACTGTTTTCTCCCAATGGGGATGGCTCCCCCCCCCCCACACCAGGAGAAGAAAATGGCCCAGCAGGAGGTATTCCCTCATCAACACTGTCTGTGTTGATGAGGGGGGTCGAGCAAATTTATTTGATTACAGGAAATAAATTTGCTCTGTGTATGAGCAGTGCATGTCAAGACCTGTGAAAATAAGTGAGAAATGTTAATAAACGTAACGCATCCTCTTTTTTTGCAACACTTCTTCCTTACCGAAACCCTGCCTGTTCCTTGGTTATGGCTTCTCCTTCTCATAAACTGCACCCCCTGAATTAGTTGGAGTATTCAATGACTCTACCATTAAAGCTACCCTTGAAGTATTAATGGTAAATCATAGAAGGCTTCGTATAAGGAAGGGTACTCAATCTTATTTTGTGTTGGGACTTCTGCTTACATTTTTCATAATTAGTGTAAAACATCCTCTATATCCATCCTGCAATAATCTAAACTTGATACATTTGACTGTAGCATTTTAAGATGATTTCCTTGGTATTGGTATAGGCAAGGGCCACAATAAATTGTTTAAATTGTGATCCACCACAGTTCAAATGCCATTATCACATTTTACTTTTATAGACACATGGAAAATGTTGCTACCAGTACAACTGAAGGCTGCTTCTGCCCAGCTGGAACAACCCTTTTCAATTCCTACACTGAAACTTGCATCAAGAGCTGTGGTAAATATGCAAAATATGTAATTGAATCATTGAAACTAGTAATAAGCAACTGAGAAGACTAGAAAAGGTATAAATACACTGTCGTTTTTAGCTTTTTAAAATTCTTAGTTCATTTTTAGATTTCAATAATATCATGAAAATTAGTTTTCTTATTTCTTTCTTGCAGCTTGTGTTGGTCCTGATGGAATGCCCAAAGCTGTGAGTTGGACTTAAACATTTAAACATTAAAATTCTAGTTAAATATTATTTAAATTTAGCCTGTAAATGTTTTATGTATTTTACTTTTTTTCTTATATTTCACCTAACAAACATTTTAGTTAAACATAATTCCTTGTTTGCATGTTCACTTGAACTGTGCAAGAAATGTTACCTTTAAAACACTTTCATACATCAGATTCTGCATACTGTGTTGTAAATTCTTCCTTCCTATGCCTCCTTCCTGTGCTTTTTTATACCAGATTTATAATTATGGGCATCAGGCCCCATATAAATCCATTTGTTTTTTTAAGCCCTGCTTATAATACCAGTGGATTAGTATACTGTATAGTTATATAGTTACCACTGAAATATCAGTATTATACAAATACAGGTTAAGTTTTGGTAGACATAAAAAATTGTCCTCTCTCACTGCGTAAATAATAAAGAGTTTTGAGACACTAGAAAATTGAGACTGTACAGTAAATTCTAGTTTTTTGAACAACATGTAAGTGAATTATCTTCTTTTCATATTTGCAGCCTGCAGAGACCTGGACCAGTGGCTGCAAGAAGTGCGTCTGTGAAGCAAATTCCCTCACTGTTCAGTGTGAGCCACTGTCTTGCCCCAAACTAATACCTATCACCTGTAAAAAGGAAGGCTACATCTCTGTGACTCTGCCAAACCCAGAAGAACCATGCTGCATGCAGAATGAATGCCGTAAGTCTTATTGATATATTTCATACAATATAATCACTGATTATCCCATCTACTGCTGTAGGAATACTAACATTTGATCTGTCTGCCCATAGAATGTAACAGTACCTACTGTCTACACAAGGAAATAAAGTGTGAAACTGGATTTGAAGCTACTCCTGTGTTTCTAGAGGGTGACTGCTGTCCAAAATATGAGTGCAGTACGTATCTAATTAGGATTCCTCCACTTAGATATAGTCCATGCTTGAAAACATTCTTGGTACCATTTGAAACATTTACAGTTGTTTCTATAGGGAATTTTCAAACAATTTACTTTGTTAACTTTGTTTGCTGGCCTACAACCTACAATGGATTTAATTTAGGACAGTGACATCACTAGGGTCGGTGTCAACTGGTGCAGAAAAACAAGGTGTCACCCCCCACCACCTATAGTCCCCACTCAGTACAGACCCCACTCCACTAAGTACAGACTCCCTCCCTCAGTATAGACCCCCCCACTAAGTACAGACTCCCCTCACTCAGTACAGACCCCCCTCCCTCAGTACC
>BLSH010112965.1:259636-280364 GCA_018402905.1 Glandirana rugosa
AAAAAAAAAAAACAAAGTTATCGAAAAATAACTTAAAACGTTTTCTTCTTTTATTGTTCTATGTCCACGATACTATGCAAACCACCTTGTACCTATAATCAGTTTTTCAGATGCATGTGTTCTCTTGTCATCCACATGTAAGTTGTAATTCCTTCTTGGATTTTGTTATTCTATCTACGGTCGTTTTATATCATCTCCCCAATCTACGGGTTAACGAGATAAATTTTAACCCTATAGCATATGCTCTTCTTTTGTTGTTAAACGATTAATTCCCAAGGCGACTCCGCGAGGGCGAGGGGGGTGGTGGGGCACCCCTAGTACTTTTTGACTAATATCCATGTTCCACCAAACGTATCATAGCACCTGTATCTTGTTATTTTCTTCTTTTGCAAAATTCAATAAAAAGCTATTGAAACAAAAAAAAAAAAAAGAATATCCTAAAATGTTCTCATATTTTTTCCACAGCTGTGCCAGTCTGTGTTTATCATGCTGAAACTTATAAGGTAAGAAACCTCTGACAGCAAAATATTACATTTTCCTGAAGAAAAAAAACCAAAATGTGTTATAATGATATGGCTTATATGGCAACATAAAGTATATAATAGAGGAAAACTATTTTTAAGGTTTTGCATAGCATAGGTATAGATATTTACCATCAGAACAGGTGTGGCTATGGCAGAGGTTCTAATTCTTTCCCACTCCATCCAAAACCGTTTGACTTTATATACACCTTATATATTGAAGCAATGTGTGAGACAATCTGATATCTCCTTTAACCAGTTCAGTTCTCATACCTATAGTTGCCTTATGGACTGGATCAACATTTACAAATGTTTGCGAGCTGTTAGAAATGAACTAAAGCTAGCTTTAAAGTGATTGTAAAGGCTCATTAAAAAATAAATAAATAATAACAAACATGTTATACTTACCTCCTCTGTGCAGTTGGTTTTGCACAGAGCAGCCCGGATGTTCTTCTTTTTGGGTCCCTCTTTGCTGCTCCTGGCCCCTCCCTCCTATCAAGTGCCCCCACAGCCAGCAGCTTGCTATAGGGGACACCCGACCGAGTCAGAGCTCCGTGTGTCCATTCAGACACAGAGCCCCAACCCAGCCCCTGCCCCTCTCTCCCCTGATTGGATGACTGACTTTGATTGACAGCTGTTGGAGCTAATGGCGCCGCTGCTGTGTCTCAGCCAATCGAGAGGAATGTCCTGGATGGACATCACTTGGACATCGCTGGAGAGAGATGGGGCTCATGTAAGTAATTAGGGGATGCTGAGGAGGCTGCTACACACAGGAGGTTTTTTATCTTAATGCATAGAATGCATTAAGATAAAAAACATTCTGCCTTTACAACTTCTTTAACCACTTCAATACTGGGCAATTTCATCCCCTTCCTGCCCAGGCCATTTTTCAGCTTTCAGCGCTGCCACACTTTGAATGACAATTGCACGGTCATGCTACACTGTAACCATGTGAAATGTTTATTGTTTTCTTCACACAAATAGAGCTTTCTTTTGGTGGTATTTAATCACTGCTGGGCTTTTTATTTTTTACAAAAAAATAAAAAAAGGCCAAACATTTTGAAAAAAAAGTTTTCCTTAGTTTTTGTCAGTAAATAAGTAATTTTTCTGATGAGGCAGCACTGATGGGCACTGGTAGGCTGCACTGATGGGCACTGATGAGGTGGCACTTATGGGCACTATTTAGGTGGCACTGATGAAGACACACTAATATGCCACACTTATAGGCACTGATAGGTGACACAGATGGGTGGCACTGATAGGTGGCACTGGTGGGCACTGATGGGTGGCACTGGTGGGCACTGATAGGCAGCACTGGTGGGCACAGATAGGTGGCACAGATAGGTGACACTGTTGGGCATTGATGGGTGGCACTGATGGGCATTGATGGGTGGCATTGATGAGCAGCAGTGATGGGCATTGATGGGCAGCACTGATAGGCGTCACTAATAACCATCACCGACTGGCATTACTAATGGGCACTGATTGGTGGCACTTGTGGGCACTGATTGCTGGCACTGGTGGGCACTGATTGCTGGCACTGGTGGGCACTTGTGAGCACTGATTGCTTGGACTGGGGTGAGCACTGGTTGCTGGCACTGGTGGCGCTATTGGTAATCAGGGCACTGATGATCTGTGTCCTGATTACATCCCTAGATGTCCCCTGCGAGGAGATGCTGCTGATTGTCTCTCCTCACCACACACTCTGTCAGTGTGAGGCAAGGAGTGACGATTACCGGCACTTCCTTGTTTATGTGCATTGTATGGGTTGTGTATCAAACATGGGCCTGTCACATCCTAGCTAAAACAGGGTTGTAATTTGCTATACCATACCTGGCAAATCTTAGCGTTTGTTTTTTCCATGTGGGTGGGTAGAATTATAGTATGGAAATATATATTATATTACATTGTTTATATAATTAATGTGTAGGTATAGCCAAAACGTTTGTCTATATCCCACTGGGGATATTTCCCTTGATTACCTGTCCTGAAGATGCAACAGGAAAATAAATAGAGGAAATCTTCCCAAAGTGAGAGCAATTGTCATCTTAGACAGTTGCTGCTAGTTTTGTTCCTGTTGGATAAATTATCCTATTTTTTGCTCTGGTGATAACTTTACAATTTTGTATTTCTCATTGCTTTCTGTCAAATAAAGAGGATTATCTCTCCAGCAGAGGCCCAGGCAGCAATAACACCTTGACAGAGTATCTAACGCTCCCCCACTGTCCAGACGTAATAAGAAAAACATTGCCTTTATTTAAACTTTAAATGTAACTGAAATGTAAATTTGTATGTATGTAACATTTCTATATTTTTTATACTCAAAATTTAAGCCCCGTACACACGATCAGAAAATTGTATGGCAAATACTACTTTCAAATCGATCGTGCGATAATTGGATCGTTAGTACAGAGCTTTCGAGAGCCGATCATGACAGTTCATCCAATGTTTTCCGGATCGGACATGCAAGAAAGATTTTCTCGCATGATGCCCGATCGTACTATTTACGTTTCATCAGTATAGCTGTCATTCGAAAATGCAATTCAAATACACTACAACACATCACATCGCTTCCAATTTTTTAATATGTCGTGTGAGAATTTTTGTGACTATAGTAAACCCTTCAATCTGAGATTAGCTTGCGAAAAAAAGGGATGATCATTCGCCCGATAATCTCATCGTGTGTACCAGGCATTATGAAAACTGTAGGATAGATATGTGCTCATCTAAGATTCCACAAGTCGTTTGGTTGCATTGATCTTTCCTTCAGTTGATGTACATCCATTCTGCTGCTATTGCATCTACAACATGATGTATGAACCCCTTAGGGTAAGAGAGCCTTGACTGATGGGGGCATGGCCAGGCGATGGGCAGAAGCAGTTGGTGAATGGTCCAACAAAATTAGGTGAAGTCATGGGGGATGGGTTGTGGCCTGAGCTCAAGAAAAGTACTGCCCCATGGAATTCTGGGCCTTTTGGAAAGAAGACGTGGCTGGAAGAGCTGTCCACCCTCACATCCCCTTTTTCATGGATGGTCTGTCACAGCTTGTTGTGGTTTCTTGACCTTGCCAGCATTAAACGTTGCTGTTATGGGTTATGCCCTGGAGTGGAAACTGGAAATAGGCTGTCTGTCCGGCACTTATGGTAAGGACAAGCCCCTTTTGGAAGTCAACTAGTTAAGGTTAAGCGTGCTCACATGACAACTGTGACTGGCACTGGTTTAATGTGTTCACATGCTGTGGATTGTTTAAAGAGACACTGGGGTGCATTTACTAAAGGCAAATAGACTGCACTTTGCAGACGTAGTTGCACTCTGCAAGTGCAGTTGCTCCAGAGCTTAGTAATTGAAAGGAAGCTCTGATGACTTCCATAAACCAATCAAATTTTTTTTTTTCTTGAATGTGGTTATTTTTTGCAAAGTGAAACTCCATCTCTCATTACTAAGCTCTCGAGTAATTGTGTTTGTTGAGTGCCCAGTATATTTGCCTTTAGCAAATCCATCCCAAAGTCACACTGCCCATGCATGTGGCAGAGCTTGTGAAAAGCCTCCTGCTCCCCCCCCCCCATACTGACCTTACCTTCATTTTCTCACACAACAGTCTGCTCCTTTATCCTCCACATTTTGAAATCAGCTGTGTCAGCATATTGGCATTGTCCCTTTTCCAGTCATGTGTCAGTGTTCAGGCCTAGTGATTGTCTGCAGGGCCTCTATACTCTCACGGGGCAGCTGGTCACATATTCCCCTATATCTGGAATTATAGGGTATTCTCAACATCTATTGAGTAGTAAGGAGGTACAAGCAAGTAAAGGTAAGTAAATAGAAAGGGGTCTGGGGATGCACTTTGCAGAGACACTGTCAATTTTCTTTGCATGAGCAAGGTGACAATGTCTCTTTAAGACTGGATTCACACCAGTACGGTGCGAATTCCAGCCTATCTGCTGCCGAGAAGGGGCGGAGCCGCAGTTCGGCGGCTCCTGTCCGTTCTCCCAACGCAGCAGCTGCGGGGGGAGGAGCTGCGAGCAGTGCGTTCAGTGCGGAGCGCATCTCCGTGTTAGATGCACTCTCATTGAACACAACGGGCTGGGAATTCGCACCGCATTGCACAGAAAACGCACATATTTTTTGTGCAATGCGGAATGCAAATGCACCGCACATATGTGAACAATGTGTTTTTAAGTATCCTGCGAATTGGATGTGGTTTAAGCCGCATCCAATTTGCATAGGTGTGAACCCAGCATCAAACTGAAAAAGTAATAACCATCAAAAGAATTCATAACAACTTTCTATATGTCACTGTATCTTTGTGATGTAACATTATAAAAAAATAAATAAATAAATATTCCCATTCTATAGACCAATGAGACATGGGTAAATGACCAGTGTGAAGAGGTCACATGCCATGGAAACAACATCACTACCCACAAGCCGGTGACATGCCCAGAAGTCAAAGAGATAACTTGTACTAATGGCTTCCCACCGATTAAGAAAAAGAGTGCAGATGGTTGCTGTTACCACTACGAATGCCAATGTAAGTTGAATAAATGAAGGACCTCCTTGCCAAGCGAGCATTTATATTATAATAGTAATTTCTGGATTTGATCTTAATCACTTCATTACCGTGCACTTTTACGTCCTACCTGCCCAAGCCAATTTTCAGCTTTCAGTACTGTCACACTTTAAATGACAGTTGTGCGGTCATGCAAGAACGTACTCATAAAAATCTTTCTAATTTTTTTTCACACAAATAGTTTTCTTTTTTTTGGTATTTTATCACCATTGTGATCAGGGTCACTGACTGGTGACAGTATGTAAAAAAAAAAAAACATTTTTAATACATTTTTTCAATCTTTTTATTTTTTATTACTTTTTTCTTTTTTTACGCATTATGGTTATACCAGTTAATTTCATTGGCATAAGCAACCATTTTTAGTGAATAAAGCTGATTTATTTAGTGTCTTTTATTGTGATTAGCTGTGTTTGGCCAAAGCTAATCACATGGTACAGATAGGCTGTCATTGGCCCTGTCTGTACTATGTGATTATTGTGACCAATCACAGCCAGCGACAGGTTGCGCCTCTGCGTGGCGTGTTAGGATATAATGAGGGCATCAATCTGCTACCGGTCAGGTGGCAAGGTGTTAAATACAACTCAAAGTGCCATTCCAGAATACATTTAACTAATCTTAAACTGCTCAGTCTCCCCCCACCCCTCAAAAATAAAACACCTATACTAACTATCCTATGGAAGAAAGATCTGTATACTTACTTATATTCAGGCCTCTCTGATCTTGTCATTTGATTGGCTTTCGTGTGTTAGCTAGCAGCGGTTTCAGGAGAGAGGAGGGAATGCCAACAACTGATGACTAGTAACCCTATGGGTGATGTTACCGTTCAAGCATTCCAGCCATTGTTGGAGCGCTCTCCCATTTAGCCAGAGCTGGCTGATACAGGGCCACTGAACTGGACCAGAGCAGCCTGAGAATAGGTGAGTATATGCATCTTTCTTCCACAGGGTAGTTAGTATAGATGTTAGAAGAGAGGTGGGAGCAGTTTTAAGGTTTTACATTTTAAAATGTATGGAAAGGGAAAACTTTTTTGTTTTCTTTTGTTTATAATAGCTTAAAGTTTAAATAAACCCACAATTTACCTGTTTCTCAACATTCAAGGCATGATGGGAATGATAACTGTCACAGTTGCTTGTGCTCTGAACTGAACTGTTAAGCTCTCAAATGGTTGTGACATGTGCAGCACTATGGTAACTGCAGATCAAACTGAGGCTAAGATGGCAACTTTGGCTGAAAAGAAAAGGAGGGTTTAGTTCCTCTGTTAGCTTAACATTCTTTCACTTCCTCTCCTGGAGAAGCCAAAAAAACGAGAAGTGAGTGGAATTATCCACAAAGTGAGGGGATTCCCCACATAGCTGTCAATGAAACAGCACACATTTGATGATTTATTATTTCCTTTTGTGCTGGTGACAACTATAATAAGTGGATTTTCTATCACTTACTGTTTCAATGGCAATGGTATCCAGGACAGGGAAAGTTGAAATGTATGTAAACCACTCACCCAACGAATAAAATTTAAAGTACTAACAATAATTTACAAAGCCATCCACAACACTGCCCCCAGCTACATCTCTAACCGAGTCTCAAAATACCAACCAAGCCGCCCTCTTTGGTCCTCTCAAGACCCCCTGCTCTCTAGCTCCCTTGTCACCTCCTCCCATGCTCGCCTCCAGGATTTCTCCAGAGCTTCTCCCATCCTTTGGAACGCCCTACCCCAATCTGTCCGACTGTCTTCTAATCTATCCATCTTTAGACGATCCCTGAAAACCTTTCTCTTTAAAGAAGCCTATCCTGCTTCCATGTAGTACTCTCTTACTTTCTACATCAGCTCATCCCCCACAGCTATTACCTTTTGTATCAATTGACCCTCCCTCTTAGATTGTAAGCTCTAATGAGCAGGGCCCTCTGATTCGTCTTGTGATGTAACTGTGCTGGCTGCCTTCATTTTGTAAAGCGCTGAGCAAACTGTTGGCGCTATATACATTTTGTATAATAATAATAATAATAATAATGAACTTATTTTATTTGCTCCCTTCTGGCCTGTTAAATATATCATTGAAAGTGCTTTGTAATATCTGATTCATAGGTGCAAATACATGTTGATTTTTCAGAAATGTTATGAGCTGATAACTTCCTAAGCACAAGGAGGGATTATAGAGATGAGGAAGGTGGAGGGAGATAAGGAGAGCTCTGTGTTTTCAGTAATCCATCGGAAAAGAAGTAGGCAGGACTGACACCACATGCTTAGTAATTCAGAGCAGAAAATATACTGTGTGGTCATGACAAAGAGGAAGGTAGGAGCACATTATCAGGGAAACTCCTACATACCTAATAAATCCGAATTTCCAGTGGTAGTCCCCTTGAGAACTGTCTATGCTTAAAGTGTAAGTCCACCCTAAAACTAAAATAAATCCCTGCATCTACAGACATCCACATTGGAAGACTAACCTATCTAGCCCTATAAAGAAGAAATCAGTATACATACCTTTTCTGAAGCCGATCGGACCCGATCTCCAGCAGCGGAAGCTCTGCAGAGGACACAGCCGACAACGCCTCTGAAATGAATGGGGAGTGATGTCACCCATAGAGTTATTATGAGGCTTCTGTTGTCGGACGTGTCTTCTGCACCCGCCTCCACAGCGAAACCACAGCTGACAGCTCAGTGTGGGATTGGGTCGGAGCAGCTGAAGAAAAGGTATGTATACTAATTTTTTCTCTAAAGGGCTAGATAGGTTAGGGTTAGATTCTGGATATCTGTAGATGCAGGGATTTTAGTTTTAGCATGGACTTCTACTGTAATTCAGGCAAGCATTTGTGCTTCCTACACAGTGCTTTAACCCCATCCCTATTCAGCTGGAATTTCCCAGACGAAAACTAAATATATATGGAGATATAGGTGATGTCATTACCTAAATGTGGGTAAATGGTTTGTCATGGGATGGGCTAGTCCCCCATCAGGTTAATTCAAAAATGGCTATTGGACTGATTAGTGGCTATGGATTTATCCACTGTTGTGCACTGTCAATCAACAGTAAAGTGTACCTAAAGATGAACTAGTTTCTCCCCATCAGGCTCCACCCACCCCAGTACAAAACTCCTTGGCCATGCACCTGTCAGTGTGGTGGGGTTGCACTAAGGGAGGAGTGTCCAGTGTGGATACTCCTTTACTGCAGACAGATTCATGTACTTGTCTGTGACAGGTTCATGAATCAAGTACAAGCACTGACACTTTCAGTGCTGAACACCAATTAAATTCTAAAGGGTATCTACGACGCCCTTTATTAATTCCCCCATATATTTTGAGCACATCAACAATTTTCATGTACTTGCAGAATGTTTAAAGAGATAAAACACAATTAAGTGAGCATGTATTGTGGAGATGTACTAAATATAGCCTTAGCCAAAAAAAGTGTGAGCTATACAAACATACACTTTGAAATACTTTGTTTTATAGGGTGCAAGTGGATAATAATGCAGAAAAATTGCTTGCCTTCTTACAGGTGTCTGCAGTGGATGGGGAGATCCACATTACATAACCTTTGATGGAACCTACTACACTTTCCTGGACAACTGCACATATGTCCTTGTTCAGCAGATCACTCCCAAGTATGACAATTTCCGCATCCTTGTTGACAACTATTTCTGCGATGCCCATGATGGCTTGTCCTGCCCACAGTCTATCTTGATCTACTATAAATCCAATGAGATTGTTTTAACACGTATGTTATATGAAGGAAGGATGAGAAGCAGGGTAAGAGATGCATATTTTTTTCATATGAGACAATATTTCCGGAGTCCATTGCATTATAGTTCAGTTTGACTTGGAGTGACAGTAAACAATATCTTTATTCTCCAAAGTAATCCATACACTTCCACAAATGAATGTCAGTTGCAAGGCAGTGGTTTAGGGTTGTCAGCTTTCAACAGAAACTGCTGTTACTGAAAGGATTTCTAAGTGATAAACTTTGCAAAAATAAACTTTGCCTAGGGGGTCCTAGGTGACAAGAATAGTTCTGGGAATGGGGTGGCTGGTTGGATTTTCGAGGAAGAAAGGTCCAAGATTCTTCCCCACTATGGGAGGGATTGTTAGAGTTTAGGGTAGCATTCCTGCTGCCCATACTCTGACACTGTGGGCTAAATCTAATTTGGGAGGGGTCCACAATCTAATATCACCTTGGGTAAATTTTGGCTGTGTGGAGAACCTGTGTATGGGTGCGCTGGATGGCAAAAGTTTTAGTTTATGATAAGGTGCCAATGGATTCAAGTAAGTAAAAAGTGGGACATGTTGTAGTAATTAACAGAAATTAGTTTCTCTAAAGCGTTCACTGAGTCCATGCAGGGAAGCCATTCCTGAATATTAGGAGCATGTGTGGATTTCCAGTGTTGTATTATTAAAGATTTAGCATCTTTTAGCAGGTGAAGTACTAGGGAATGCCTGTACTATTTCATGTTCACGGTAGTGTGATGTAGCGGGTATGAAGGTTAAAAAGGAAGAACAGGGGGTGTGGTCTCGGCATGGCAGTGTAAAGATGCTAGATCTTAGAGCTCCTGGCCAGCGGCTCCCCTGCAGCCTACCTATAATAACATACCGCATATTGCTGGTACCCTCCAGTGCCCCAGACACCCAGCCATCCGGATCACTGATCAATTATCCCCACCCCCAGAATGGATCGCTTCCTTAAGCCGCAAAAAACGGCCACCTCTACCCCGGCAGTCACCAAAATGGCGCCAGCCCGCCATGCAGCCGAGGACGGTGTAGTTGCCTCTCAGGCATCTCCACTACAGAAATGATTACACCATGCCGCCCTACTCTCTGATAACTGATCTCTCTCCCTGCCTCCCGAGATCCATGGCAGCATCGAACAAACTGCAGGGGATCTGTTCAGCCCAGGACATGCCTCTCCCCACGTCTCATCCTCCCATGCTCAACTCTGCTTCATCCCAGTCACAGCCACAGACGGACAGGGAGTGTATTCAGAGCTATGGAGCACAGTGCGTAATCCTTCAGTTTCTTCTCAACAAACAGAGCCCACACTTAGTGCTGACCCTGCACATAAACTATGGACACTGAAACAGCAGCTACCTACAAGAACCAACTTTGAGGCACTGGCCGCTAGAATGGAGACAGCCATGAGGTGTGAGATACAGACCCTCAAGCAGGAAGTCTCTGCATTGAACTGTCATATCTCAGAAGTGGAACAGGTACATGGAGCAATGTCGCAGTCCATGCACACTGTGCAATCCTCCCATAACGACCTATCTGATCAAGTTATACAGCTGCAGTTGCTCCTGGATGACTTAGAAAACCACAGTTGCAGACAGAATATCCATCTAAGGGGGGTTCTGCACAATGGTTACCTCCGTCTTTAACCACTATCTGGACCACTCACTTGACACTAACGTGGGTATCGACTGTGTTCATAAAACACAGGGCCCACAATCTAGCACGTCTGATAGGCCCAGAGACGTGCTCTGCTGCCTTCACTCCTATAAAAGAGGAGATTCTACAGCGGGCCTGGTAGGTGGGGGGTCCTAGAATTTGAGGGTGCGGCTATCCACCTCCTCCAAGATGTCTCTAGGAGAACCCTGATGATGCAGCGGACAATGAAACCACTCCTGAAGACTTGATCTGCCTACTATGACCTCTCTGTGAATCCCCCTAAAATTGCAGTAATGGGGACCTCCTTACACAGATGCATAAATCCAACCCCCCCCGTTTTTTTTTCTTCTTGGGATGGTTAGAGCCATACCATAAGGAAGAATATTTGAAATAATAAGTTATTGATTTATTATTTTAACTTATTATAAATGATAATAAGCTATTATTATTTCAAATGTTCTTCCTTATTTCTGACTTTTGCAGTGTGCGACTGTATATATGCATACTGTATGTATGTATGTATTTAGGTATGTGTTTGTGTGTATACTGGGTGTGTATATACTGTGTGTATATTGCATGTATATTGTATGTATACACACAGTATACATGCAATATACATACAATATACACACAGTATATACACACCCAGTATACACACATACATACATACAGTATGCATATATACAGTCACACACTGCAAAAGTCGGAAATAAGGAAGAATATTTGAAATAATAATAGCTTATTATAATTTATAATAAGTTAAAATAATAAATGAATAACTTATTATTTCAAATGTTCTTCCTTATTTCCTAATTTCCGAAATTCGGAAATAAGAAAGAACATTTGAAATAATAATGAAAAACTATTAATTTATAGGTATTGGAATTTTCTTGAAAATATATCTATTAGTGATAAATTTCATATTTAAGTTCACTAACAGCCAAACTTTCAAGGACATTAGAATACCTATAATTTAATAGTTATTAGTTAATTATTATTTCAAATGTTCTTAGTTATTTTCGAATTTTCGGATTTCAGAATTTCAGATTTCGGCTGTTCCGATTGCCAATTTTCCGAATTACCGCAATTGCCGAATTACTAGGAATTTCCGAATTATCGCAATTGCCGAATTACAGCGAATTTCGGATTTCCGAATTTTTTAATTTCCGAATTGTGAATTTTTTAATTTCCGAATTCCGAATTTTTTGAATTTCCGAATTTCTGAAAAAATAAAAAAACAAAAAAACGAAAACAAAAAAAAAAGAATTTTTCAGTCATGCACAAGTCTAGTTGTTATATCCTGGAATCAATACCTCCTTAGCCCGCCCATTATGTTGAAGTTAATATGCCTGTTATTTTTACTGTTGACTCTGCATATGGGTGCCTTCCCATCCTCCATGGGGGATGCATCAGTGACTTCGACCCTTGATAAATGCAACAAACAGCTCTATTATAGGGGATAATCTCCGAACTCCCATTGAGAGGTGGACAGGTTTCCCTGTATCTGGGCCTTGCTGCCATTTTGGAGGGGTTTGGCAGACTTCTGAGATAACGTATAAGCCCCTGGCGTGCTATCAGGGTTACGGTCACTGTCGCATAATACCAGAGGGCCATGGGACCTAGAGGCTCGGGAGATTGCTCCCTGGGCTGCATGTCTCACATGACCGGGGTTTGGCACTCTGAGTATTCTCCAACAGCGGCTCCCTAGAATTTGTTTTTATGGTTTTCATGTTACTGTCTGGGTTTTCCAAAAGTTTTCTTATCATGATTATTTTACCTTCTATGCTTATTCCGGTATGCCAGCAAATAGCTAATGTTGCAGCGGGGGTAGTTTAAGGCTAGGGCTCTATGCTTGACTGTGCCCTACCAACTCCCACAGTAGGGATACTCTGCCCTGGTGGTGGTAGTTCTCCTTTATGGAGCTTCTCCTCTTGGTAGTTCCCAATCTTTTCTCTTATTTTTCTGATATTCCTCTCTGTCTCGCCTTCTCTCTTCTTTTCACATTCTCTCCCTATTTCCCACTACCACAGTCTTCTCTCTCTAGCCTCTAACCCTTTCCCCCCTCCTAGGAGGTGAGAGTTTGTGTAATAAAAATATTGCATTTACAATTATGTAGCATCAACTCACATGGATTAAAATCGTGCACCCGTCCTTCCTGGTGACGTCAGCATGTCGCGGACTCTACGCGTCTCATCACAGTGGGGCTGACGACGTCCTTTGTGACGAAACACGTAGGGTCCGTGACGTGCTGACGTCACCACGTGTCTATCCTGGAAGGACGGATGTACAATTGCCTGTCGGCGTTTGTATTTTAATCCATGCAAGTTGATGCTACATATTTTTAAGTGCAATACATTTTATAATGAATAAATAACCATACAGTTTTACACTATGAGAGCCTTTTGTGTCTTTCCTGTGAGGAGAAGTGTATGAGATGTGTAGGACACACAGGATCTTTGGATGCATCAGGAGTTCTGAGACACCTTGTATACCCTGGCTGGGTTTGAAGCCATATGCGAGTCTGACCTCCTGTAATTAAGGGGTCCATTGTTTCTGGTAAGGGGACATTCTTTTAGGTGCTGGATTTCTCACTGGTGGTGATAGTCATCTTTGTTGTGTGGGATCTGAGCTGGCACATTGCGGTGAATTCCTGCTGACAAGAACATCCGCTTTCCTTGCACAAACTGTACCTGTCTTTTGATTCATTAGAACAACAGACTTTTTCTCTTATTTTATAAGGGGTAGCACAGCCTTTTTCATAATAATAGAGTGCTACTTAGGCCCATCATTCCTTCTGAGTATGGAGATAAATGCGGCCGCATGTTGGCAAACGCCTTGAGAGAAAAACACACACGATCATAGATCCCTGCCCTTTTAACTTCCTTGTGGTCCAAGATCCATGCCACGCCAGACCTGGCAGCTACTTTCCAAGATTTTTACTCAAGGCTGTACAATTTGAACCCGACACATTCTGTTAACCCAACAGCCCCTTCCCTCTCAAACATCCAGGCATACTTGCAGGATGCCAATCTTCCTTCCCTTACTAATGAGGAACTGAAGGCGCTATCCCAACCACTCAGGTTGGAGGAATTTGCATAAGCCATAGCGGACACACAACCGGGGGAAGCTCCCAGACCTGATGGTTATACACTTCTTTATTACAAAATGTATCAGACTCAGCTTGCACCACAATTTATTACAACCTTCAACGCCATCTTGGATGGACATAGTGCCCCTCCTGACATGCTACGAGCGTCAATCTCTGTGATCCTAAAACCAGGGAAGGATCCACTATTGTGTTCTAGCAATAGACCCATCTCACAAAAACCTTAGCCCCCAGTCCAGGCTAAGTGGTCTATTGCAGCGCTTGATCGCAAAGGAACAGGTTGGCTTCATTCAGAAACGAGAAGCGAGAGACAATACCTACCGTACGTTGAATGTCATAAAGAAAGCAAGAAGATCCTGCATCCTTCTACTCCTGTCCACCAATGCCAAAAAGGCATTTGACAGGGTAGACTGGGTTACTGGGTGTTTCTCCAAGAAACGCTCCGTACAGTCGGAATGCTGAAGTCTGTCTTGGATTAGATCTCAGCTTTATACACTAACCTCACAGCCACAGTGAGGGTCTAGACTCTGAAATGTTTGCAATTTCAAATGGTACTAGGCAGGCATGCCCCCTTTCACCTTTACTATTCGGTCTTTCCCTGGAGCCATTTCTTTGTCATATCAAAGATAACCCAAATATTAGCGGCGTTCAATCTGATCAATACCACCACAAAGTCGCAGCATATGCGGACGATCTTTTTATTTTTTATTACTAAACCTATTACTTCGCTGCCTTCATGAATTGAAACGGTATGGCACTCTATCCAAATTTAAGGTCAACCTCCAAAAATCTGAGGCGCTGAATATCTTCCTATTGGACGCCCCTTCTTCCCATTTAAATGGACCACTCGCTCAATCCAATATCTGGGTACTAGAATCCGTGCAAACTTAAAAGATATATGCCCTCTGAATTTTCAGCCCTTCCTGGCTATGCTTACCGCAGACCTTAAGAAATGGGACTCTCTTGCTTTGTCGTGGTTTGGCCGCTGCAATCTACTGAAGATGAATGCGATGCCAAGACTTTTGTGCATACTACAAGCCCTGCCTGTTAAACTACCCCAGACTTTTTTTCCATGCTATACGTTCGACATTCATTAAGTTTCTTTGGTGCGGCAAACACCCATGTATTGGTAGGGCACTCCTGCTGAGACTGAAGCTCAGGGGAGGTATTGGCTTCCCAGACCCTGCTCTGTATTACACGGCAATGCACATAACACGCATAGTTGATTGGTATCATCACAGGGATCTGAAGCTGTGGGTAACCCTAGAGCAGGAGGTTGCCCAGGCTCCATTAGCCGGATTACCCTGGACAGGAAAACAAAAGACTTCCCACCTGACCACCCATCCATTGATTGGCATCATCCTCACTGAGATGGCAAGGTCTTCCTTGTCCAGTTTTCCCTCCCCCTTGACACCGATTGTGGGGCGCCTCACAGGCCCCGAGGGGGCTTTTACGTGCCTCTCATTTTCTAAGACCCACATGGACTCCTATCAAGAATATGATAGCTGGATGGACACCTATTGCGCTGGACCACTAGAGAGCTATGCAACTTTCTCACTTCATTAGCTCCATGCTCAAATACGAGCTCTTCCCTAGGCTGCTTCACTCATTCAAAGAACTCTAAGTGACTGTCCTATTCATGGATCCTTTTCTATGTCATACAAGATCTTACTAGACCTTTATGCTTCCGCAGATCCTCCTTATTTAGCAAAATGGGAAAGGGACCTGCGCACCACATTCACCGAACCCCAGATGGAACGCATACTTTTCTTTGCGCAAAAATCATCACTTTGTAGTAAATATCAGGCAACTTCCTATAAATTAACCACGCGATGGTACCGCACCCTGTCAATTCTGGCCAAAATATTACCAAATCAGTCTGAACGTTGCTGGGGCTGTGAGGCACTATCCTCCATATATATTGGGACTGCCACAAGCTTCAGACCTTCTGGCAGCCAGTCCTTCGACTCATCCACAAATTTATGGACATCTCTCTAACCAATGACCCAGCCGCAGTTCTACTAAATCTTACCCTTATGTCAAGAAACCGTTACCACAAATCCCTTCTTAAGCATCTTCTTAATGCTGCTCGGGCCTGTATATCGAGGCAATGGAAGCAACAATCTGCCCCCACAGTGGCCCAATGGTTCGCAAGGGTTAATGATGTTGAATGGATGAAAGACATGACCGCTACCATTCAGGATAAATCTGAGGAACATAAGACCAGATGGTTTTATTGGGACCTTTTTCACTTCTCAGGTGAATATCTCTGCTATATATAGCTTGGCCTCAATAGTTCTAGGAAACTTGAGCTCATAAACTGATCAGCGCATCGCTTGGTGTAGCCCGGATAATCCTCACCGCCTGGTAGGGACTTCCCTCCTTCCCTTTTCTATACAACCTCCCCCTTCCCCTTTTCTTTCTCTCTCCCTTTTCTCACTCTACTCCTTTAATCCTTATCTCTTTTCTATGGTAAACCAAAAAATCAGTATGCTCTGACACCAGTGGGTCTCCCTACATTACACTTCCCTCAAATACTAACAACTGGTCATCAATGGGAGTTTTCTTTTTTTTGCCTCCTCCGCTATTAATTACCATGAGTGCTCCCATACCGGTTGGGATGCATTCAGATACTGTATATTTTTATGCTATTCTGATTGGACTGTTTATTCTGTGAAGTTACCCTTGCATCATGTGTGTTGCATACCATCAATCACTTCAGCCTGGCACTTTGTCGATTTAACTGACAAATGCGCGGTCGTGCTACATTGTACCCAAACAAAATTGGCATCCTTTTTTTCCCACAAATAGAGCTTTCTTCTGGTGGTATTTGATCATCTCTGCATCGCTTCTGATCACCGCTATAAACAAAAAAAGAGGGACAATTTTGAAAAAAAAAAACATTTCTTGCTTTTTGCTAAAATACATATCCCAAAAAAATATATAAAAAAACAAATTTAGTCAACAGTTTTGGCCGATATTTATACTTCCTCATATTTTCGGTAAAAAAAATTGCAATCGCCGTATATTGATTAGTTTGCCCAAAAGTTGCCGCTTTTACAAACGATGAGAATTCATTTATGTTTTTTTTTTATTTTTGATTTTTTTACTAGTAATGGCGGCGATAAATTGCAGCGGACACTTTTGACACTTTTCTGGGACCATTGGCATTTATACAGCGATCAGTTCTATGATAATGCATTGATTACTGTGTAAATGTCAGTGGCAGGGAGGGGATTAACACTAGGGGGCGATCAAAGGGTTAAATGTGTTCCCTGCTAGGTGTTAGTGTGTGGGGACTGGGCTGAGTGGGGGATGAAAGTGATCGCTGCTCCCATATACAGGAAGCATGCAATCACACTCCTTCTTCCCTGTCAGAACGGAGATCTGTGTGTTTACATACATGAATCCCGTTCTTTCACTGTGGGGGGAGCGGTTGTGGGTAGCCGGCAAACATTGAATCCACCCTATCCGCTTCCTGGCTACCCCTCTACACAGTGAGCGTGCAAGAGTTTGAGTTCTGGGTTTGGGTATTTGATCACGCATGTTGAATTGCTGCAGGGCAGCCAATCAACAAGTGTTTCACTGGTTTTCCCTAGAAGCCATCACAGCCATGCCTACTAATGGCATGGCTGTGATTGGCCAGTGCATCATGTGACCCAGCCTCTATATGAGGCTGAAGTCACAGTGCTGCATGTCACATGCTCTCTGGATAGTGTAGGTAGAGGATGCTGCAGGTGCTGTGAGGGACAGATTGCAGATAGATAGATAGGCAGAGATTACTATTACTACTGCTTTTAGGGACAGATTGCAGATAGATAGATAGGTAGAGATTACTACTACTACTGCTTTTAGGGACAGATTGCAGATCTCATCCTGCATTACAGAAAGATCTGACTGGACTAGGTAGAGTCTACTGCTTAGAGGGACAGATTATTGTTCTAAAATCATCTCCTAGTTCTATAGGGTCAAGTTCCTGCTGTTGCTGTAAGGGACAGATTATTGTTCTAAAATCATTTTGCAGCCCTCTAGCACTTTCCAGGACTCTTTTACAGTCATTTTTGTGCCGAAAGGTTCAGGTCCCCATTGAATTCAATGGGGTTCAGGGTAAAGTTTGGGTCAAGATCGGTACCGAACCTGGACTTTTTTCCAAAGTTCGGCCGAACCCACCGAACCCGAACATCCACGGGTTAGCTCAACTCTACTCGTTATTGAAAACCGCCGTCAGGTGATGGCAGCCGCGATAACTAGCCTGTGTCCGGGGGGGGGCAGGGAGCGGGCACGGCAAACTCGATCGCCGCCGGATACCCGCGATGGCCCCCCCGCAGTGAAAGCATGGAGGTCCGTGTAAGTAAACATGGATCTCCATTCTCATAGAGGGGGTAGGGCTGTGATCACAGGCTTCCTGTATATGGAAGCCATGATCACTCCCCTCCCCCTACCAGCCCAGCACCAATACACTTAGAACACAGTGAGGGAACATAGTTAACCCTTAGAGCGCCCCCTGCAGGTTAACCCCTTCACTGCCAATGACATTTACACAGTAATCAGTGCATTTTTATAGCACTGATCGTTGTATAAATGCCAATGGTCCCAAAAAAGTGTCAAAATGGTCCGACATATCAGCTGCAATTTTTGTAATATCGCTAAAAATTGCAGATCGCTGCAATTGCTAAGAAAAAAAATAAAAACAAAAATAAAAACCCCAGAAATTAATTCTCAGCATCCGTAAACACGGCAACTTTTGCGCAAACCAATCAATAAATGCCGATCGTGTTTTTTTTTAACCAAAAATATGAGGAAGAATATAAATTGGCCAAAACTGATGAAAAAAAAATTATATTTTTTTTGGATTTGTATTTTAGCAAAAAGTAAGAAATACAGTTTTTTTGCAAAATTGTCGCTCTTTTTTTATTTATAGCGGCAATCAGAAATGACGCAGAGAGGATCATATACCACCAAAAGAAAGCTCTGTTTGTGGTAAAAAAAAGGACACAAATTTTGTTTGGGTACAACATCGCATGACCTCGCAATTGTCAGTTAAATCGACAAAGTGCTGAATCGCAAAGTGTGAAATCCTTCCGAGGCTGAAGTGGTTAAATAAAAAATTAAATAAAAAAAAAAGGAAGAGCAATGTCAGCAGAGCAATGTCATCCATTAAGCAGTTGACTGTAGACCAAAATGGTTGGATCAGGTGCAGTGCCATAATATATACAGGCCACTGCCATTGTTGCATCTCCAGCAGGTGTCAGGCACATCTGCTGAGATGTGGCATAAAACTATTAGGGTTGGGTACTGTCTGTGTCTGAGCTTGTAATTTATCTCTTGAATGTCAACATTAATAGAACTCCGGAGAGATAGGATATTCGTAAATTCCCACTGTGGATTCCTTTGGAGAGAGTTTTGGCGAAAAGTGCAAGTAAACTGTTGATGTATGATTGGACAATGATGTGTGGGAGAAGCATAGGGATTTAGGGGTGGGTGATAGAGCATAGTGTGATGTAGTGTGGGGATCATTCAGGAAGTGTTGGAGCTGGAAATAGAACCATGTTGACACTGGGTTGACCTTGCTCATGGTATACAATGTGTGCTATTAGAAAAATTTGCCACTGCTTAAGAACATTCAAATCATAAGATATACAGTATGTCAAGGTGTCGTCCTGAGAGAAAAATCTTGGCCTTGGCTACAACTATGGTTCATTTCTTGCATTGGATTCCACAGTTAATCAGTGCTTGCTTCCTATGGTAATAAGTTGGGATTTACTGTATCCTGTTCTCTCCACTCTACAGATTAGGTTCAACAATAACTGGATCTCTCCTGGTTTCACCAAAGATGGTATTACCATCACCACTGCTGGTATCAAGATGAATGTGGAAATTCCAGAAATAAATGCTTTTATCTCATTCAGTGGAATGATCTTTGTCATTAACCTGCCATTTAGTAAATTTGCTTACAACACAGAAGGACAATGCGGTATGTAAATGCCTCTTAAACTTTCATTAATTATTAGGGATATGGCTTTCTGTAACATTTTACATTGTATTGTTGAGGTTGAGTGAAATATTTTGGTGATTTTTCCCACAAAGGCACTTGCTCCAACAACAGCACCGAAGACTGTCGAATGCCGGATGGCAAAATTGTAGAAGATTGTTCTTCCATGGCCCCCCACTGGAGGGTCAATACCACAACACCTGTCTGCAGTTATCCACCTCCTCCCACACCACCTCCTCCAACATCACCACTTTTATCAACTCCTCCTCCTCCAACTTCACCACCAACTTGCAAATCTTCACAACTGTGTGATATCATCTTAAACGAGTAAGTTATATTATAGTTATATAATTAAAGTAATTTGAAAAAATTTTCCTTTTTATTGTTCCATTCAAATTGAAGACTAAAGCTAAGCTCAATATTTTTTAAATCATTACTAATAAAATGCTCAGGTTAAGTTGGAGTTTATGCTGGTTAAATTCTTTTTACCAGTAAATGGTGCTAGCCTTCTAGGTTGAATGATCTCCAGCATCACTCAACCCACTTCCCCTGAGCCCAGGTTGTCATGTATCAGCCCCATTGCGGTGCGTCATCACACCAGTTTGCATTAATAAAACACTCTTGGGCTGCACACTGGCAAAGTCAACCATAGAAAGATGAGTAGCTTCAGGTTAGTCTTCTCCCGCTGGCAGTGGCGGCTGGTGAAATTTTAGGATGGGGGCGCCAGACTTCCTTTTGACCCCTCCCACTTCTCATAAGCCCCACCCCTTATAGTTTACACCTCTTGTGTCAGGAGTATACAGCCCAGCATCACCAGATAGGGTATTCAGCATCACAGATAGTGTGTACAGCTTCTCTCTCCAGTCTTCATGGCCGGAAGTGATGCCGAGGCTCCTCCAGATCAATCACCGCCATCTATTGGACGGCGGTGATTGATTGACAGTACCAGGAGCCAATAGGCAGCTTGAAGCACAGAGCAAAGCGCCTTAAGGCAGGAATAAACCCTGCCATTGAAGCGTGACACCTGCAATCATGTGATTGCAACGACATCACGATTCCCATAGTGCACTGTGTCCGGAGCCTGAACACACTGCACTATGTTAATTTAAACAAACTTTTTTTTTTAAAGGGGACATTTTTCTTTCGGGGGGGGGGGGGGGGGGGG
>BLSH010112965.1:295043-309748 GCA_018402905.1 Glandirana rugosa
GGCGGCGTGCGCGCGCCCCCGCCGCACTCCTGAGGAGTGTGCCCGCGGCTCGGGCGGACCCGATGTCCGCCGGCGAGCCGCGATGAGCGGCTACAGGGCAAAGAACGGGGAACCGCCGATGTAAACACGGCGGTTCCCCGCCCTGTCAGTGGGGCATGAGAGATCTACTGATCCCTGTCACTGGGATCAGTTAGATCTCTCATGCCCATGTTAGCCCAACCCCCCCACAGTAAGAACACACCCAGGGAACACTATTAACCCCTAGATCGCCCCCTGCAGGTTAACCCCTTCACTGCCAATGACATTTATACAGTAATCAGTGGACATTTAAATTTCTGATCGCTGAATAAATGTCATTGGTCCCAAAAAAGTGTCAAAATGTTCCGACATGTCCCCCCCAATATCGCATTACCGCTAAAAATCGCAGATCGCCGCCATTTTTAGTAAAAAATAAAAAAAAAATAAAAACCCCAGAAATGAATTCTCACCATCCGTAAACGCGGCCACTTTTGCGCAAACCAATCAATAAACGCCAATTGCAATTTTTTTTATCGCAAATATGAGGAATTATATAATTCGGCCAAAAACGGTGAAAAAAAATGTTTTTTTATATTTTTTTTTTGGATTTGAATTTTATCAAAAAGTAAGAAATTTGTGTTTTTTTGCAAAATGGTCGCTCTTCTTTTGTTTATAGCGGCGATAAGAAATGACGCAGAGGCGATCAAATACCACCAAAAGAAAGCTCTATGTGTGGGAAAAAAAGGACGCAAATTTTGTTTGGGTACAACGTCGCACGACCGCGCAATTGTCAGTTAAAGCGACGCAGCGCCGAATCGCAAAAAGTGCTCTGGTCCTAAAGCTGCAAAACCTTCCGGGGCTGAAGTGGTTAATCATTCTTTATGGGGCCAATATGATCTGACCTCCCTCTCTTACTATTTATATACTTTAAGAATTTCTTTAGAAATCTTTCTTAAAGATTTTTTTTTTTACTCTCCTCTGCTATGTGTCTTTCGTGTTCTATCTGAGTCGCCCTAATTGCACCCTTATATTCCTTATTGCATACCTTATAAAGATGCAATGCTGACAGAGACCCGTCCGCCTTGTATTTTTTGAAGGCTTTCTCCTTTGCTTTTATATGTGCTTTTACGTCTGAATTAAGCAACCCTGGTCTCTTATTAGCTCTTTTAAATGTATTTCCCATTGGGATACACTGGCCAATGCCTTTGTTTAGTATGTTCTTGAAGCACTCCCATTTCTCCACCGCGTTCATTGTTCCTAGAATTTTATCCCAACTAACATCTTCCAGCAAGGAGCGTAGTTTATGGAAGTTGGCATTCTTAAAATTCAGTGTCTTTGTATTCCCCTTATGTTTCCTATTTGTGTAATTTATACTGAAACAAATTGACCTGTTATCGCTATTTCCTAGATTGCCCCTTACTTCCACATCTGTGATCAGGTCTGTGTTGTTAGTAATCAGAAGGTCTAATAATGCTTTCTCTCTTGTTGGTGCATTTACCATCTGACCCATGAAATTGTCCTGCAGGACATTTAGGAAATGGAGAGCCTTAGCTGAGTGTACAGTACCCTCTGCCCAGTCTATATCTGAATAATTAAAATCCCCCATTATAAAGACACTTTCCATCTTTGCTTCTATTCCCAATTGTGATAGGAGGCCCCCCCCCCTTCCCTCTGGTTAGGGGGCCTATAGCATATTCCCAGTATTACTTTCCCCTTGGTATCTTCCCTTTGTATCTCTACCCATAAGGATTCAACCTCCTCCCTTGATCCACTAATAATGTAATTTTTTATGTACAGGCATAACCCTCCCCCTTTTTTCCCCTCCCTGTCCCTACGATATAGGGAATACCCCTGAATGGTAGCCAGCTAATCATGAGAGCCATTGAACCAAGTCTCTGAAATTCCCACAAAATCAAATTCCTCTTCGTACAGTAGCAGCTCTAGTTCTCCCATCTTGTCCGCCAGACTCCTGGCATTAGTGAACAAGCCACATAGTTTTTTCCAGATGCCTACTGTTTCCTTGTTGGGTATTCCTCAATTGCATATAGGACTTACACTACTTACCTCGGGTTTAGGTTCTTTATTTGGCCTACCACTACTTCCCCCAATACTACCCTCTGAACTATGTTCCACTCTGGCTATTTCTAAGCCTGGACCCTCCGCCCATTGCCTAGTTTAAAAGCCCCTCCAACTTGTTGGCCATCCTTACTCTCAGCCAGTCTGCACCTTTCCCATTTAGGTGCATTGCGTCCTTTCTAAAGAGCTTGTAACCTATTGAAAAGTTGGCCCAGTTCTCCAGGAACCCGAAACCCTCCTTTCTACACCAGCTCCTCAGCCACTTGTTTACTTCTCTAATCTCCCCGTGCCTCTCTGGTGTGGCTTGAGGTACCGGTAGTATTTCTGAGAATACTACCTTGGAGGTCCTAATACTCAATTTTTCTCATAGGTCCCTAAAATCTTTTTTTTAGGACACTCCACCTACCTCTAACTCTGTCATTGGTGCCAACATGCACTATGACAGCTGGGTCTTCCCCAGCCCCTCCCAGTAATCTGACCACCAGATCAATGATGTGCCGAACCCGAGCACCTGGTGAACAGCATACAGTCCGGCACTTCAGGTCTTTGTGACAGATTCCCATCTCTATGTTTCTGAGAATTGAGTCCCCTACCACCACAATCTGTCTTTCCTTTCCCCTGGCTTCATCCCCGCCCTCACTGGAGGAGTCACTCCCCTGGCAGCTAGGGTCGCCACTCTGCTCCAACGATGCTGGTTCCTGACTGGTTTCCACAATATCACACAATGACTCTGACCCTTCTACCCTTCCTAACTGCAGTGTCACCCAACTATTCTGTTCTGGTGCCCGCACCTCCTTGTCTCCACCCGCCTCTGTGCTGGTCCCTGCCGGCACCTGCAGGGTACTATCCCAACTCTCTTTTAGAATAGAGAGTCTTCTCAGTTTTGATAGCTGCTTCCCTAAATTCAGAACCTGGGCTTCCAGGGAAACAATGTGCTTACATTTTGTACAGCAGTATTCGCCCTCGATCGCATGATCAAGAAACACATACATGCCCCAAGATGTACACCGAGTTGCATCTCCATTCCCGCCGGGCATCATACTCACTAATTTAATGGGGACTGGGAATTTTACTCTGTTCGATTAACTAACAGCTAGCTTCCTAACCCTAATACTCACAGCACCCGGCACTCACAACGCACAGCACACGTGTCCTTACAGCCCCCGGGCACTCACAGTACAATTGTCCTCACAGTACGCGTGTCCTTACAGCCCCCAGGCATTCAAAGTACATGTGTCTTCACAGCCCACGAGCACCTACAGCACACGTGTCCCTACAGCCCCCGGGCACTCACAGTGCATGTGTCCTTCACAGTACACGTGTCCTCACAGTCCCCGGGCACTCACAGTACACATGTCCTCATAGCCCCCAGGCACGTACAGTACACACCCCCCTCACAGCCCCCGGGCTCACAGTACACGTGTCCTCACAGCCCCTGGGTACTTACAGCACATGTGTCCTCACAGCCCCTGGGCATTCACAGTACACATATCCTCACAGCCCCCGGGCGCCTACAGTACACGTGTTCTTCACAGGACATGTGTCCTCACATCCCCCGGGCATTTACAGCATACATGTCCCTACAGCCCCTGGGCACTCACAGTGCACGTGTCCTTCACAGGACACGTGACCTCACAGCCCCGGGGAACTCACAGTAAAAGTGTCCCTACAGCCCCCGGGCACTCACAGTACATGAGTCCTTCATAGTACACGTGTCCTCACAGCCCCCAAGCACTTACAGTACATGTGTCCCTACAGCCCCCGGGCACTCACAGTACACGTGTCCTTCACAGTACACGTGTCCTCTCAGCCCAAGGGCACTTACAGCACACGTGTCCTCACAGTACACGTGTCCCTACAGCCCTCGGGCACTCACAGTACACGTGTCCTACTTTACACCAATCACATAGCACTCAGGTACTCACCACCCTCAGGTACCCTCAACACTCAGGTACTCACCGCACTCAGGTACTCCCAGCACTCAGGTACTCACTGCACTCAGATACTCCCAGCACTCAGGTACTCACAACACTCATGTACTCACCGCACTCAGGTACTCCCAGCCCTCAGGTACTCCCAGGACTCAGGTACTCCCAGCGCTCAGGTACTCCCATCGCTCAGGTACTCCCAACACTCAGGTACTCACAACACTCAGGTACTTATAAACAATCCTTTGTTTATAAATAGGAACAATATACTGTAAATGCAGCGCTTGATAAATGTGATATCTGAAATATATATCCAGTACAATAGAACAATGAGTAAAAGTCCAAATGATATTATAATGAGCTACATAAAAGTGTGAAAAGAGTGTCCATAATATGTAGAAAGGTAATCTAGTATATAAACTCTTGGTTTACCATGTGCTCACCAGAACATCAAAAACTCTAGCAGCAAGTCATAGCCAGCAAAATCCACCGAAAGTTGTGAAAAGTTCCAGTGCAAGAGAACCTCCACACAATCTATGTCCTCACCAGGAATAAGACAAAAAAGGCTCCGATCAGTACTCCTTAGCAGGCACTCCTCGTCACTTCTTGTTAGCAGCGTGAACCCTTTCCCCCAGGAACCAACAAACTGCACATAAAGTGCTTGCCAAACCATGAGCCCAAAAATATTTGTATAGTGTAGTGCTGTATTTTATTATAAAATGTTGAAAGTACATATACATAAATGCTGAAGCATTCTAAATCATAAGAAATATAAATAAAAGTTGGCCAAACTTACAATGACAGCCACTGCTCCAGACACATGGATGCGACAGTGACCTCAGCACATACGCCCCTGACGCCATGCCACCACATTCAAGTGCCAGGAGCGGCGGCTGCCATTGTAAGTTTGGCCAACTTGATTATTATGTTTTAGAATGCTGCACCATTTATGTATATGTACTTTCAACATTTTATAATAAAATACTACATTATACAAGTATTTTGGGGTGCCTGGTTTGGCAGGCTCTTTATGTGCAGTTTGTTGGTTCCTGGGAGAAGAGTTCATGCTGTTATCAAGAAGTTATGAGGAGAGCCTGCTAAGGAGTAGTGTTGGGAGAACGGTTCGGCCCGAGTATGAATTTGGGACCAATATTGGCTGTTTTCTGAACACCCAAATTGTCAGGGCATTTGATTGTTTGGCCCACCGAGTGCCCCACAATGCACTGTACATCGCACAATGATTGGCTGAAGCAATGAAGGCTTTGCCCAATCAGGGCACAGAACACTGAGCCATTATTGGAGAAAGTAATGATGACTGTGCTCAATCATGGTTCCCTGCTCAAAGACCCACCCCCTCTATAAAAACAATCCTTCCCACAGCAGCCATTTGCAGTGTGATATTAGAGTGGCGATAGATAGAACCGGGCTCTGTTCATTGCTACTAGCAAGTTAGTGTGCTATAGTGTGCTATTGTGATTCCATTGTGAGTGTAGAGTGTCAGTTTAATGTGAATATAGTGAAGTGCAGCCTGTTATTTTTACTTTAGTGTCAGTTTAGTATGAACATTGTAATAGTGCAGTGTAAGTGTTGTGTGACCATTCATGTTTACTTTAGTGTCAGTTTAGTGTTTCAGGCAGGTTTACTGCAGTATATTGAGGTGCGTTAGTGCATGTTTAGTGCAGTATATTGACATGTGTTTCTGCATGTTTACTGCGGTATATTGATGTGTGTTAGTGCCCCTTTACTGCAGTATATTGATGTGCGTTAGTGCATGCTTACTGCAGTATATTGACGTGCGTTAGTGCAGGTCTGCTGCAGTATATTGAACTGAGTTAGTGCACATGTACTTCAGTATATTGAAGTGCCTTAGTGCACTTTTACGGCAGAACATTGACATGCATTAGTGTACGTCTACTGCAGTATATTGAACTGCGTTAATGCACGTATATAGCAGAATATTGAGGTGCGTTAGTACAGATTTACTGCAGTACATTGACATGCGTTAGTGCACCATTACTGCAGTATATTGATGTGCATTAGTGCACATTTACTGCAGCATATTGAACTGCATTAGTGCGCGTTTACTGCATTATCTTGACGTGCGTTAGTGCACGCTTAGTGCAGTATATCCCAGTACACATTTCCCCACCTCTATAACATTTTGGTAATAAGCCCCCCATCATGTCTGGGAGGCCAACAAGGAGATCCAGACGTTTGGCACTGAAAGGGGGCATTCCTATGCCACTATGAGGGAGCCGGCAGTGTCTGTCTCTACAGGCAAAGGAGGTGGATGTGGTCTGTCTTTAGGCATTGCACCATCTCCTCTGTTTAGTAATATTGCCTGTGCTATCCAGCCACCGCATGCAGAGGAGGTGGAGGAATATCTTACTAAACCATCCTCGTCATCCTCATCCTCTGTCACCCAAGCAGAGACTAGTGTGCAGTCCACCGCAGCTGCCCGAGTGGCTTATTCTGCCTACTTGTCCACAGCTACTCCTGCCATAGCCCCAGCATCATGCATGGAAGAGTCAGCAGAAAAACAGCGTCAGCCACTTGCTTCTTGATGATGCACAGGCATTACTTGATTTTGATATTGGTTCTGAGGTTGAGGAAGGTAGGAACAGGAGCCTACAGGGATAGGAGAACACTGGTAAACAACACATTGGTAGTCCTGTTCCCTCAGATGCAGCATATTGCCAACTTTGGTGCCGGATAGAACAGAGGAGGAAAGTGAGGGTGAGGCACAACCCCAATGAGGCAGCCATCATGGAAGAGTAGAGAGCAGCCACCCTATTACATCACATTATGGAGCTGCTATCATCCGGTCCACTTCCCACTGCTCAGCTGTCTGGGCCTTTTTTAGCACATGTGCGGCCGATCGCACTGTTGCGATTTGCAAACTTTGCCTCAAGATCAAGCATGGCAAAAACACCAGCCATTTGGGTACCACATGTTTGTCAAGGCATTTAACCTGTCACCACTCAGCCCATTGGCAAGAGCACCTGAAAGCCACACAAAAGGGACTGCTCCTTCTCTCGCCTCACCTTTCAGGTCTACCCCCTGCTACAGTATGACCACTCCGGGTGTCACAGGTCCTTGCAGTTAGGGATGGGCCGAAAGGACCCCTGTTTGGTTCTCACCAGAACTTTTGAACACAGCGAAAGTTTGGACCCGAATAACGAACCCCCAAGTCAATGGGACCTGAACGTCAAAAATCAAAAGTGCCCATTTTGAAGGCTTATATGCAAGTAATTGGGCGTACAATGGTTATAGGGGTCCAGGTCCTGCCCTGGGGGACATGTGTCAATGAAAAAAACTTTGTAAAAAACGTTGTTAACCACTTCAATAGCGTGCTATAGTCAAATGACGTCCACAGATGGGATCTCCCATCCTGGGTGGGCGTCATATGACGTCCTCGGTATTTCTCCACTCCTGAGGGCCCCCAGGGCCCCTCAGCATGGCGATCGGGGATTGGGCGAGTCCTCGGGACTCAGCCCATTCCCAATCAGGGTAAAGAGGCAATAAAATCTGGCTCCTTACCTTGTGACCGGCTGTGTCCAATCACAGCCGGTCACTATGGAGATCCGCTTTCCCACCGCTCGTGCACACCCCCAGGCGATTGGGGTTGAGGCTTGTCCCTCGGATAAAGCCCAGCCCTGATCAGGGTAAAGACCCAATGAAACGGCTCTTTACCATGTGACTGGCTGTGTCCAATCACAGCCGGTCACAGAATGTCAACAAACCGTGGTAACGAGCTGTTACCATGTTCTCCTTCTCACGCACCGATCTTGTGTGAGAAGGAGACTGCGGTAATAGCTCATTACTGCCTACAGTACACACCAAGCACACTGACCCCCCCCCAGTAATAAAGAGGACCTGTCACCACCCCATCAAAGTACCTGTCACATCCCATCAAAGTACCTGTCACATCCCATCAAGAGTACCTGTCACAGCACATCATAGTACTTGTCACAGCCCATCAGAGCACCCAAGTACTTTTCACCTGCCCATCAAAGTACCCGAGTAATTGTCACCTGTCCATCAAAGTACCCGAGAACCTGTCACCTGCCCATCAAAGTACCTGAGTACCTATCACCTACCCATCTGAGTACCTGTCACCTGCCCATCAAAGTACCCGACTACCTGTCACAGTCCATCTGAGTACCCGAGTACCTGTCACCAGCACATCTGAGTACCTAAGTACCTGTCACCAGCCGATCAGAGTACCCAAGTACCTATCTGCAGCACCTGTCTGTCTACTCAAGTACTCACACATGTGGTATCGCCATATTCAGGACGAGTAGCAGAATGTATTTTGGGGGGGTATTTTTTGCTATGTACATGCTATGTGTTAGAAATATCTTATAAATTGACAACGTTGTGTAAAAAAAAATAAGTTTTCATTTTCTTTCCACATTTTCTGAAGACTTGTGGAAAAAAAATGAGCTGTTCAAAAGACTCACAATGCTTCATAGAATATATGTTGGCGTGTTTGCTTTCCAAAATGGGGTCATTTTGTGGTTAATTCCATTGTCTTGGTGCTCCAGGACTTTCAAAAGTGTAATAGGTTGTTAGGATATTTTATGTGTAATTTATGCTCCTAGAACGTCTGATGGTGCTCCCTGCATATAGGATCTCTCTTTGTGGCCAGGCTGTGTAAAAGTCTCAGACCTGTGGTATTGCTACACTTGGGACAAGTAGCAAAATGTAATTTTTGGTGTAATTTTTGCTATTAAATAAATAAAAATAAAATGTGCATGCTATGTGTTAGAAATATCTTATAAATTGACCACTTTGTGTAAAAATAAAAAAGTTTTCATTTTCTTTCTGCATTTTTTCAAAGACTCGTGGAAAAAAATTAAGCTTTCAAAAGAATGCCTCATAGAATATACGTCGGGGTGTTTGCTTTCCAAAATGGGGTAATTTTGTGGGTAATTCCATTGTCCTGGTGCTCCGGGGCCTTCAAAAGTGCAATAGGTCGTTAGGAAATTAGATGTGAAATTTCTGCTCCAAGAACGCATGATGGTGCTCCCTGCATGTTCGGCCTCTGTATGTGGCCAGGGTGTGAAAAAGTCTCACACATGTGGTATCGCTATACTCGGAAGGAGTAGTAGAATGTATTTTGGGGTGTAGTTGGAAGTATGCATATGCTGTGCGTGAGAAATCACTACGTGTTATGACAATTTTTTGTACAAAAATATATATATATATATATATATTTCTTAATTTTCCCCAGAATTGTGGGAAAAAATTTACACCTTAAACTTGCTATGCCTCTTACTAAATACCTTGGACTGTCTTCTTTTCAAAAAGGGGTAATTTGTGGGGTATTTGTACTTTCCTGACATTTTAGGGCCTCAAGAAATGAGATAGGCCGTCAGTGCATCAGGTATGATCAATTTTCAATGATTGGCATCATAGCTTGTAGACTCTATAACTTTCAAACTTTTTTGCTCTTTTTTCACTTATGTCGCAAAAAATAAAAAACCCAGAGGTGATTAAATACCACCAAAAGAAAGCTCTATTTGTGTGAAAAAAATTATAACAATTTTGTTTGGGTACAGTGTTTCATGACTGAGTAATTGTCATTCAAAGTGTGAGAGCGCTGAAAGCTGAAATTTGGTCTGGGCAGGAAGGGGGTGTAAGTGTCTTGTATTGAAGTGGTTAAATGAGCAATGATTTTTTGATTTTTAAAGTGAAAGCATAAAAATGAAAAATTCCTTCCAAAATAATGCCTGGGGGATCCCCTTAGTCTACCCGTAAAGTGGCAGATCTGTACTATGTCTAGAATCTGCTGCAGCAATAATTGCATTTATAAAGCCCAAAAAAATGTCATTTTCCCTGAAAGCTGCCTTTATTTTGCTCAGCAACAGCTGGGGAGCCAGTATGTATGATGAGGCCATAATGTAGTGCACTGGGAACAAGATTATAGATTTTTTGGATAAATTCTGGTGTCACTTTGACTTTTGATAGAAGTAACGGGTGCAGAAAAATTGGGCTTTGGGTGTTGGTGGTGCCTTCACACCATAACCCTATAGAGGTGCTCTTCATGAAGGCAAGAATTGGCCTTTCTGTAAAAAAAATTGCAATGACATGCACCTGACAAACAGATGCAGAAAAAATACTCTTTGGGTGTCGGTAGCGCCTTTCCACCGTAACCCTATAGAGGTACTCTTTAACCACTTCACCTCTGGAAGAATTTCCCAGTTTAGGACCAGAGCACTTTTTGCGATTCGGCGCTGCGTCACTTTAACTGACAATTGCGCGGTCGTGCGACGTTATACCCAAACAAAATGTGTGTCCTTTTTTTCCCACAAATAGAGCTTTCTTTTGGTGGTATTTGATCACCTCTGCCTCATTTCTGAACACTGCTATAAACAAAAGATGAGCGACCATTTTGCAAAAAAACCCAAATTTCTTACTTTTTGCTAAAATTCAATTCCAAAAAAAAATATAAAAAGACATTTTTTTTCGTTTTGGCCGATTTATATTCTTCCTCATATCTGTGATAAAAAAAATCGCAATCAGTGTTTATTGATTGGTTTGCGCAAAAATGGCCGCGTTTATGGATGGTGAGAATTAATTTCTGGGGTTTTTATTTTTTTAATTTTTTTTACTAGTAATGGCGGCGATTTGCGATTTTTAGCGGTACTGCGATATTGCAGCGGACATTTTTGACACTTTTTTGGGACCAATGACATGTATTCAGCGATCAGAAATTTAAATGTCCACTGATTACTGTATAACTGTCATTGGCAGTGAAGGGGTTAACCTGCAGGGGGAGATCTAGGGGTTAACTGTGTTCCCTGGGTGTGTTCTTACTGTGGGGGGGTTGGGCTACCATGGGCATGAGAGATCTAACTGATCCCAGTGACAGGGATCAGTAGATCTCCCATGCCCGCACTATCAGAATGGGGAACCGCCGTGTTTACATCGGCGGTTACCCGTTCTTTGCCTGTGGCCTCTCATCGCAGCTCGCCGGCGGACATCGGGTCCACCTGAGCCATGGGCACACTCCTCAGGGTGGCGGGCGCACACGCGCCCCCTAGTGGCCATTTGCAGATTGCCGTCTTTTTACGGCGATTCGCGGCCAGCGTCCACACTGCCGCTGTAAATATGCGGTAGGCAGTGTGGAACTGGTTAATGAGGGCAAGAATTGTCCTGGCTGTAAAAAATTGCAATGATATGCACCTGTTAAACAGGTGCTGAAAATTTGGTCTTTGGGTGTTAATTGTGCCCATGAAACCTATACCAAAAACATTCTTACAGATGAAATGATTGAACACCCTCAAAGCTAGGCAGCCTCGAAGTCCTGCAGAGATTCCACATCCCAAAAACACTTAACCACTGACATCGGCATCAGGGGCTTCATAGCTGGCAATCCAAGACTGATTCATTTTTATAAAAGTCAAATGGTCCACGGAGTCTGTGGACAGACACATTCTATGATCAGTAACGAAACCTCCTGCAGCACTGAATGCCTGTTCTGGATGCAGGGTAGCCCAACAACTCAATAGCATACTGGGCAAGTTTTGGCCAGTGGTCTATTCTCATGACCCAGTAAGCCAGTGGATCGTCAACTGGAAAGCTGTCCATCTCTGTTTTGGCCCAAAGGTAATTGTCCACCATGTGATGCAGGCGCTGCTGATGGGATGTGGAAGCTGACAGCCCTGGGTGGCAAGGTATAAAAAAATTCAGAAATGCATCCCTTAGGCGGACGCCTTCTCCAACCCTCCTCTCTTGACCAACAGAAGACTCAAAATTATTTTTTCCACAACACTGTAACCTACTGGAGTCGTTCAATAAAATCCTCTTTAACGTGTCCTCAAGAGATTTATCTTTTGCACTCTCTGTGGGGACGGGATGAGTTCTGAGGGCTTCCCCATATAGCGATGGTCAAGAAGGGTTGCCAACCAGTAATGATCATTCTCTTTTATGCCACATATTCTTGGGTCCTTTCGCAGGCTTTGAAGCATGAGGTTGCCCATGCACCTCAAATTTGCAGAGTCTTGAGAAGCAGACTCCTCAGGGTCACTCAGGATGACAGCATCTGGAACTTCCTCCTTCCAGACACTTACTACTCCCAAGGGTCCTGGGGTTGGAAAGCCATTGCTTACAGATTGACGGACGTCTTCCTCTTCTTCAAAACCTAAGAAAGTACCAGAATCCTCCTCCTTGTTCTCCTCCCCTCTCTCCTCCTGTGTGTTCTGTGACATAGGAATGATGGTGTCTGTATAAAGTGGGTCTTGAGAGGAAAGGAAGTCCTCCTCTTCCTCCTGCTGCTCTGCCTCTAGTGTCCTGTCCATAAAGCCATACAGAGTCTGCTCCAGCAGGAACACAACAGGGATTGTGTCACTGATGCATGCACTGTCACGGCTCACCATCCTTTGGCTTCCTCAAATGGTGACAGTACAGTGCATGCATCCTAAAGGATTACGATTATCAGCCAACAAGGGTTGTCCAACCGCCTGTTTATCTGACCGTTAGTACACACAATTCTACAGTCGATTTCCAATTATCATCCAACAGACGTTGGCTGACAATGCTAGAAAACTTTTGTTGGCTCGTGTGTACAGAAGTTGGCCAACAAAAAGTTGAAAGTTGCAAACACGCATGGTTGGAATCCAAGAAGTGTTCAGTTGTGTAAGCCTGTGTTCCTAATACACAAATCACATTCACGTGAACTTCCTTGTTATACGCTTGTAACTAGAGTTGAGCGAACTTCTAGAAGTCCGGGTTCTGCTGGTTCGGCCGAACTTCGGGTCCGGGTTCGGGTCCGGACAGAACCCGAACTTTGTCCCGGACCCCGAACCCCATTGAAATCAATGGAGACCCGGACTTTTAGGCACAAAAAATGCTGTAAAATAGTCCTGGAAGGTCCTAGAGGTCTGCAAAAGGAAGGAAATGTGGGTAAGGGTGGGTGTCAGTAAAAGGGACTTTGCCAGTGTTCCTGGGCGTTTCCGGGTGGTGCGCGCGCCTCCGTGCGCGCTCGCGCGCTCCCGTGTGCGTGCGCGCGCTCCCGTGTGCGTGCGCGCGCTCCCGTGTGCCCCCGAAGTTGATTCTGCTGCAGCCCTCTTCTTGGCCATTGCGCAGCTTTATAATGACCCCCACCTGGCCTCCACGGCCGAAGCCACCCTGTACCACCTCCAGCAGGGCCGCCGCCCTGTGGAGGATTACGCCGCCGAGTTTCGGCGTTGGAGTTCCGATACCGCCTGGGGCAGCGCGGCACTTGTCTTTCAATTCCGTATGGGGCTGTCGGACCAGTGCGTCCTACCTGGATGCTCCCTCGGGTACTCAGTTACCCAACACCGCCGGCTTTCCGGCCAACAACCTCCTCCTCCTCTCCCCCGGATTCCTCTGAACCCATGCAGGTTGGGTTGCTCCGACCATCACTCTCCAGTGAGGAGAGACAACGCCGGTTCCAGCTAAGTCTGTGCCTCTATTGTGGAGAACCTGGTCACATGGTTCGGACCTGCCCCGCCAAGCGTGGTAAGTGCCTGTCTACTACTTCTGATGTACCAGTTAACTCCCGTACCCATCTTACCATTCTCTTGTCCCTGCAGCTTCTAGGAGGGATTATCACGGTGCCGGCTATCCTTGATTCCGGCGCGTGCAGCTGCTTTGTCGACCTGGACTTTGCAGCACAGCACCGCATCCCCCTGCAACTCAAAGCTCACAAACTGGTGATCCGCCTGGCTGACGGATCACATATTAAATCCGGAACCGTCACACACGAGACAATCCCTCTGCTTACCTGCACCCCGGAGGGCCACAAGGAACATCTGCGGCTGGATGCCATTGCCTCGCCACTCTGCCCCATCATCCTGGGATTGCCCTGGTTCCGGGCCCACAACCCCAGCATCAACTGGGCCACTGGAACCGTCCGGTTCCTATCTCCGTACTGCCGTCGGCATTGTCTGAGCCCTAGGGACAGGACTGTCCCAAATCTCCTCAGCCTGGAGGCCGACACCGAACCAGATGTTCGGGCTCTTCTTCCACCGGCCTACCATGCATTTATCGATGTTTTTAGTAAAAAGGGGGCAGACAAACTTCCGCCGCACAGGCCTTACGATTGCCCCATTGAACTGCTACCCGGGGCAGAGGTGCCATTTGGGAGGATCTACCCTCTTTCCGAACCAGAGTTGGCGGCCCTTAAATCCTACTTGGAGGAGAACACCAAGAAAGGATTCATCAGGCCCTCTACATCTCCGGCCGGAGCTGGCATCTTCTTCGTGGAGAAAAAAGACCATTCACTCCAGCCATGTATAGATTATAGGGAGCTTAACCGGGTAACCATCAAAAACCGGTACCCGCTACCCTTGGTCCCTGAACTGTTTCAACGGCTTGGGTCTGCAACTGTCTTCACCAAAATTCGAGGGATATTAGATATGTACCGACCTCACTTACCAGAAAAAAGAGGTGCTTCTTCTACGGTCGAGGCCGGCCTCTACATCTCCCGGACTACTTAGGAAAGAACCACAAGAGGAGGTTCATCCTAAATTCCCGGCGGTTGAGACCAAGCCTTTCTCCCATCTAGGAGGGTTTACCGTGGAGACGGGGCCCATCGTCAAGTTACCCCGTTAGCATTCCGGACACGCCGCCTTCAAACAGACGGGGGAAAAATGATTTTTGTAGCTATTTACGTACCATCCGGCCACCTTCTTCTCGGGCTTGTAGACCAAG
>BLSH010112965.1:313204-326183 GCA_018402905.1 Glandirana rugosa
ACTTGAAACATCTGGATAGTGTGTTTGAAAATACAGCATAGAGAAGAGCATGCATATGGTTTCGCTCTTCACACACCGTTTCCAGATGTTTTCAGAACAGTGATATCATATTTCCAGATGTATGAAGAAAAGATGTAATGTGTGAAGAACATCTGTTATGGTGCAGAACACATGTGTGTGAATAGCAGATGTGCAATGATTGACGGTTTCATTTAAAGTGATACACACATTTTAAAAAGAAGTGTGAATAAAAGATGTGCAATGATTGACGGTTTAATTTAAAGTGACACACAGACTTGAAATAATTGTGCAGAAGAGATGTGCAATGATTTCCGGGTTCATTTAAAGTGATACACACATTTTGCAGAACAGTGATATGGGTACCCCCGGCTTATTTATACTTTTTTGACACAGTTTGAAGATGATTTTAGAACAGTTCTAATGTTAATTAATACTTTTCAGACCCATTTTGAAGATGATCTCCATTTTTGCATTTTTTATGTTTTTATTTTTTAAAAAATATTTAAATGTATTTCCCTGTCCCCATTTCTTTGTAGGGCACTTGTCCCACCCTTACCCACATTTTCCTTCATTTTGCAGACCTCTAGGACCTTCCTGGGCTTTTTTACAGCATTTTTAAGATTTTGCATTAAAATTACCAGAACCCCGGACCCGAATCCGGACTTTTTTTGAAAAGTCCGGGTCCGGGTCCCGGACACCCCAAAGTTCGGTACGGACCCGAACTTTACAGTCCGGGTTCGCTCAACTCTACTTGTAACACATCACTACATTCGGCTTTGTTGGTCGATTACTTGTCTACTGTCAGTACGCTAGACACAACCACCAACAGACAATTTGAACAAAAGTTGGACGTTCGATTGACCAACAATATGCACATGTGTACGAGGCTTTAATGATCAGCCATTGACATTAGGAAAAAAAAGCTGAGGCGGCCTGAGCTTGTCCTAATGCCATACTCGCACAGGTACTTGTTGATGGCCTTCTGCTGCATGTGTAGCCGCTGAAGCATTGCCAAAGTCGAGTTCCACCTGATGGGCATGTCACAATCAGGTTGTTTACGTGCAGGTGGAATTCCCGCTGAATTTCAGCCAACCCAGCACTGGCTGTGTATGACTGCCTGAAATGACTACAGACACTACTGCTGGCCAGCTTTAGCACATCTTCCAATCCTAGGTACGTATTTAGGAAATGCTGCACCACCAAATTGAGAACATGTGCCAGGCATGGCACATGTGTAATCTTTTCCTGTCTAAGGGCGGACAGGAGGTTTGAGCCATTATTGCACACCACCATTCCTGGTTCCAGCTGACATGGTGTGAACCACCTCTGGGCCTTTCCCTGCAGAGCTGCAAGAATCTCTGCTCCGGTGTGGTTCCTGTCCCCTAGACACACCAGCTGAAGCACTGCATGGCACCTTTTAGCCTGACTCATTGAATAGCCCTTTGAATGCTTAGGGGGTACCTGAAGTTCATAGGACAATTCTGCAGAGGAGGGCATGGAGGTGACGGAGGAGGAGCAGGGGTTAGAGCTCACAGGTCTAGCTTCATCACCAACAGCTGCATGGAGGCGTGGTGGCAAAACATGCTGCAGCACGAGCCCTGTTTTGCATCCTTCCGAGTTGCAAGCAGTGTTACCCAGTGTGTTGTGAACTAAATATATCGTCCCTGCCCATGCTTGCTGGACCACGTGTCAGCAGTAAGCTGGATTTTACTACTGACTGCCTTGCCCATCGATGCCAGAACATTCCCTTCCACATGATGATAGAGAGATGGAAAGGAGTTACATGAAAAGTAGTATTGACTGGGAACTTGCCATTGTGGTACAGCACATTGTGCGAATTCACGGAAGGGGGCAGAATCCACCAGACTGAAAGGCAGAAGTTGGAGAGCCAACAGCTTTGACAAGCTTGCATTTAGACGCTGGGCATGTGAGTGGCAGGGACTGTATTTTTTTTTCCTGGAAATATTATTGCTAGTCGGGAGGGGACGCGATACCATTGAGTGAATAACTTCACACCAGCCTCAATTAGAGAGATATTAACTATTCCTTTGAATGACCTACAGAAGAGACTATACCATGTGTCAACTTCCAAGCTGGAATCCAAACCTCTTTCCCACGTTAAAGGGGTTGTAAATTCTTTGCATTAAGGTGAAAAACTTTTTTTGTTGCAGCTGCCCCCCAGAGCCCCGTTTACTTACCTTAGCCCGATCGTTCCCGTGCCCGGGATGAGCACACTCGCTTCAGCCGGTGTCTCGCGCCCTGATTGGCTAGATTGATAGCAGCGCATCCATTTGCTCCCACTGCTGTCAATCAAATCCAGTGACTGTTGTTTGTGTCAATGGACGCAGCAACAGGACACGGGAGCGCGACCGCATGAGTGACCCCAGGGAAAGTGCTTCCCTGATGGGTCACTTGCGAAGAGGAGGAGCCAGGAGTGCTGCCGAGGGACCCCAGAAAAGGAGGATCGGGGCCAGAGGCGTAACTAGAACCTTCAGGGCCCCGGTGCAAGAAATTATGAAGGGCCCCCTGACTCCTGGCCAGGGCCCTTCCCTCTTCCCACTGATCCTGGGGCCCTTTATGCCTATTGTGGGTCCCTTTATTACGGTACTGCAGTGGGGCCCTTTCACAAGTTCTGCAGCAGGCCCCAGGGGGACCAGGGAAGCACACAGGGGCCCTGGGAACAGCAGAAGACAAGTAAACTGGATAGAGGAAAATGGAGGAGATTAGGCCCTCTAAATGCCACCCCCGCCATCCCTCCTATTCAGGTGTACAAGGGAGGCACATGGGCCCCCTGGACCATGGGGCCCGGTTGCAATTGCATCCCCTGCAACCCCTATCGTTACGCCCCTGATCGGGGCCACTCTGTGCAAAACCCATGCACAGAGGAGGTAAGTATAACATGCTTGTTATTTAAAAAAAAAAAAACATAACTTTACAACTACTTTAATGCATATGAGGGTTTTTCTGACGTCTTTGTCAAAGCTGCACAAATTAAGGAAATACGCTATCCTAAGCTATGATACGTGGGGGATCAGGTTTGGAGCGCCATAGTGAGAGGATTAAGTGTCTGATTTGATATAGTCTGAATCTTTCAGATTGCGGCATCTTCAATTCGCTAATACAATGTGACACCGTTAAGGAGCCCACAGAAGAGTGGAAGTGTCCAAATCCAAATAGACCCTTATTCGTTCACCATTGGAAACCCTTAATATTCTGTCCGGGGGAAGGAGGGGATTGTCAAACAGATGAGTCAGTGGCCTAAGGTCGAAGATCAGAGCCTTAGATTCATAGAGATAATCACAGAGGGCTAAAGAATGGGAGAGTGTAGGTACCAACACTGGGGGTCTCTGTTTGAAGGGAACCCAAGTCAGGTAATCTATAGTATGTCCAGGGACTGACTGTCTCTCCATATCCACCCAGTCCAGTCTATGGTCTTGTGAGTATATGTTAGAGAATTGGGCCAGTTGGGCTGACTGGTAGTATGGCCAGAGGTGAGGGACTCCCAAACCCCCTGCATTATGACTTCAAAAGAGGACATTTTTAGGGCAGTGGAATCCTTTAGATCCCCAAATAGAGCTAATTACCTTGGATTGAAATTTCTGGAGGTGGGATTTTTTGTTTCAAAGATTTTATTACATTTCGTATAAGAAACATAGAAGATAAGTATAGTACATAATAGACATTGGGGGTCAAGGACAATGAATAAGCATCCGTGAACCAGGTTCTGAGAACCGAGTGGTACAATATACATACAATAGACACAATCTAAGTTCTGAAAGTCCTGACTTGTTGCTTGGTGGGACAGAGCGTATTGTGACAATCTCAGCTCTGGAGACCTGGATTTTGGGGAATTAAGATCCCGAAGGCTATGGCCAGTCCTCGGGCGAGAGAGGCCCCAGACCACCCCAATGGGCACTCACTGTGGCCTGGTACCAACCCCAACCCAGTCCTCCAGTCCCCGCCCCGCCAAGTGGCCAGGCTAGGGTATTTTTTCGCACCTTTTGAATAGCTGCAGGGCAGCCAATCAACAAGCGTTTCACTTGTTTTCCCTTAGAAGCCATCACAGCCATGCCTACTAATGGCATGGCTGTGATTGGCCAGTGCATCATGTGACCCGTCCTCTATATAAGCTGGAATCAAGTAGTGCTGCATGTCACATCATCTCATACTAGTGTAGGGAGAGGATCCTGTCTCTGCTGTGAGGGATAGATTAGCTTTCGAAAATCATCTCATACTAGTGTAGGGAGAGGATGCTGCTGCTGTTGTGAGGGACAGATTAGCTTTAGAAAATCTGTTAAAAACAGCAATTTATTGGTGGGTGGGTGCTAGAGGAGATTTTTGTTTGCTAGAGTACATTTTGCTTGCTAAGCAAAGTGCCTCATATAAAACCTAAGCAATTTTTCTGTTTGTTAGGTGGGCGTTTGCAGCCATTTTTGCAAGTGCTGTGTGTGTCAGGGACACTACTTTAATCGTGTTCTGTTAGTTCAGTTGGCAACATTTTGGCATATTTAACCACTTACCTACCGGGCCACTTTTTTACATTTGGTGGTCACAAGCGAAAAACATTTTTTTTTTGCTAGAGAATTATTTAGAACCCCAAACATTATATATATTTTTTTTCAAACACCCTAGAGAATAAAATGGCGATTGTTTCAATACTTTTTGCCACACGGTATTTGCGCAGCGGTCTTTCAAGCACAATTTTTTTGGAACAATTTTACTTTTTTGAGTTAAAAAATAAGACAACAGTAAAGTTAGCCCAATTTTGTTGCATATTGTGAAAGAGGATGTTACACAGAGTAAATAGATACCATACATGACACGGTTGAAAAGTGTGCGCACTCGCGGAATGGCGACAAAGTCCGGTATTTAAAAAGTTCCATAGGCGGCACTTTAAAAAATTTTAACAGTTACCAGGTTAGAGTTACAGAGGAGGTCTTTTGCTAGAATTATTGCTCACACTCTGGTGATCGCGGCAATACCTCACATGTGTGGTTTGTACACCGTTTTCATATGTGGGCGCGACTTACGTATGCGTTTTCTTTGCTGCGTGAGCTCGCGGGGACGGTGGTGATTTAAATCTTTTTTTTTTTTTTTTAATTTTATTTATTTATTTATTTTTAGCACTGTTACTTTAAAAAAAAAATCTGATCACTTTTATTGCTATCACAAGGAATGTAAACATCCCTTGTGATAGTAATATATGGTGACAGGTACTCTTTTTGGAGGGCTGGGGGGTCTAAAAGACCCCCCATCCCTCCTTTGCACTTCACAGTATTCAGATTGCCAAAAACGGTGATTCTGAATACTGTCACTTTTTTAAAATTGGCGCAGTACATTTGCACCTTGCTCTGCATTTCTTGCACAAAATTGCACATTGCCGGTTTAAAAAATAATATAAATTTGTGCTAAATAGTACATTTGCGTCCAGAATGAGGAGAGAGTCAAATAAGGGACGTGGTCATGGTGCTGCTGGTGCTGCTGGTGTTGCTGGTGTTGATGAAGCTCCTGTTGCAAGGAGAGGACGTGGTCGATCTGTGCCAGCTACACGCACAAGTGAAACACCTTCCTCAGGTGAGAGTAGCCGACAGAACCTTCACCGTTATATGGTAGGCCCGAATGCTGCTTAATGAATGGTGAGGCCAGAACAAGTACAGGCGATAGTACATTGGGTGGCTGACAATGCCTCCAGTTCCTTCACATTGTCTACCATCGGGTCCCTTGCTGAAAGCTCAGAGTTGGCACCTGAACCCTATGGCCATCCGTCTTTTACCTCAGCCCCTTGTAAATCAGCCAAGAAGTCTGAGCCCCAAGTCATGCAACAGTCTCTTATGCTTTTTGATGACTCTGCTGGTGTGCTTTCCGTGGGCCATCCATATAGCCCTGCCCCAGAAGTGGAAGATATTGTGTGCACCGATGCCCAACTACTTCTGTTTCAGGATGAGGACATGGAAATACTCCCGTGGCCCATCTCTGATGATGACAAAACACAGGTGCCAACTGCTGTGGCTTTTTACAGTGTGCAGACTGACAAGGAGGGCAGTGGTGAAGAGTGGGTGGAAGATGATGTGGAGGATGATGAGGTCCTAGACCCCACATGGAATGAAGGCCATGCGAGTGAGGTGTGCAGTTTGAAGGAAGAGGTGGTGGTCGCACAGAGGCACCAGCACAGCAAAAGAGAAAGCAGGTTGCAAAAGCAGTCCCCTAGACAGTACGCCTGCTACTACCCACCGCACCCAGGGACCTAGCACACCAAAGGCAGCTCAAAGGAGTTCCCTGGCATGGCAGTTCTTCAGACAATGTGCTGACGACAAGACACGAGTGGTTTACACGCTGTGTAATCAGAGCCTGAAGTGAGGCATAAATGTTCTAAACCTGAGCACAACCTGCATGACCAGGCATCTACATGCAAAGCACAAGCTGCAGTGGAATAAGCACCTCAAAATCCAAGAAAGGACTCGGGCTCCTCCTGCTTCCTCTTCTGCTGCTGTCTCTGCCTCTTCCTTCACCTCTACAGTGCCAGTGTCACCTGCCACCCAGCAAACAGACGATGTGACAGCAACGCCAGCATGTCCGCCACCGTCCCCAAGCATTTCCACACCATGGTCGCATGGAAGCTTACAGCTGTCCATCTCCCAAACACTGGAGAGAAAGACAAAGTATCCCCCCTACCCACTCGCGATCCCTGGCCCTGAATGCCAGCATTTCAAAATTCCTGGCCTTTGAAATGCTGTCATTCCATCTGGTGGACACAGACAAAACAGACAGTTTTAAAAACCTGTACGTGGTTCCCAGCCGCCACTACTTTTCCAGGCGAGCCATCCCTTCCCTGCACAAACAAGTCGGGGACAAGATCAAATGTGCACTGTGCAACGCCATCTGTGGCAAGGTCCACATAACCACTGATACATGGACCAGTAAGCACGGGCAGGGACGCTATATCTCGCTAACTGCACACTGGGCAAATGTAGGGGCGGGTGGGCCTGAGGCGGATAGCAGTTTGGCGCATGTCCTTCCGCCACCGAGGATTGCAGGGCATTTCTCTTTGCCTCCTGTTGCCTCTTCCTCCTACTCCACTTCCTCCTCCTCTACCACCCCCTCATCCACTCAGTGTAACAGCTTCACCACCAACTTCAGCACATCCAGGGGGAAATGACAGCAGGCTGTTTTAAAACTGAGATGTTTGGGGGATAAACCCCACACTGCGCAAGAGCTGTGGACGGGCATTGAACAACAGACCGATGAGTGGTTGTTGCCAGGGGGGTGTGCGATAATAGGTGAAATCTCATAGCAATCTCATGGCAGCTCTGGGCCTAGCCAGTTTGACGCACATCCCTTGCCTAGCACATGTGCTGGATTTTGATGGTGCAGAAATTTCTAAAAAACTACTCGGATATGTCAGAGCTGTTGCAGAAAGTGCTGGCCATCTGTGTGTGCTTTTGGCATTCTCACCCCGCTGCTGCTCGCCTGTCTGTGCTGCAGCGGAATTTCGGCCTTCCCGCTCACTGCCTCCTATGCGACGTGCCCACAAGGTGCAACTCCACCTTGCACATGCTGGAGAGACTGTGCGAGCAGCAGCAGGCAATAGTGTAGTTTCAGCTGCAGCACGCACGGGTCAGTCGCTCTGCAGAGCAGTACCACTTCACCACCAACGAGTGGGCCTCCATGCGAGACCTGTGTACCATATTGCGGTGTTTCGAGTACTCCACCAACAGGGCCAGTGCCGATGATACTGTTCTCAGCGTTACTATCCCACTTCTATGTCTCCTTGAAAAAACACTTTGGGCGATGATGGAAGAGGATGTGACACAGGAAGAAGAGGAGAAGGAAGAGGGGTTATTTCCACGGTTATCAGGCAGTCATTCACAAGTGGCTCGGAGGGTGGGTTCCTGCACCAGCATAGGCCAGGTAAAAATTTTCAAGCCAGGGCACAGTTCTGGAGGATGAGGAGGATGAGGATGATGATGATGAGGAGGAAGAGGAGGAGGAGGAGGAGGAACCATGTTCACAGCATGGTGGCACTCAACGCAGCTCCTAGGCATCACTGGAGCGTGGCTGGGGGGATACAGAGGCCACAGATGATACACCCTTCCACAGAAGACAGCTTGTCTTTGCCTCTGGGCAGCCTGGCACACATGAGCGACTACATGCTGCAGTGCCTGTGCAACGACAGCCGAGTTGCCCAAATTGTAACTTGTGCTGATTACTGGGTGGCCACCCTGCTGGATCCCCATTACAAGGACAACGTGCCATTTTAATTCCCTCACTGGAACGGTATCGGAAGATGCGTGACCACCAGCGCACACTGGTAGAGGCGCTGCTGAGGGCATCCCCAAATGACACCGGGGGCTCAGTGGAAGCACAAGGCGAAGGCAGAGGAGGAGGAAAAGTTTGCCAACGCAGCTGTGGCACCGCCAGCACCTCAGAAGGCAGGGTTAGCATGGCCGAAATGTGGAAAAACTTTGTCAGCAGCATGCCACAACAAACAGCACTACCAGCTGACGTCTTAGCAGGAGGCAGCATTTCAGCAACATGGTGGAACAGTATGTGTGCACATGCCTACACGTACTGACTGATGGGTCTGCCCCATTAAACTTCTGGGTCTTCAAATTGGGCACATGGCCTGAGCTTGCCCTTTATGCCTTGGAGGTGCTGGCCTGCCCTGCAGTCAGTGTATTGTCTGAACGTGTGTTTAGCATGGCAGGGGGCATTATCACAGACAAGCGCAGCCACCTGTCCACAGCCAACGTGGACAAGCTAACGTTTATTAAAATGAACCAGGTATGGATCCCACAAGACTATTCTGTACCTTGTGCAGATATTTATTCTGGCCTCACACAGCCATTGGTATACTTAAGTAAACTTATTCTTTTTTTTTAATATGTCTCAATATTTTGGGGGCTACCCCAATTAGAAAAAAAAATCCAAACAAACAAAAAACAGTGTTGGCTACCTCCTCCTCCTCCACCGCCACTTCCACCTACACCGCCATTGTCACCGCCTCCTCAACCTCCTACTCCACATCCACCTCCTCCTCCATTATTTATTTTTTTATGTGATTTCAAGTTTTTTCCCTATCCACATTTGTTTGCAGGGCACCTGTCCTACTCTTACCCCCATTTTGCTTCCTTTTGCAGCCCTCTAGCCCTTTCCAGGACTTTTTTAGAGCCATTTTAATGCCCAAAAGTTCGGGTCACCATTGACGAACCCGAACATCCACATGTCCGCTCAACTCTAGCGGTGACCTTTGGCTCCCCACATGAACCCTGTTATTTTGGCTTGAAATTTGTTCAGAGCTAGTTTCTTGATGGGAGTCGGTATAGATCGGAATAGGTATAGCAAGTCGGGTAGTAAGGTCATCTTCACAGCATTCATTTTGCCCATCCAGGATAGACCACGCCTCACCCAGTATTGCATATCTTCCTCTAACTTTTTAAACATGGGGGGGTAATTATCAGAGAATAGGTTTGAGACATTATTTGATAAGTTAATGCCCAAGTATGGGATAGTTGAGTTTGACCAGGTGGACGGAAATGTTTGTTTAAGTTGTGCTGTCAAAGTATTGGGGACCGAAACGTTCATAGCCACCGATTTCGCCATATTAACTTTTAAGCCTGATATGTGCCCGAATCCCCGCAGGAGTTCATCAGGGGGGAATGGGGCAGCCCTGCCTGGTTCCTTTTATGATATCAAAGGGTCGTGAGTAGTGACCTAGAAGACGGATCTGGGCCGTTAGGTTAGAGTACAAGGCATGTATTGTTTTTAAAATTTTCTCTCCGAAGCCCAATCTCCCAAGGATTGCTAGATAAGGCCAGGTGACCGAGTCAAAGGCCTTTTATAGGTCCAGTGACAGAAGGAATCCCTCTTGGGGACTACTCCCATTCAAGCGTGAGTGCAGAAGTGAAATGACATTGATTGTTCTTCTCACCTGGTGAGAAGCCAGCCTTGTGTGGCGCCAGTATGGAACCAAACTTTTTATAGTAGCCCGCTGGGAAACTGTCCGGGCCTAGGGCGGAGGCTGATTTAGAGTTTTTAATAGTCTCTAAGATCTCTTCTGTTGAAAAAGGTTTCTCCATAAGATCATGGTGGTCTTTTATTAATGAGGGCAGTGTGACTTTGTTTAGAAAGGTATCAATTTTATGTAGGTTAGTCTGTGTCTGGTCCCCATAAAGTGCGGTATAAAACTCCTGAAAGGTTTCCATAATTTTGAGGTAATTTTGGGATAGTTCGCCTGACTTGGTCCTAATTTTGGGGAGTGTAAGGGTGCGAGGTTTGGGGTTAAGTGTTACGGCCAGTTTTGTTCCAATTCTGTCTTTTTGCATATAATACCGCGCTCCCGACTACCTCAAGTGCTTCTCAGCGGAAGTGGTCAGGGCCAGATTCAATTCTGTTCTGGCGGCATCCACTAAGGCTAAGCTACCTGGATTCAGGTTTTTCTTGTATTGGTTACCAAGATAGTGGAATTTGGTTGTCAGTTTCTTTATATGCGCATTTTCATTCCCGCTTAAGCTGTGAAGCCATCTGGATCAGTTTACCTCTTATAACCGCCTTGTGGGCTGCCCAGAGGGTGCCTGGAGAAACTGTTTGATTATCATTATTGGCAAAGTATTCTTGTAATGCACCCTCAAGGATTGCACAATTGGTCGGATCAGTCAAGAGGGATTCATTGAGACGCCATTTAAAGGGTCTATTAGGACCCATAGGGCATTGGAGCTTTAGGGCCATTATAGAGTGATCCGACAGTACGGTGTCACATATTTTCGAGGTGGACGCGAGCGATATAGCGGAGTATTTAGTGAAGTTGTGGTCTATCCTTGAGTGGGTGTGATGAGGGGCCCAGTGATGAGCATAGTCTCTGACCTGCGGGTTCATTTCCCTCCATATGTCTACCAAACCATATGCATCAAGCAAGCCAGGTAATATTAAACTTTGTCTGGGGGGCTGTTTAGGTTTAGAGCATCCTGATTTAGATTTGTCTAAGGAGAGGTCAAGTAGAATGTTTGAATCACCCCCTAGAATTATCGTGCCTAGTAGGTGAGGCTTCAGAGCTTTGAGCATGGATTCAAAGAAGGGGCCCTGGCCCTTGTTGGGTGCATAATAGGATACAAATGTATACGTGATGGCTCCTATCATGCCTGAGACTAGGAGGTAGCGGCCTGCAGGGTCTTTAAGGATATGTTTGGGAGTAAAGTCCACGGTTTTGGCGAAGCATATTGCAACACCCTTTGTTTTGTTTTCCGCGTTCCCTTGGAAGAATTGCGGGAAACCATTATGAATGAAGGAAGGGGTATATGAGGCTGGGAAATGTGTCTCCTGCAGTAGTAACACATCCTTCTTGGTAATGCTGCAAAATGTTCCTACTTTTGAGGGGAGAATTGAGGCCTTGAACATTGTGGGATATTCGATGCTTCCAGGAAAACCATATGTGGGTCAAAGAGCTCGAGAAGGAGAGAGAGAGAGGGGGAAAAAGTAGATATAAATGGTCAGTACATTTTGTAAAAACCATACTGTAAATTCAATGGGTTTTTTTAGGGGGACATGTCCTCTCCAACTCTCCCCCCAGAGAGGGCATAATCTCCACAAACTGGGAGATATAGTCTGGCTCCCGAGGAGTTGGGATATAACTCTCTCGGCGTCAGATGGAGGCGCAGGGCAACCAACCCAGAACCTCCTGCCTAAAAACAAAAACATTAACCATATTTAACAGAGCAAATTTGTGTCATTGAATAAGTAGCTCTTCTGGGACACAGATTTTTTTGCGTGCCCCATCCGGCCTCCCGTATCCCCACCACCCATCAAGTGGGGACACGAGGTGCCGGGAAGAGCCAGCTGACCCCTTCCCACCCTCTGTCCATGTAATATATAGAGATGTAAACTCTCATCCAGCTTGGGGGTCAATGCAGCAGTTCAATTAGCCCGGTGTGGGGTCAGTGATTGCCCCTCAGGAGGACTCCTCTGGGTTCCACCAACCTTTAGTCAGTTGACCTCTTGTGGTAATCAGCTGGAAACTGTGGGGTGGTAAAAGTGAGTTTGATCAAGGACTCCATTTATATTTAACCTGAGGAGTGCACTTTCAGTTCCCAATATAGCTTGGAAGAGGAATAGAAACCAAAATACAGTAATAGATAACTCAACCAGAATGCTGTGAACAAAGGGGCCACCCCTTTCCAAAGGCATCAAAAGAATTCCCCTGCAGGGGCTGAGGTGTAATTTGTAAAGAAGGAAAAAGGGGTCATGAAAACATTAGGGCCCAACAGGGATGGAGTCAGTTGATTGACTCCAAGCCTCAGACCTAGCCGGATCCAAGAAGAGGTATAACATAATTTTGAGAATTTTTGTCAGGATGCTCAACGAGGATTGGCATATTTTGACCTTTTGGGCTGTTGTTTCTCCCAAATGGGATTGATGAGGCTTGGCCGGGGAGGCCTTTTTGAGGACGTTGCACCTTTGGTGGAGGGGTTCTGTGATAGCTCCTGGGAGATGAGTAGAGATGAGCGAACTTCTAGAAGTCCGGGTTCTGCTGGTTCGGCCGAACTTCGGGACAAAGTCCGGGTTCGGGTCCGGACAGAAAGCGAACTTTGTCCCGGACCCCGAACCCCATTGAAATCAATGGGGACACGGACTTTTAGGCACAAAAAAGGCTGTAAAATAGTCCTGGAAGGTCCTAGAGGTCTGCAGAAGGAGGCCTGAAGATCTTCAAGCGAGTAGAGATGAGTAGAGGGTCCTCGATAGTGTCTTGGGGAGGTGGTTTCCACGTTGCAGGAGTTTTTCCGGAGGGGCCGGTTCGGAGTAGTTAGGGTAAACCCTCTTTGTTGTCGGGTTTTCCAGTTTTATACGGTTAGGAGCAACTCGTAGGACTGTTTTTAAGAGTTTTAATACAATATGGAGAAGAACCTAGGCCGATCCAGACTCCGAACCTCAGTTAGTTGACTGAGGTAGGGACAACCCGGGATTACAA
>BLSH010112965.1:326869-343845 GCA_018402905.1 Glandirana rugosa
TTAAGAATTTTTACGACATTTTTCAGGTCCTTACTTATTCACGGTTTCATTTAAAGTGACACACAGACTTTAAATAATTTTGCAGAACAGATGTGCACTTATTCACGGTTTCATTTAAAGTGACACACAGACTTTAAATAAGTTTGCAGAACAGATGTGCACTTATTCACGGTTTCTTTTCTTTTCAGACCCAGTTTGAAGATGATCCCCATTCACCTCCATTTTTGCTTTTTTATGTTTTTATTTTTTTTAAAATATTTAAAGTTATTTCCCTGTCCCCATTTCTTTGTAGGGCAATTGTCCCACCCTTACCCCCATTTTCCTTCCTTTTGCAGACCTCTAGGACCTTCCTGGACTTTTTACAGCATTTTTAAGAATTTTCATTAAAATTACCAGAACCCCGGACCCGAACCCGGACTTTTTTTGAAAAGTCCTGGTCCGGGTCCGGGTCCCGGACACCCCAAAGTTCGGTACGGACCCGGTCTAGAGATGAGGCCTAGGCGAAGCAGCAGACGTTGCCCTTCAGTGAATGTAGAAAAGTGATGAGCTTTGTTATTGAGGGTGAAATTCAGAGGAAAGGACCATCTATAAGTCATCTCATTTTGAGCAAGGATCTGCAGTAGCGGCTTCAGGGCCCTTCGTTTCTGGACTGTATAGGGAGAGAGGTCCGCAAAAACTTGGATCTGATGGCCCTGTATAGGGAGGTTGTCAGCGTTGCGAGAAAGTCGCATGACTTGCTCTTTTACAGCATAAAAATGTGGTTTAAAAATTATGTCCTGGGGGGAGACCATCAGTGCGGGGCGGTTGTAAGTTATAAAGTCTGTACGTATTTTCGAGGTCAGTGATTTTTGAAATGGCCGTTTCCAATTGATCCTGCAAGTCCTGTATCCTAGCCATGTTTTGATTGATTTTTGCTGTGGCCTGGTCATCTTTTTTCTCAATAAATCCAGTCTAGCACCCAATTGTTAAATATCAGCTTGAGTGGAGGTGGTAATCTGGGTAGCTGCCTGGGAGAGGCTCTTGGATAGCATTTTATGAAAGGCAGTCATCAGTGATGGGAGATCTGTAGGGGCGAGGGTGGTAGTATGATTGTCTGCCTCCCAGGTGTCAGGGCTATGTAGGAAGTCCTCCATGTGTGGTAGCATGCCATCCCCTGCTGATCGTCTGATCAGGGATTCCGTGGAGGACGGGGATGGATTCTCCATACCGTGTTGTAAATTCTTCCTTTCCATGCCTCCTTCCTGTGCCTTCTGATACTAGATGTATATTTATATATTTTGTGACACAAGAAAATTGAGACTTTGTTTGTACAGTAAATTCTAGTATTTTTTTAACAACATTTAACTGAATTATATTTATTTTATATTTGCAGCCTGCAGAGACCTGGACCAGTGGCTGCAAGAAGTGTGTCTGTGAAGCAAATTCCCTCACTGTTCAGTGTGAGCCATTGTCTTGTCCCAAACTAACACCCATCACCTGTGAAAAGGAGGGGTTCATGGCTGTGACTCTGCCAAACCCAGAAGAACCATGCTGCATGCAGAATGAATGCCGTAAGTTTAAAACTTATCTGTATATTTTATATGATCTAATCACTGATTATCCCATCTATTGATGAAGGAGTACTAACATTTGATCTGTCTGCCCATAGAATGTAACAGTACCAACTGTCTGCACAAGGAAATGAAGTGTGAAACTGGATTTAAAGCTACTCCTGTACTTCTAGAGGGTGACTGCTGTCCAAAATATGAGTGCAGTACGTACCTAATTAAGATTCCTCCACTTACATGTACTCCATGCTTAAAAAAGTTATTGGTATTATTCGAAACATCACAGTTGTTTCTATTGGGAATTTATAAACAATTAACTTTGTGCTGACCTACAATGAGTTTAATGTAGGAGCTGTTTTGATTGTTTCAGATAGAAGTTTTTACATTCGTTTTTTTACCTACTTGCGATTGCACTTATTTGACCATCACAAGCATTTAATAAAGCTGTGCGTTTTTTAATGTAACATTGCAAAGTGAAATTTTACTTATCTTACTTGTCCTAGTTTCATTGTCTAATTAGTAATTATTCAACATTTACAATAGCTTTGTAAAAAAAAAAACGAATTTGATAGTATCATCACAATAAGAATATCCTAAATGTTCTCATATTGTTCCACAGCTGTGCCAGCCTGTGTTTATCATGATGAAAGTTATAAGGTAAGAAACCTCTGGACAAGAAAACATTACATTTTCCAGAGGAAAATAGCGCAGAATGTTATATTAATATGACTTATATAGCAACATAAAGTATGTAACAGAGGAAAACTATGTTTGAGGTTTTGGATAACATAGGTATAGATATTTACCTCCAGAAAAGGAGTAACTGTGGAAAGATTTTAACTCCCATTATGTTTCAGTGACACCTGTGGTCACCATGGTTACATAATTACATAGTTAGTCTGGTTGAAAAAATGGCACAAGTACCTCCAGTTCAACCAATAGAAGGAAAATGCATATATACAATCCTATATATACAATCCTATGTATACAATCCTATACCCGCAGCTGATCCAGAGGAAGGCAAAAAGCCCCAATAAAGTATGATCCAATTTCTGCAGCAGGGAAAAAAATATTTTCTGATCCCCCAAGAGGAAATCAGATATTCCCTGGATCAACTTTGCCTATAAATAGAAGTATTCAGTTATATTATCTGTATCTAGGAAAGAATTTTTAAAACATTCTACTGAGTTGACCAGAACCAGCTCTTGAGGGAATCTATTCCACATTTTTAAAGCTCTTACTGTGAAGAAGCCTTTCCGTATTTGGAGATGAAATATCTTTTCTTCCAGACATAAAGAGTGCCCCCTTGTCTTCTCTGATGACCTTAAAGTGAATAACTCAACACCAAGTTCACTATATGAACCACTTATACATGCTGAGCATATCCCCCCTTAATCTCCTCTTCTCAGGAGAGAATAAATTCAGTTCCTCTAAGACCCCTTTCACACTGAGGCGCCGGCAAAACAGTGCTAAAGCGCCAGTCATTTTACAGGGCTGTTTTTTAGAGGTCACTTGACAACGGGATCTTTAAAAAAAACACAACAAAGACCGATGTTGCGGCATTTCCAAAGCACTTTTCAGGTGCTTCAGAAGCACTGCCCATTCATTGCAATGGGCAGGGGCATTTTGGGAGCACTGTATACAGCGCTCCCAACCCACCCCAAAGATGCTGCTGGCAGGACATTTCCGAATGTCCCGCAAGCGCACCACCCGGGTATGAAAGCACCCATTGCAATGAATGGGAGGCAGTTTTCAGGCGCTTTACAAGTGCTATTTCTAGCGCTAAAACACCTGAAAACTGCCTCCGTGTGAAAGGGGTCTAATTGTTCCTCATAGCTGAGCTCCTCCATGCCTCTTATCAGTTTGGTTTTTTCTGCACTTCCTCCAGTTTCCCAATATCCTTTTTATGAACTGGTGCCTAAAACTGAACTGCATATTCCAGATGAGGTCATACTAATAATTGGTATAGGGGTTAAATGATATCTCTCTCTCTCTCGCTCTGCAGTCCATACCTCTCTTACTGCAAGAAAGGATTTTACTCAGGACAGAGAAGGAAGGCAAATTCCCCTGGGGAGGAGACAGCGAGAGAGAGAGAGAGAGAGAGAGAGAGAGATAGATAGAAACATGAGAGAGGTTCTAATTCCTTCACACTCTATCCAAAACCTTTTGTTTTTAGATACACCTTAAAGCTTTGGTAAAGTCTGCTTTGTGATTTTTTTCCTACAGGTAAGCCTATAATAAGGCTTACCTGTAGGTACAATGAATATCTCCTAAATCGGCACCATTTATGAAATATTCACATTGGATGCAGCCAGTGACATCACCAGCACATGCACTCTGAAGGTCCGGCCTACTGTTCCGGACCTTGAGAGCACTGATGGCGGAACCAAGGGCTTCCTCACGCATGTGCGGGAGTGACGTTATCATGGCACCGGCCACTCGAAACCCAGAAGGAAGAGCGGGGAAAGATGGAAGCCCTTTCAGTGGTGACAGCACGTCGCTGGAGGGTTTAGCTTTAAGGTAAGACTGTCATAATGTGCTAGTATACTATGCATACTAGCACATTATGCAATTATCTTACAGGGGAAACATTTTTCTTTTTTTTCCTGAATGCAACAGTTTACAACCACTTTAATTTTATATTGTAGTAATGTGCAAGACAATTTGATATCTGCTTTAACCAGTTCAGTTCTCATACCTATAGTTGCCTTATAGACTGGATCAATGTTTACACATGTTTCTGAGCTGTTAAAAATGGACCGAAACTAACTTTAATTTAACTGTTGTTATATTTAAAAATGAATTACTTCATAGCACAAGCAGTTAGAAGTCAAAAATAGTTTGTTTTAAAGAAAAAATGTTTTTTGACTTTTGACATGCCACAGCCAAATACACCACAGCCAAATGACACCAAAAGAATGCGGGTGGCCTAGTTCAACCACAGCCTAAAAAAATACTTTATAGGCTCAATATGGGAGACCACACACTATTATAAAATATAATACATTTATTTGTAAACATTAAAAAGCATGAATAAAATACCAGCATAAAATGCCCTAGCAAGATCCAATAGATGGACTAAAACTGAGATAAATGTCCTACTACAGATACCAAAAGTTTATGCATATACAGCAAATGAAATGTAGATGTAGATGTACTTCCGGTCATCAGGTCAACATTTCGCCAATTCTAGCTTCATCCAGGCCCATTATAATAGTAGGGCAGCACTATGCGTGAAGCATAATAATACAAACATCAATGACAAAACATTATATAACTATAATATGAATATTCATATAGAAATGTTCTCACATCAATATGGCCGATCACAGGGCATCCAATTGCAAAGCCTGAGGGTGAGCACAGAGGCACCAGAACTCAACCACAGAAAGGGGGCACCGCCAGAGATGGCATAGAGATGCAAAGATCTAAAAGGGCAGAATGGGACTCAATACAAGAGGATCTTCTCAAATCATCAAAGTTTTGTAAATAGGCTTGCTTACAAAGACTATAAGGAGATCAGGAGATAATGGGGGATGTAAACATACGCAGGCACCATCACCCTAAGTTTTGTAAGATTAATTTGAAAAAGGATAAGTGGGATTTCAAGGTGCCACTACATACATGGAAGTTTTCTTAACCACTTCAGCCCCGGAAGGATTTCACACTTTATGACCAGAGCACTTTTTGCGATTCGGCACTGCTTTGCTTTAACTGACAATTGTGCGGTCGTGCGACGTTATATCCAAACAAAATTTACGTCCTTTATTTCCCATACATAGAACTTTCTTTTGGTGGTATTTGATCACCTCTTCGTCATTTCTGATCGTCGCTATAAAAAATAAAAGCGACAATTTTGCAAAAAAAAAAATATTTTTCTTACTTTTTGCTAAAATACAAATCCAAAAACAACAAAAAAATGTATTTCATCAGTTTTGGCCAATTTAAATTCTTACTCATATTTTTGGTAAAAAAAAACTCGTAATCGGCATCTATTGATTGGTTTGCGCAAAAGTTGCAGCGTTTACGAATGCTGAAAATTCATTTCTGGGGTTTTTATTTATTTTAATTTTTTTACTAGTAATGGCGGCGATCTGCAATTTTTAGCGGTATTGCGATATTGCAGCGGACATGTCAGACCATTTTGACACTTTTTTGGGACCATTGACATTTATACAGCGATCAGTGCTGTAAAAATGCATTGATTACTGTGTAAATGCCATTGGCAGTGAAGGGGTTAACCTGGAGGGGCGCTCTAAGGGTTAACTGTGTTCCCTCAGTGTGTTCTAACTGTATGGGGGCTGGGCTGGCAGGGGGAGGGGAGTGATCACTGCTTCCATATACAGGAAGCCTGTGATCACAGCCCTTCCCCCTCTGTCAGAACGGAGATCCGTGTTTACATACACGGACCTCCTTTCTTTCACTGCGGGGGGGCCATCGCGGGTAGCCGGCGGAGATCGAGTCCACCCTACCCGCTCCCTGGCCGCCCCGAAACACAGTGCCACCGTCACGCTGCGGCGGGCGGTCGGCAAGTGGTTAAAAAATCATTTTATTTAAGCAGATTGTAAAAAAGCACATACAAATGACAAACAATTAAAAATTCTTCAGGAGCCTTTTGACACCATATGTTTTGCTATTCACTGCAATGAATAGAGATAAATATCATAAACAAAGTTATGCATTTTTCCTCTAAATATTGTGCTTATATATTCAAAAGAGAACAAATTATTCACGCTTCATTTACTATACATATCCTACATTGGACATTGGTTACCATATTGGAGTAGGCTTACTTACAAAGTTAGTGGCAAAGGCAACAGGCTGTAGATTAGCACATTGCATTAACAACTACATATTGGTTATAGTAATAATAATATAGTAATATAGTATTAATATCTCCACCATCCATTAAATAGGAAGAAAGAAAGGGGAAAGGGAGTAACATCGCCCAAACAATCTCATGAACAAGCTTAGGTACACAAACTCAAAATAGCAAATCAATTTCTAAATATACATATGCTATACCTATATTTGTATATTTGTGAGTTTTTGTACCTATGCCTGTTCATGAGATTATTCGGGCTATGTTACTCCTTTTCACATATTTTTGCTCAAGAGACACTGGAGTGGATAATTTACTAAAGTGCAGTTGCTCCAGAGCTTAGTAATTGAATGGAAGCTCTGTTGACTTCCATTATCCAATCATGTGCAGGTGAAAAATGTGTTTTCTTTTTTTTTACATATGATTGGGTATTAGTTGCAAAGTGAAGCTTTATCTTTCTTTACTAAGCCCTGGAGCAACTGCAGCAGAGTGCAACTGCACTTTAAGACTGCACAGTTTATTTGCCTTTAGCAAATCCACCCAAAAGTGACACTGCCCATGTAGGCAAAGTGACAGAGCTTGTGAAAAGCCTCCTAACCAACCCCCACCACCTCCCCGCCCCCTCCCCATTACTGAGCTTAATTTTCTTACTCAACAGCCTGTTCCTTTCTCCTTCACCTCCGATGCTGAAATCACCTGTGTCAGTATAAGTTGGCAAAGTGACTTTCCCAGTCATGTGACAGTTTTTAGGCTAAGTTATGGTCTGCAGGGCCTTTGGCTATTGAGGAATAAGGAGGTGCAGACATGTAAAGGTAAGGTAAATATAAAGGGATCTGAGGATACACTTTGCAGAGACACTGTCAATTTTCTTTGCATGAGCAAGGTGACGATATTTCTTAAAAACTGAAAAAGTAATAACCCTCCAAAGAATTCATAACAACTTTCTATATACCATTACCATATACCTATACCTATATATATATATATATATATATATTTGTGATATAACATTATAATGATAAAATAAACAAATATATAAATATTCCCATTGTATAGACCAATGAGACATGGGTAAATGACCAGTGTGAAGAGGTCACATGCCATGGAAACAACATCACTACCCACAAGCCGGTGAGCTGCCCAGAAGTCAAAGAGATAACTTGTACTAATGGCTTCCCACCGATTAAGAAAAAGAGCGCAGATGGTTGCTGTTACCACTACGAATGCCAATGTAAGTTTAATAAATGAAGGACCTCCTTGCCATGTGAGCATGTATATTATAATAGTAATTTCTGTATTTGATCTTAAATACAACTCAAAGTGCAGTTTCGGGATAAATCTAACTAATCTTAAACTGCTCAGCTCCCCCTCAAAAAAAAAAACATCTATACCAGCTACCCTGTGGAAGAAAGATCTGTATGTTTATCTATTTCAAAGCTGCTCTGGTCTGGTCATGTGATTGGCTCCCCTGTGTCAGCTAGCAGCAGTTTCAGGGGAGAGGATGGAGCACCAACAACTGATGGCTAGGAAGCCTATGGGTGATGTTACCGCTCAAGCATTCTGGTTATTGTTGGAGTGCTCTCCCCTTTAGTCAGAGCTGGCTGATACAGGGCCACTGAACTGGAACAGAGTGGCCTGAGAATAGGTGAGTATATGCATCTTTCTTCCACAGGGTAGTTAGTATAGATGTTAGACGAGGGGTGGGAGCAATATTTTACATGTTAAAATTTGTGTAGACAAAAAAAGTTTTCTTTTATTTAGAATAGCTTAAGGTGGAACTAAACCCACTGATATAGTTGTTTCCCAACATTCAAGCATGATGAGAATAATAACTGTGTTGCTTGTGCTCTCAACTGAACTGCTAAGCTTTCAAATGGTTAGTGTCACATGTGCAGCACCCTGGTCACTACAGATCAAACTGAAGCTAAGATGACAGCTTCCTTGGCTGTAAAGGAGGGTTTAGTTCCTCTGTAAGTTTAAAGGTCTTTCACTTTCTCTCCTGGAGAAACCACAATAACAAGAAGTGAGAGAAATTATCCACAAAGTGAGGGGGATCCCCCTCATAGCTGTCATATAAACAGTCCTCATTGGACGATTTACCCTTTGCCTTTTGTACTGGTGACAACTGTAATAGGTGAATTTCCTATCACTTACTGTCTCAGTGGCAATGGTATACAGGACAGATAGAGAAGGTTGAAGTGTATGTAAACCCTGGCCTGTTAAATAAACCATTGAAAGTGTTTGTGAAATCTATTTCATAAGTGAAAATACGTGTTGATTCTTCCAAAAATCTTGTGAGCTGATAACTTCCTACTCACAAGGAGGGATTATAGGGATGAGGAAGGTGGAGGGAGATGAGGAGAGCTCTGAGTTTTTAGTAGTCTATCAGAAAAGAAGTAGGCAGGACTGACACCACATGCTTAGGAATTTAGAGCAGAAAATATACTGTGTTGTCATGACAAAAATGAAGATAGGAGCACATTATCAGGGGAACTAAAAAAAAAAAACAAAACAACAAATTTCTGGTGGTAGTCCCCTTGAGAACTGCCTACGTATAATTCAGGCAAGCCTTTGCCCCAATGTTGGTAACATTACCAGCACAACAGTTCCCAGATTAAGAATCTGGCAGTAATTATACAAACTCTGAACTGGTGTGCAGATGTATGCCAGTACTCAGAGGGGGCAGTGCTGTGCTGGGTTGCTGTTATGTGTATGACAGCTTACCACACAGTACTGTAACACCGCCCCATTCAGCTGGAATTTCTCAGCTGAAAAATAAATGTAGATGGGGATATAGTTGCTGTCATTACCCAAATGTGGGCAGATGACTATTCGCTGAATGGGCAGAGTCTGATGGGGAACTGAGAGACTAGTCCCCCATCAGGTCCACATTACTTTTTATTGACAGCCCACGGCATTGGGCCAACCCAAAAATGGCTATTGGACTGATTAGTGACTATGGATGTACCCACTGCTGTGCACTGTCTATCAACAGTAAAGTGAACCTGATGGGAAACTAGTTTCTCAGTTCCCCATCAGGCTTCACCCACCCCAGTACAAAACTCCTAGACCATGTGTTTGTCAGTGGGATGGGGGTGCACTGAGGGAGGAGTGTCTAGTGTGGACACTTCTTCTTCACTGCAGACATGGACAGATTCATGCACCTGTCTGTGACAGGTTCATGAATCAAGGACAAGCACTGACACTTTCGGGGCTGCGCCCCAACAAATTTCTAAAGGGTGTCCATGTCTATCCTTTATTAATTCCCGTGTATACTTTGGGCACATTAACAATTTTCCTGTACTTGCAGCATGTTTAAAGAGCTAAAACACAATTAAATGAGCATGCATTTTGGAGATGTACTAAATGTAAATCAGCACTAAAAACTCCATTCAAACTAAAAAAAAAAAAAAAAAAAAAAAATAGCTATACATACACTTTGAGATTCTTTGTTTTACAGAGTACAAGTGGATAATAATGCAGACCAATTGTTTGCCCTCTTACAGGTGTCTGCAGTGGATGGGGTGATCCACATTACATAACCTTTGATGGAACCTACTACACTTTCCTGGACAACTGCACATATGTCCTTGTTCAGCAGATAACTCCCAAGTATGACAATTTCCGCATCCTTGTTGACAACTATTTCTGCGATGCCCATGATGGCTTGTCCTGCCCGCAGTCTATCTTGATCTACTATAAATCCAATGAGATTGTTTTAACACGTATGTTATACGAAGGAAGGATGAGAAGCAGGGTAAGAGATGTATATTTTTTTCATATGAGACAATATTTCCAGAGTAATTGCATTGTGGTTCAGCTTGACTTGGAGCAACACTAAATCTTTATTCTCCAAAATAATCCATACGCTTCTACAAATTAATGTCAGTTGGGAGGCAGTGGTTTAGCGTAGTCAGCTTGCAACAGAAACTGCTGTTACTGACAGGATTTCTAAGTAATAAACGTTGCCTAGGGGGTTCTAGATGGGAGGAATAGTTCTGGGAATGGGGTGATGGGTTGGATTTTTCAAGGAAGAAAGTGCCAAGATTCTTCCCCGCTATGACATGCAGAGAGTGTTAGAGATGACGGTAGAGTTCCTGTTGCCCATTCTCTGACACTGTGGCCACTGTGAGAGAACATTGGGGAAAAGTCCAAGTAGATTGTTAATGTATGATCGGACAATGATGAGTGGGAGAAGCATGGGGATTCAGGGGTGGATGATGGAGCGTAGTGCGATCTAGTGTGGGGGTCCTTCAGGAAGTGTTGAAGCTGGAAATACTGTAGGACCATGTTGACAATGGGTTAACCTTGTTTATGGTATTCAATATGTGCTATTAGCAACCTTTGCCACTGCTTAAGAACATTCAAAACCTAAGATTCAGGTCAAGTTGTCAGCCTGAGAGAAAAGTCTTGGTCTTGACCACAACCATCATTTCTTGCACTGGATTCCAGAGTGAATCAGTGCTTGCTTCCTATGCGGAAAATGAAGCATTGACTGCATCTTGTTCTCTCCACTCTGCAGATTAGGTTCAACAATAACTGGATCTCTCCTGGTTTCACCAAAGATGGCATTACCATCACCACTGTTGGTATCAAGATGAATGTGGAAATTCCAGAAATAGATGCCTTTATCTCATTCAGCGGAATGATCTTTGTCATTAACCTGCCATTTAGTAAATTTGCTTACAACACAGAAGGACAATGTGGTATGTAAATGGCTCTTAAAACTTTCATCAAGTAGTAGGAGTATGGCTTTCAATGTACAGTTTTACATTGTATTGTTAAGGTGGAGTGAAATAATTTTGGTGATTTTTTTTTCCACAAAGGCACTTGTTCCAACAACAGCACTGAAGACTGTCGAATGCCAGATGGCAAGATTGTAAAAGATTGTTCCTCCATGGCTCCTCACTGGAGGGTCAATACCACAAAACCTGGCTGCAGTAATCCACCTCCTCCGACACCACCTCCTCCAACATCACCACCTCCAACTCCACCACCAACTTGCAAACCTTCGCAACTATGTGATATCATCTTAAGCGAGTAAGTTATAGTATAGTTACAGTATATCATTAAACCAATTTGCATAAATGTTTGTCTTTATTCATTTTACAAGCATGTTTCAGTCAAATTAAAGAGTAAAGCAAGCTAATTTTTTAAACCAATACTAAAAAAGTGCCCAGTATAGATTTTAAAAAGTATAGATGCACTTTATTTGCAATGTACACCTTCAATCTGGAGTTTTCCCTGGTTAAATTCTTTTGACCACCAAATAGGGCTAGTCTTTTGGGTTGAATTATCTCCAGCATCACTCAACCCACTTCCTCTGAGCCCAGGTTACCAAGGATCAGCCCCATGGGGGTGCATAATCACACCAGCCTGCATAAATTGAACAGACTGGGGCCGCACAGTCAACCATAAAAAAATACTAAGCTTAGGCTTAGTCTTCTCTTACTGGCTTGCCTTTCTGATGTCTTCCACCCTGGCTGATAGAGTTGGAGTTTGGTCGAACACCCCCTGGTTCGGTTCACGCCAAAACTCTTGAACATCGCAAAAGTTCCGACCTGATTAAAGGCTATGGGACCCAAACTTGAAAAGTACCCATTTTGAAGGCTTGTATGCAAGTTATTGTCAATAAAAATGGTATGGGGACCCGGTTACTGCCCTGGGGTACATATATTAATGTATTTTTTTTTTTTTTAAAAAGATAATTTTTACAGGAGCAGTGATTTTAATGATGCTTAAAGTGAAACAATTAAAATGAAAATTCCTTTTCATTAGGTCTGGTATGGATTTTGGGTGTGGGGGGGGGGGCTACGCCATCTTTTTTTTATTGTGGCAGAGCCAATCTGTAGGTCCGATTTCCACCTGCCACCTGCAATTGCTCCACAGACAGGCAGATCTCCGTTCTGACAGTGAAGTACACTGAGATCTTCTGTTCCTAGTAAACAGGAACAGGGATCTCTGTGTTCTTCCTGTCAGTCCACACACAGTTAGAAAACACTAGCATGGAGCACAGTTAACCCTTTGATCGCCCCTGATGTTAACCCCTTTCCTGCCAGTGTAATTTATACTGTGACAGTGCATTTTTTTATCACTGATCACTGTATTGGTGTCAGTGGTGCCCAAAAAGTGTCACTTAGGGTCAGATTTGTCTGCCGAAATGCCTCAGTTCCATTAAAAATAGCTGATCCTGGCCATTACCAGTAAAAACAATAAAAAAATAATAAAAATCTCGAAATCTATCCCATAGTTTGTACACACTATAACTTTTGCACAAACCAATCAATATATGCTTATTGGGATTTTTTTTACCAAAAATATGTAGAAGAATACATATTGGCCTAAACCAGTGGTTCTCAACTCCGGTCCTCGGGACCCCCCCAACAGGCCAGGTTTGCAGGATAACTGAAATGCATCACAGGTGATATCATTTGCTGCTCAGTGATTGCAGTATTCTAATCTGCATCTCCCCAAGGTAATACTTAAAATCTGGCCTGTTGGTGGGTCCTGAGGAACGGAGTTGAGAACCACTGGCCTAAACTGATGAAGAAATTTGTTTTTTTAAATTTTTTTGGATATGTATTATAGCAGAAAGTAAAAAAGATTGCTTTTTTTAAAAAAAAATTGTCGGTCTTTTTTTATTTATAGCGCAAAAAATTAAAACTACAGAGGTTGTGGAAAAAAGGACATCATTAATCACTTGCCGACTGTGTATAGTATATATACGACAGCAAAGTGGCACATTCCCACAAATTGCCATTTATAAACGGTGATCCACGCATGCGCGAGTATAGGGCGTGCATGTTCCTGCCGCGTGCTCCGTGAGCTGGACCACGGGTCGGGCTGACTCGATGCCCGGCAGCGACCCGTGATTGCCTGTGAGAGAGCCAGAACGGGGAGGGGGGACATGACAGATCTACTGATCCCTGTACTCGGGATCAGTTTGATCTGTTTTGCCCCTGGAAGCCCAAACTCCATACAGTTAGAGCACACACAGGGAACACAGTTAACCCCTAGATTACTCCCTGCAGGTTAACCCCTTCCCTGCCAATAACATTTACACAGTAATTCGTTGTTAATTTTAAGCTATGATCGCTGTATAAATGTCATTGGTCCCAAAAAAGTGTCAAAAATGTCCGACATGTCAGTTGAAATATCGCAGTCCCAATAAAATTCTCAGCTCACCACCATTACTAGTGAAAAAAAAAATAGTAAAAACGCCATAAATGAATTCTCATGGTTTGTAAACGCGGCAACTTTTGCGCAAACCAATCAATATACGCCGATTGCGATTTTTTTTTTACCACAAATATGTAGAAGAATATATATCGGCCAAAACTGATGAATTCATTAATTTTTATATGTATATTTTTTGAACATGTATTATAGCAAAAAGTAAAAAATATTGTTTTTTTTTTTCAAAATTGTCACTTTTTGTTTATAGCGGTGATCAGAAGTGACGCAGAGGTGATCAAATACCACCAAAACAAAGATCTATTTGTGGGGAAAAAATGATGTTAATTTAGTTTGGGTACAATGTTGCACGAACGTGCAATTGTCAGTTAAAGCAACGCAGTGCCGAATCGCAAAAAGTGCTCTGGTCCTAAAGTGGGAAATTCTTCCGGGGCTGAAGTGGTTAAGGAGGAAAATCCCCTTAACAACCAGCAATTTACTGTGCCCTAATTGGACAAATATTTGCCCAATCAGGGCTTAGAATGCAATGTGCAGCACACAGTGCATTGTGGGGCGTTTGGCGGGTGAACATCCCGCCGTGCGCCCCACAAATTCGGGTTTTCGCCCCAGTTCTACTGGTTGGGTTTAATCATTGGGTGGTTATAACATGTTATTATTTATTACACAGATGATACATGACAGGTTCACTTTAATTATAAAGCAGTTATAATTAGGATTGGACTGATGCGGAAAAACTATACCTTTGCAGTTGCTATTTGAGCCCATACAAAATGAATGGGCTCAAATCACACTGCAAAGAATTGCATGTGATTTGAACAGGAATGCGGTGTTATTCCTGTCTGAATCACATGCGGTTTCCTAGTGTGTGTGGTGCTATTTTCAGTGCAGTTTAAGCCATGCAAAATAAATGGCTCAAATCGCACTGCAAATTGCATCACACCTGCAGGGAAACTGCATGAGATTTGGTTAGGACCACATTCCTGTTGAAATCACAGAAAAATAGGGAGAGAGTGCATCCAGTAACCTTTATAAAAAAAGAATAACAGAAGTAATGTTTCAATCACAATTTTAGGTGTATATAATGTAAGGCATATCATCCCATGTGTTGACATTGAGCTGTGAGAGTCCCACTCTACTCCTCTCGATGCCTGGATGACAGTTTGGCTGCCCGCTCCATATAGGGCTTTAACATTGACCCAGTGTGGCTCCACACACACAAAGACTCCCACAAGCTGTCAGACCCCAAGCCCTCAGCGGGGTGGAGAAGCGCTAATAACTGCTCGGTGGCTGTTATTGTGTGTGGTGCCATGTGGATAGGGGAAATAGCGGAAGATATTGATGATTACACTGCTCTATTGTTTAACAGCTTGTGGGAGTCTTTGTGTGTATGGAGGCACACTGGGACAATGTTAAAGCCCTAAAGGAGTGGGCTGTCAAAACTATGTGCAAAACACCTTATCATAGTCAAATACCATCTGTAAAGTGCATCCAATATTCATCCAGCAGTATACATAATTGTTAATAAATTTAAAAGTGTTAATACATTTAGAAGTGCTCATTTGCAAAATACAATAAAAGTGCTCATGTGCAAAGTTCAATGAATAGTCATTTTATATGCAGAGCCCAACTTTGACTATATAGATAAACGTGCTCTTGTGCAAAGAGAAAAATCTCCCTCTTCCTTTGATGGAGTTATGCAGCATGAGCAAACATTATTCACTCAACTGATTTTTCCTTCAGTGTGACCACACACCACCTTGTGCCCCCCACCAGATGTGCCCTCACCTTATGGGCATATAACAAACGCCTTTGATAGACCAATATCTTTATATATGGAACTCTTCCAGCTCAGGTGTGTCATTAAGCACTCCCAGATTTGGCCTCACTGCATCCCCTTCAGACTCCACAGATCATATGCAGGGATAACAATAACACCATACATTGCGTAATACCTTTTAACCAAATGTTTATTAAAACCATATAGCCAATAAAAGACTCACATTTAATACTCAATAAAAATGCCTATAGGTATAAGGAGCGGTTGTCCAGAAGTATCACCTGTCCCAGGGATCTGCAGCTCCGTCAGGCAGACATGGATTCCAGCCAATCACTCCTCACTGATACACTGGGGTTGATTTATTAAAGCTGGAGAGTGCAAAAAACAGTGCAGCTTTGCATGGTAGCCAATCAGCTTCTAACCTCAGCTTGTTCAATCAAGTTTTGACAATAAAACCTTGAAGCTGATTGGTTTCTGTGTGGAGCTGCACCAAATTTTGCACTTTCAAGCTTTAGTAAATCAACCCCACTGTGTCTAGTCCTCGTCCATCGGCCGTGCCAGCCCCTCCTACCAGTTTCGTCACCTCACGTGACTTCTACAGGGGGGCTTCACGTGACTTCTACAGGGGGATCTCTGATCACTTCTAAATGTATTAATGCTTTTAAATGTATTAACACTTATGTATAACGCCCGATGAATGTTGGATGCACTTTACAGATGGTGTTTGACTATGATAAGGTGTTTTGCACATAATTTCAATTGCACAGTAGCCTAGTAAAAGGTATAGACATTTAATTATTGGGAACTCTATGAGCACTGCACTCATTTATATATATAGGAATCTTCTATATATATATTAGTAATTTGATGTTGTAATCACATTCTGGGATGTGAGGAGTGCCGGCGGCTTTGACAAGGTCTAACATAACATGGTATGATATGCCTTACAGTATCTCACAGAAGTGAGTACACCCCTCACATTTTTGTAAATATTTTATTATATTTGTTCATGTGACAACACTGAAGAAATTACACTTTGCTACAATGTAAAGTAGTGAGCGTACAGCTTGTATAACAGTGTAAATTTGCTGTCTCCTCAAAATAACTCAACACACAGCCATTAATGTCTAAACCGCTGGCAACAAAAGTGAGTACACCTCTAAGTGAAAATGTCCAAACTGGGCCTAAAGAGTCAATAGTTTGTGTGGCCACCATTGTTTTCCAGCACTACCTTAACCCTCTTGGGCATGGAGTTCACCAGAGCTTCACAGGTTGCCACTGGAGTCCTCTTCCATTCCTCCATGATGACATCACTGAGCTGGTGGATGTTAGAGACCTTGCGATCCTCCACCTTCCGTTTGAGGATGCCCCACAGATGCTTAATAGGGTTTAGGTCTGGAGACATGCTTGGCCAGTCCATTAACTTTACCCTAAGCTTCTTTAGCAAGGCAGTGGATGTCTTGGAGGTGTGTTGGAATACTGCCCTGCGGCCCAGTCTCCGAAGGGAGGGGATCATGCTCTGCTTCAGTATGTTACAGTACATGTTGGCATTCATGGTTCCCTCAATGAACTGTATCTCCCTGGTTCCAGCAGCACTCATGCAGCCCCAGGCCATTACACTCCCACCACCATGCTT
>BLSH010112965.1:355960-382903 GCA_018402905.1 Glandirana rugosa
TAACAAGTTTTTAGTAGAGGATCAAGATTTCCCTCTCGAAGGTCGACAACCACACTCGCCACGTAAAGAACGTGGTTTTATTTGTCAGACCGATGCAACCACAAAAGTTTTTTTTTTTCTTCCATAATTAACCATAATTATTTATGAATGTATCCCGATGTATCATGTAAACGTGTTCTGGCCTCACCAATCGTTGAGGGGCATTCTGACCTACCATATACCGGTGAAGGTTCTGTTGGCTACCTGAGGAAGGTGTTTCCCTTGTGCGTGTAGCTGGCACACCTCGACCACATCCTCTCCTTCCAACAGGAGGTTCACCAACACCACCAACACCAGCATCACCAGCAGCACCATGACCACGTCCCTTATTTGCTCTCCTCATTGTGCCCGCAAATGTACTATGTAGCCCTATGTAAGTATTTATTAATACCAATTAATACCTTCTTTTTTTTTTTGAAAACACCAACGTAGCCAGACTGTTTATTTTGGTGCAAGAAATGCACCGCTCACACCAACAGCTGGAAGCTCTCCCTTTAGAACTAGGAGATGATTTTTGAACAATGTGTCACTTACAGCAACAGCTAGAACCTCTCCCTTTAGAACTAGGAGATGATTTTTGAACAATAATGTATCACTTACAGCTACAGCTGGAAGCTCTCCCTTTAGAACTAGGAGATGATTTTTGAACAATAAATAATCTGTCACTTACAGCAACAGCTGGAACCTGGCCCTATAGGAGTAGGCAATGATTTTTGAACAATAATCTGCCCCTCTAAGCAACAGCTGGAAGCTCTCCCTTTAGAACTAGGAGATGATTTTTGAACAATAATGTGTCACTTACAGCAACAGCTGGAACCTGGCCCTATAGGAGTAGGCAATGATTTTTTAACAATAATCTGACCCTCTAAGCAGAAGTCTCTACCTAGTGCAGTCAGATCATTGTGTAATGCAGGGTTTGATCTGCAATCTGTCACTCAAAGCAGCAGTATGTGAAATCTCAAATGACTCCCACAATCTGATCGTTGTGTACGATTGTAGCGATCGTTGTGTTATGCAGGATTTGATCTGCAATCTGTCACTCAAAGCAGCAGTACGTGAAATCTCAAATTTCTGCAATCTGTCCCTCAGAGCAACAGTAGTAGTGATCTCAGGATGCAGGATCAGATGTTAAAATGTCTGCATTCTGTCCCTCATAAAAACGCTGGCAGCTTCCTCTCCCTATACTAGTCAGAGTCTCAGAGAGCATGTGACTGCAGCATCAAGTGACTCCAGCTTATATAGAGGCTGGGTCACATGATGCACTGGCCAATCACAGCCATGCCATTAGTAGGCATGGCTGTGATGGCTTCTAAGGGCAAACCAGTGAAACCAGTGAAACGCTTGTTGATTAGCTGCCCTGCAGCTATTCAACATGCGTGATCAACTACCAGAACCCAGAACCCGTACGTTTTTTGAAATGTTCGTGTTCGGGTCCGGGTCCCGGACACCCCAAAGTTCGGTATGGACCCGAACGTTACAGTCCGGGTTCACTCAACACTAATCAAGATCTCTCTCAGATCACCCTACAAAAACTCAAAAACCTCCTTCTCCTTCTGAACATACTCAGAGAAAGAGATATTCAATACAGATGGAAGTTCCCCTTCTGTCTCTCCGTGGAGCCCCCTGGACGCACTGCTCAACTGAGAGTACCTGAAGATATGGAGGGCCAGGAGAGGCTGACTGTTCAGGCGGTTTTCTTCTAGCAAGCTACTTCCCATGCTTAATGATGTTAAAAGTTTTACTTTCATCCCTGCTGGATCCCTAACAGAAAACAAGCTGCAGACTGGACTTATGCACATAAATATGTATCTCACCCCAGAAAAGGTAATGACTACCGTTTGTTCTTTTGATATGAGCAAAGTATATGCCCACGGTTAGATTGGCTCCATGTAAGAATGAAGCCTCCCCACACCCAGACTTTGCCACACGAGATTTACAACCCTGACTTTGCAACTTTTTCTCTCATATATGAGAATTATTTTGCCCCTTTAAATCTCTCGCACCCCCCCCCCCCCCATTCTACTGCAACTCACATACACCCATATGCTGTCATTATACTTATGTGATTGTTATCTCAGAAGATTATTTTAAGACTCAATGGGCTGACTCTCGGGTCACATTCTGGGAACATTTGCAAATCCACCACTTCATACGATCGACCCAAAAAACACACAATCTGTCAACGTTTTCGACCCCCTTTGAAACGTTATGTCTGAACCAAACCCCCCAAAGACATATGATATCTTCCATGTATAACTTGTTATGGCACAATACAAAAACTAATGAAGGTAAAGCATGTAGCACCTGGGCCTGAGACTTACACCTTGAGTTATCCGAAACTCACTGGGAAAACATATATAAATGTATTCACAAGGGATCCATAAATGTGGGCATTCAAGAAAATAACTATAAGATATTTTCAAGATGGTACCGTACTCCAGCGCTTCTTCACAAATTTGATGCCACAATCCCAGACCTCTGCTGGAGATGTCGCCTAGTGAAGGGCGACCTCCTTCACATTTGGTGAGATTGCCCTCGCAACTGACTTTTGGAAGACGATACACCAGAAGACAGTATCAATCACCACTTGTCCACTTGACTGTACACCAGCCCACTATCTCTTGCATCACCAAGTAAACACTGATGCATCCTGCAAAAAATCTCTAGCCATTTTATTAGTCAGTGCAGCAAAGCTATGCACCCCAAGACTTTAATTAGAATTAAGAATTAATTGCCATTGCACACAATTCCCCTTCCAAATTCTCCAAAAAATGGGCAGGCTGGATTCACTTCCGCTCCTCAAATGAATATGCTCAGGCAATTGGCCACCCCCAGCCTACTCCTATCTACCAATAAGCTCCAAAACAAACTCAACTGCCCCACACATACTATAAAACCAATGGAGACAATTAAGAGGCTACTCACTCCTAGCACCACCTTCCCCCCCTTGTTGTTTTTTTTTTTTTCCCTTTCCCGCCCCCTTTCAACATTAGATCGCATGTGCTGGTCACATACGTTCAAATTATCTGCTTTATATACTAAAAACTCGCATTGAGCTTAGGATCATAAATGTATTTAGTAACATGGTGTACTTTACAACCCAGACTTGCTGATCTTGAAGCTCAATGTGAGCTCAAAAATTTCACAATTCTCTTTTTTGCTATGTAATTGATAAATGTATCCATCATGTCACTTGTGCATTCTTGTAAGCTGTGCTTTCTTTTGTAACCTCCCTTAAAAAAAAATTATGAAAACTCATTTTGGAAAAAAAAAAAAGAAGAGCCGCCGATCGTCTCTCCTCTACTCTGCTGACGCGAGTAGAGGAAAAGCCGATACACTGCTCTTCCTAATTACACTGATCAGCCGTGATTGGTGCTGATCATATGGTAAAGATTGACACACCACACCACCGTGCTGCACACCCCCATGGGCACGCGATCGTGGGTTATACAGTCAGGATAACTGAACCACTGCCCAGCCATCATTTGTCTATAGGCCAAAAGGGAAGTGGTTAAGAAACAAAATATGGTAGGTAGTACCCTGCAAGGGCCTCCATCCCCATTGTACATACAAATGCAGAGTTTTGCCCATTGGGGCTTTAGATGAAGTGCCACACAGCCAGTAATAAGAACATAGTGCAGATTTATTGAGTATATGCCAGCAATAGAACTGGGAAAAGGTGTCATTATGCCAAGCAGTTGGCCCAAATATACATCCATTAGATGGTTATATATAGTAAACAAATAATCCATGGTAAATGTGTCATAGCATCTATAGTGACCCTATGCATTTCGTGAGTTCAGTCTCACTCTTCAGGAGTTGATGCATAGACATAATCTATAAAGTAAAATGGTTCAAAAAATATAACATAGTAATGAACATGGAAATGTGTCAGGTAGATTGGAATGTGGGAATCAGACTAAAGCCTCGTACACACGAGTTGATGGTTGGTCAACCGAACGTCCAACTTTTTCCCAAATTGGGCGACGGCGCTTTGGTCTAGCATACCAATGTGAAGCAAGTAATCAGCCAACAAAGCTGAACGTAGTGATGTATAGTGTATCACGAGGCAGTTCAGGTGAATGTGATTTGTGAATTACGAACACAGATTACTGAACACTTCCTGGATTCCGAGCATGAGTGTTTGCACTTCCAACTTTTGGTTGGTCAACTTCTGTACACATGAGCCAACAATCGGTTAACTCCTTGTTGGCCAATACAAGTTTTCTAGTCTCGTCATTCAACTTCTGTTGGACGACGATTGGAAATCGGCTGTAGAATCGTGCGTACACACGATCGGATTTTCAGCCAACAGGCTGAAGACCGTTGTTGACCGATACTCGGGCCATGTGTACGGGCCTTAAGGGATCTATACTTACAAAGATGCAGAATGCTGGATGTCAAAGTCCCACTGGCAGCCACCGGGGACGTCTGACCCAGGAGCTGTGGGTAGAGGATCCAAAATGGGCCAGCAAGGCAAAACAGGACAGATGGAAAAACAAGCAAACATAACTGTCCAGTATGGCTTGCCAGGGTGGTGGCTAGAAAAAAGAGTGTATATGGGTCATGATGTGCACAAGTGGCGGCTGGAGAAGTTTTAGGGTGGGGGCCCTTCCTTTTTGACCCTTCCCACATCTCATAAGCCCCACCTGTAATGGAAATTATAACATGCTGTATGTATTATATTTGTCTTGCACTAATAAGCACATTTTTCAGCTCTTTTGGATAATGCATTTGAGTGCACTCCTGCTCATCAAGTAAAACAGACACAAGAACTGTTCTCACATTGCAAGCTCGCCCATCAGTCCTGGATAACAATGGGAGCTCTTTTTATTTATAGGGCTGAACAGGGATAACAAAGGGACTTGGTGGCTTCACAATCAGCCAATTAGCCTCCAAGGCACAGTTACGTGACATGAGCTCAATACAAAATAACAACAAATGACACACTTGTTTTTATTCAAACAATACAATAGAAGGGGCATGTATGCACGGGGAAAAGCTGGGCAGCCTGTATGAGTCCCAGCCGTTGGGTGGGCGGAGATGCACACACCCCAGATAACAATGAAAGACATGTGGAAACATGGCTCTCGTTGAAACCAACACGTTACCTTACAGAGGTAATGTAAAGTAGTGAGTGTACAGCTTGTACAACAAAGTAAATTTGCTGTCCCCTCAAAATAACTTAACACACAGCCATTAATGTCTAAACCACTGGAAACAAAAGTGAGTACACACCTATGTGGAATAAACATACTACATAGTTACCACAAAAATATTAGTATTATATAAGTGCAGTTTAAGTTTACATAGACATAAAAAATGTCCACTCTCTGCATAAATAGTGTTAAAAGGATTCTACTCATTTTTAACAACATGTAATTATCTTTTTATATTTGCAGCCCGCAGAGACCTGGACCAGTGGCTGCAAGAAGTGTGTCTGTGAAGCAAATTCCCTCACTGTTCAATGTGAGCCACTGTCTTGCCCCAAGCTAACACCCATCTCCTGTGAAAAGGAAGGCTACATCTCTGTGACTCTGCCAAACCCAGAAGAACCATGCTGCATGTTGAATGAATGCCGTAAGTTAACATCTTATCTGTATATTTTAAACAATATAATCATTGATTATACCATCTACTGCTGAAGAAATACTAACATTTGCTCTGTCTGCCCATAGAATGCAACAGTACCAACTGTCTGCACAAGGAAACAAAGTGTGAAACTGGATTTGAAGCTACTCCTGTGCTTCTAGAGGGTGACTGCTGTCCAAAATATGAGTGCAGTACGTATCTAATTAAGATTCCTCCACTTAGATGTACTCCATGCTTGAAAAAGTTCTTAATACTGTTTGAAACATCACAGTGTTTGTATAGGGAATTTTAAAACAGTTAACTTTGTGCTGGCCTACAATGGATTTCATTTCTGAACTGTTTTAATTATTTCAGATAGAAGTTCTCAGTGCACATCATCTTGTAGAATAGAAGAGAATTTTTACCTGCTTGCGATTGCACTTATTTGACCATCACAAGCAGAAACTCAGTGCATTTAAGAAAGCTGTACATTTTTGTAGTAGTCAGTTTGCTAAGTGAATTTTTACTTACCTTACTGATCCTAATTTCAGTGCATAATTAGTAATTATTCAACATTTACAATAGCTTTGTAAAAAAACAAATTTCATGGTATCATCACAATAAGAATATCCTAAAATGTTGTCATATTTTCCCACAGCTGTAACGTCAGTCTGTGTTTATCATGATGAAACTTATAAGGTAAGAAATCTCTGGAAAGCAAAACATTACGTTTTACTGAGGAAAAAAGCCCAAAATGTGTTATAATGATATTGCCTATATGGCAGCATAACGTACATAATAGAGGAAAACGATTTTGGAGGTTTTGGATATCTTAGATTATTACTACCAGAACACGTGTGGCTGTGGAAAGATTTCCACTCCCATGGGTGGCCCGTCCATTGTGGGCGCATGGGCGCCCTCTCTCCTATCCACTGCCACCGCCGCCCTCCCTGTACATGAATTCCTATGGCGGAGGTGGGCGGGGTGTGTTTTTTGAAGCACCTGATTAGAGCCAGAGGCTCTAATAGGCTTTCAAATAGTATGGGCTCGGGGCTTGCGTCCAGAGCCCACCCAGGTGTGTTGCAACAGTGAATTAATATTCTTTTACTTTTACTGATCCTCTTCCCGGCCAATTGGGAAGTGTGTCTGATACCCGTCACCTGATTGGCTGAAAGGACAGGCGATCCTATTGGACACCTTGGAGGACGGGAGGAGATGCACGGCGGAAGCGAGGAGGAGAAGACATAGGAGCCGCTGCCTGATGCCTGCCACAGCTAGATGTCCGCCAAAGTCCAATCCCCGCCACTGCCCGATGTGCCCGACGATGCCTGATCCCCGTTGATGCCCACCGATGCCCTATCCCCACCGCTTCCTGTTGTCCACTCTCATTATGTTTTTAGTGACAACTGTGGTCACCAGAACAGAGAGGGAAGGTGAACCCCCTGGTGAGGAGACAGAGAGAGATAAAAACATGACAGAGGTTCTAATTCTTTCCTACTCCATGCAAAACCTTTTGCCTTTAATTACACCTTAATTATGTATTGTAGCACTGTGCAAGACAATCTGATATCTGTTTTAACTGCTTGCCAACCAGAACTGAGCCAGGGAACAGTATTTGTTCTGTTGATTAGTGTGGACTGAACCCGGGGGAAGGACTTGTTTGTCTTGTTAACCTCCCTGGCGGTATTCCCGAGTGTGGCTCGGGGTTAATTTTCACTGCCAAAAGCGGTAACCCCAAGCCACACTCTGGGTTGCATCACTGGATCCAGGCAGTGTTGCTTACCTTGTCCCCTGCTTGCCAACCATGCACTGTAGTTTTACTGCAGTGATTTTGCTTTTCTGGGTAGGGGGCACGCACATGCACGCCCACCTTGCTGCGCTGTCATTGACTTCCTTACATGCCGATCACCGGGTCCCAGTGATCGGCATGTAAGGAAGCCAATGACAGCGCAGCCAGGTGGGCATGCGTGTGCCAAACGGTGGAGCGAGTAACAGGAGGGAGATCTGTGTATGTAAACAACACAGATCTCTCTCCTGACCGCGGGAATGTGCCAGTTTTTGTCTCCCTGCAAAGCAGGAAATAAAAACCGGCACATCTCTTAGTAACACAACACACAGTACACAATGATAACACTCCCTAGGCACACAATTAACCCTTTGATTGCTCTAGATGTTAACCTCTTCCTGCCCAGTGTCATTAGTACAGTGACAGTGCATTTTATTAACATTGATCACTGTATTAGTGTCACTGGAGTTGTCAGTGACAGTTAGTCAGTTCCCACCCAGTGTCAGTAAGAGTCAAATTGTGCACTGCACTATTACAGTCCCACTATAAGTTGCTGATCGCCACCATTACTAGTAGAAAAGAAAATTCCAATATACAGTGCCTTGAAAAAGTATTCATACTCCTTGGCATTTTCCACCTTTTGTCAAGTCACAACCAAAAACATAAATGTATTTTATTGGGATTTTATGTGATAGACCAATACAAAGTGGCACATAATTGTGAAGTGGAAGGAAAATGATAAATGGTTTCCAAATTTTTTTTTACAAATAAATATGTGAAAATTGTGGTGTGCATTTGTATTCAGCACCCCTGAGTCAATACTTTGTAGAACCACCTTTCGCTGCAATTACAACTGCGAGTCTTTTTGGGGATGTCTCTACCAGCTTTGCACATCTAGAAAGTGACATTTTTGCCCATTCTTCTTAGCAAAATAGCTCAAGCTCTGTCAGATTGGATGGAGAGGGTCTGTGAACAGCAATTTTCAAGTCTTGCCACAGATTCTCAATTGGATTTAGGTCTGGACTTTGGCTGGGCCATACTACCACATGAATATGCTTTGATCTAAACCATTCCATTGTAGCTCTGCCTGTATGTTTAGGGTCGTTGTCCTCCTGGAAGGTGAACCTCCACCCCAGTCTCAAGTCAATTGCAGTCTCTAACAGGTTTTCTTCTAAGATTGCCCTGTGTTTGGCTCCTTCTATCTTCCCATGAACTCTGACCAGCTTCGCTGTCCTGCTGAAGAAAAGCATTCCCACAACATGATGCTGCCACCACCGTGTTTCACGGTGGAGATGGTGTGTTCAGGGTGATGTGCAGTGTTAGTTTTCCGCCACACATAGCATTTTGCTTTTAGGCCAAAAAGTTAAATTTTGGTCTCATCTGAACAGAGCACCTTCTTCCACATTTGCTGTGTCCCCCACATGGCTTCTCGCAAACTGCAAACGGGACTTCTTATGGCTGTCTTTCAACAATGGCTTTCTTCTTGCCACTCTTCCATAAAGGTCATATTTGTGGAGTGAATGACTAATAGATGTCCTGTGGACAGATTCTCCCACCTGAGCTGAGGATCTCTGCAGCTCCTCCAGAGTTACCATGGGCCTCTTGGCTGCTTCTCTGATTAATGCTCTCCTTGCCCGGCCATGTCTTGGTAGGTTTGCAGTTGTGCCATACTTTTTCCATGTTCAGATGATGGATTAAACAGTGCTCTGTGAAATGTTCAAAGCTTGGGATATTTTTTTATAACCTAAACCTGCTTTAAACTTCTCCACTACTTTATCCTTGACCTGCCCGGTGTGTTCCTTGGCCTTCATGCTGCTGTTTGTTCACTAAAGTTCTCTAACATACCTCTGAGGGCTTCACAGGACAGCTGTATTTATACTGAGATTAAATTACACACAGGTGGACTCTATTTACTAATTAGTTGACTTCTGACGGCAATTGGTTCCACTAGAATTTAGTTAGGGGTATCAGAGTAAAGAAGACTGAATACAAATGCACACCATACTTTTCACATATTTATTTGTAAATAATGTTGAAAACCATTTATCATTTTCCTTCCCCTTTACAGTTACGTGCCACTTTGTGTTGGTCTATTACATAAAATCCCAAAAAAATACATTTACCTTTTGTGGTTCTAACATGAAATAATGTGGGAAATTTCAAGGGGTATAAATACTTTTTCAAGGCATTACCATTATTTGTAGATGCTATAATTTGCACGCAAACCAATTAATATACACTTATTGGGATTTTTGTTACCAAAGACATGTGGCAGAATACATTTTGGCTTAAATATACATTTCAACATGTTTGGTATATTTTCATTTATAGTGCAAAAAATAAAAAAAAAATCCAGTGGTGATTAAATACCATGAAAAGAAAGTTCTATTTGGGGGGGGATATACGTTTTGTTTGCATACAGTGTTGCATGACCGTGTAATTGTCAGTTAAAGTAGCTCAGCGCTGTATAGCAAAAATGGCCTGATCATGAAGGGGGGTAAATCCTCCAGAAGAAAAGTGGTTAACCAGTTTAGTTCTAATACCTATAGTTGCCATATGGATTGGATCAACATTTACAATTATTTCTGAGCTGTTAGAAATGGACTGAAACTAACTTTAATGTTATTGTTGTTATATTTGAGAATAATTTAATTTATAGTACAAGCAATTAGAGGTCAAAAAGAAGTTGTTTAAAGGCATTTTTACTACTTGTTACAAACAAGATTTTACCTTGACAATACTGTCTTAAAAAACATCTTCTATTAAATCTATAGACAAAAATACATAACAATACAAAACAATACTTTTTCCCAGTTTTACTGTTAGTTTTAGTTCAATCTCATTTTATTAAGAAAAGATCAGGGTTTAAAAACATATAGTGTACATTGGAAAAAGAAAGGAGATGAGGAGAGATAAAAAGAAAGGACATAGATGAGACATGTATATGAAGTACCGAGATTACAAGTTCGTCAAATGTATCAGGTCCATGTCATCACTATACACTCACATAGCATATGGTTATCAACACTAAACTGATAACAGAAAGACAGAAACTTTGTTTCGATAAGTGATTAAAAAAAACCCCAAAAGATTGTATAGTATGTAAAAAATGGTAACTTAGATCATATTCTTCCAAAATACAAGGGAATAAGCAAGAGTATAGGGCGGGGAGAAAGTAAATATTGTTGGAATCACAACTCAGCTCATAAATCAAAATAGTATTACATATGTCAGAAAGCAGAGTACGAAATCAAGAAGTGAGTATCAAGTGGGAATAAGAGTAGGTGACACTCCAACATGACTATGAAACAGGGGTAGGTGGATCGCCCTTAGCCCACATCACAAACTCTGAGGAGAGTCGAAACATAGACCAGGAGGTCCATGTGATGGAGAACGGATCCTCTTTGTCATTTTCTTTGGCCAGCAGATGTTCTAAGTCTCTTATATAATCAACCTCAATTGCCCAGTCCAGAAGGGAGGGCACTCCTGTTGATTTCCAGGGTCGGGGGATTACTGTCCGTGCTGCCGCAACAAAGTGGCGGATCACATCCTTTTTAATTGATTTTAGAGGGCCTGGGATCATTGAGAGAAGGGCTATCTCCGGTGAGGGTTGGAGGGATGTCACCATCAGCCTGCAGTATAGGTCAAAGATCAATTGCCAGAATTTTTTAATAGGAGGGCATTCCCACCAGATGTGGTGCATGGTACCCCTAGATGTTGAACATCTCCAGCAGGTCCCTGATTGGGAGGGATCAAAACGTCTCATGTTTGTGGGGCATGTGTACCATCTCGTGACCAGTTTAAACCCTTTCTCCTGGGTTGGGGTTGCCAGCAAAATCTTGTGAGTCAGAATAAAGCATTTTTGCCAGTCTATTTGTGAGATAGAGTGCCGTAGTTCTGATTCCCAAGTCTGCGCGTATAGTGGCAAGTCAGGTGAAAAGACGTTTAGTAAAAGAGAGTAAAGTTGAGAGACTATATGTCTCGGGGGTCGGCTTGTAGAAGTAGGTTGTCAAATCCCGACGGTTCAGATAGAATGTCAGATAGAGATTGAAAACTGCGAATGTATGACAATACCTGTCATCTTTGAAGCCAATGCGTCGGAGAATGAGAGAGTGAGCAGATGGGGGAATCCGTCATCAGAGATGGATCTGCACGGAGTACTTGGGCTAGTCATCTGCTGTCATAGGCAGCACGTATCAGCTCGGACGCGTCAGCAAGGCAACGAACGTACGTATGCAACAGGCGGGTACGCAACGTCCAATAGGATCCCTTTGGGCACTATAAAGGACTGCTCATTCTGCCCCTTAGTTGCTGGATCGTCTTCAGCTCTCCTGAGTTCCTGACCTGTGTGTTCTTGTGTTTCTACTTGATTCCTGTTGTGGCTCTTGGACTTCCCCTGCTCTCTCATGTGCTGAACCTTGGCTTGCTCCCGGACTGCTTCCTGTTGATTACCAGTGTTTGACCCCGGCTTGTTTACTGGACTCTGCTATCTGCCTGATTCCTGGTTCTGACCCTTGGCCTGGTTTATGGATTCGCCTTTTCTGCTCTCCACACCTGGTTGGCGGCCTACATCTGGAGCTGTTCCTGTCTGTACCCGTGTTCCCAGATTTACCCTGCTTGCACGCTTCATCCATTCATCTGGTGACCCGTGCTTCTTTGCGCTTAGTACTCTCTGTTCCCAATCCAGGGGTACTCTGCGTTCAGCCGCAAGGGGAGCCTCTCTCAGCACTTCAGCTTCGGATCAGGTACGTGACAGTACGATCCAGCCATGTCAGAGGCTGACAGAGACGGCTCTCCTTTGGATGCTCTGTGCCAGCAAGTCACGGCCCTCACTCAGGTCGTACAGAGACTTCAAGATGGGTACTTTCAGCTGGAAGGTCGTCTGCAACATCTTTCAGTATCCTCTGCTCCTAGCTGCACTCACCATCCACCAGTGCAGCAAGTAACCCTTCAGCTCCTGACCGCTCAGCAACCGCGCCAGTCATGGTGATGGCAGCTCCTGAACCCAGAGTACCTACGCCTGAGCGTTTTTGTGGAGATCGCAAAAAATTCAAAGCATTCAAGAACGCCATCTTGCTATACTTAGCTCTTCAGCCCAGAACTTTTGCCTCAAAGACTGTGAAAGTAGGTTTCATCATCTCCCTACTCAGTGATGAACCTCAGGCTTGGGCTCATCATCTACTTGAACAGAAGAGTCCGCTACTAAATTCCGTGGATGAGTTTTTTGAGGCCATGAGTCAACTATATGATGACCCCCAACGTGCTGCCACAGCTGAAGCCACCTTGCATAACCTCCTTCAGGGCAAGCGTCCGGTGGAAGACTACACCGTAGACTTTCGAAAATGGGCTGCTGATACTAACTGGAATGAGGCCACCCGCAAGTATCAGTACCGTTTGGGACTATAAGAGACTGTAAAAGATGAATTGGCTCGAATTGATGCAACCGCTACCCTGGAAGGCTTAATCCAGTTAGCCATTAAACTGGATAGGCGCCTGAGGGAGTGACAGTCAGAACGTCTCCGTGCCTCTCCTCCTACCTGGATGCTACCCAGGGTTCCAGCTACCCCCGCTGCACCACCCATTTCTTCCACGAGTGTATCACCAGAAGAGGAGCCCATGCAGCTAGGCCTGGTCCGGGGCCCTCTCTCGGCAGATGAAAAACAACGCAGACGCAAGTTCAACTTATGTCTATACTGCGGCGGAGCCGGTCATTATCTTCACAACTGTCCCATTCGGCCCAGTAAGTTACGGCCTTTTCCTGCTATGAACTTTCAAGTGGCTGGTCCCTCCATTTCTCACATTAGTCTCCCTCTCTCTTTACAGGTGGCAGGAGAGGAGATCCGGCTACTGGCAATCATTGATTCGGGAGCCTGCAGCTGTTTCCTGGATGAAGCCCTGGCCAAGAGACTGTGCTTACCTCTGCAGAATAAGAAGACCTGCTTGCAGATCCACCTGGCGGATGTCTCCTTACCCTGCTCTGGGCCAGTTACGCAGGAGACCCTGCCCATCCACACCACCATGGACTCTGGTCATCGGGAGTACCTCCGTTTTGACCTAATCTGCTCCCCCATGTTTCCTATCATCCTAGGACTTCCATGGTTGCAAGCCCGCAACCCCCAAGTTAATTGGGTGAATAAAGAAATTACTTTTCTTCAAATTATTGTATCCAGCATTGTTTGTCCTCAGCAAGTAACCCCACAACCTGCCTGACGCTACAAGCTCAGCTCAACGAACACTCCATGGTGCCCTCAGTTTATCGAGAATTCTTGGATGTGTTCGACAAGAAAGGGGCCGATACATTGCCCCAGCACAGACCGTACGATTGTCCTATCGAACTGTTGCCTGGAGCTGAAATTCCTTTTGGCCGGATATTCCCTTTGTCTGAGAATGAACTTGAGGTCCTACGGACTTACATAGACGAAAATTTGAAAAAAGGATTCATCCGCCCATCCTCTTCTCCTGCTGGAGCCGGCATCTTTTTTGTTGAGAAAAAGGATGGAACTTTGAGACCCTGTGTGGACTATAGAGACTTAAATAAAATCACGATTAAAAACCGCTACCCCCTGCCCTTGATTCCCGAACTCTTCCAACGTCTCAGGACTGCCAAAATGTTTTCAAAGTTGGATCTAAGGGGAGCTTATAACCTTATCAGAATCCGAGAAGGGGATGAGTGGAAGACAGCTTTCAGAACCCGATTCGGACATTTCGAGTATTTGGTCATGCCTTTCAGGTTATGTAATGCACCAGCTACATTCCAACATCTGGTGAACGATATCTTCCGAGAATTTGTTGATCACTTTGTAATCGTTTACCTAGAGGATATTCTCATCTTCTCCGCCACATTGGAATTACATCGCACCCACGTGAAAAAAGTTCTGGTCACCCTCAGGGAGCATGGCCTATATGTTAAAGCGGAGAAGTGTGACTTTGAAAAGACCACTATACAGTTTCTGGGCTTCGTGATCTCCACTGGGGGGATAGCAATGGACCCCCAAAAGGTGAAAGCAATCTTGGAATGGCCAGCTCCTGTCGATAACAAAGGGGTTCAAAGACTTATTGGCTTCGCCAACTTTTATCGGCGATTCATGAAGGGATTTTCAACCATCATTGCACCAATAACTCAAATGACGCACAAGCAAGGGCGTTTTCAGTGGTCCCCAGACGCCCAGAACGCCTTTGACAAACTTAAGGGATTGTTCATCGCAGCTCCTGTATTACAGCATCCAGACCCTGCACTTCCCTTTATTTTGGAGGTTGATGCCTCTGAAGTGGCAACAGGAGCAATCTTGTCCCAACGTCAAGGACCCAAAGCCCTCCTTCATCCCATCGCCTTTGCCTCCCGCAAAATGAACCCTTCCCAAAAGAACTATGATGTGGGAGATCGACAGCTTTTGGCCATTAAATTTGCTTTAGAAGAATGGAGGTACCTATTAGAAGGAGCTAACAATCCCATCATGATCTTTACGGATCATAAGAACTTGGAATATCTCAGGACTGCCAAGCGGTTGAGGCCCCGACAAGCCCGTTGGGCACTTTTTTTCTCCAGGTTTAATTTCCATATTTCTTATAGACCGGGATCTAAAAATGGCAAGGTGGATGCTTTGTCCAGGATGTTTCCAGAAACTCCCAAAGTTACAGAACCAGGGACAATTCTGTCTGCGCAGAACTTTTTACTCATCCAACCCGATCTAAAGACAGCCATTAAGCGAGTCTCCAATGTGTGGAGCCCGAAGTGCCATCCTTAAGAAAGCAGGAGGGACTATTATGGTTCCAAGATAAGATCTTTGTTCCTCAACAGATCAGATTACAAGTCCTCCGTACCTTTCATGACCACAAATTGGCAGGCCACTTTGGGATCCAAAAAACCCTCAAGTTAATACATCCTTCTGGTGGCCTAAGATGAGGCAGGACTGTAAAGCATACATAAACTCCTGTACGGTGTGTCAACAGAATAAGGGGTCTAACTCCAAGCCCTGGGGTCTGTTAAGACCACTGCCTATTCCTGATCAACCATGGAAAGAGATCTCCATGGATTTTATTGTTGAACTACCTTCCTCGCAAGATTTCAACACCATTTTAGTAGTGGTAGATCGACTTTCAAAGATGGCACACTTCCTGCCCATGCTGGGCACACCATCCGCTTTGGACACAGCCAACATCTTCATTAAGGAAATCGTCAGACTTCATGGAATACCCAACAGTATTGTGTCTGATCGAGGTGTCCAATTTACCTCCAGATTCTGGAAGGACTTATGCAAGATTTTGTCTATTGAAGTATGTCTCTCTTCTGCCTACCATCCACAGAGCAATGGGCAGACAGAGAGAACCAATCAGACCCTGGAGCAATATCTCCGATGCTTCTGTACGTTCTCTCAGGATGATTGGGTCTTGTTACTTCCCTGCGCAGAATTTGCGTATAATAACTCGGTACACACTGTCACAAACCAGTCTCCATTCTGGGCCAATTACGGGTTCCATCCGTCCTTCTTGCCCAACATAGTCCCCGAAGCCTCGGTACCTGCAGTTCAAGATCGTGTCAGGTCCATCCAGAGTAACTATCGTCGGCTTCAGGAAGGTATGCAGCAAGCGCAAGATCTGTACAAAAGGAGTCATGACAGGGGCAGAAGTGACAACTGGGCATTCAAGACAGGAGATAAAGTATGGTTATCCACTCTGAACCTTCGGCTGGCATGCCCCTCACAAAAGCTTGGGCCCAAATTAATTGGGCCTTTTGAGGTAAAGAGGGCGATCAACCCAGTGGCTTTTGAGCTTGAACTACCTAGTTCCTACAAGTTCCATACGGTATTTCACGCCTCCCTGTTGAAACCGGTGGTTCCTAGTCCTTTTTCAGGAAGAGAGGAACAACCTCCACCACCAGTACTGGTCAAAGGAGAACCGGAATTCGAGGTCGAGACTATCTTGGACTGTAGGAGAAGAGGTAGACAATTTCAGTACCTTATCAAATGGAAGGGATACCCCCCAGAAGATAATTCTTGGGAACCATCCAGCAACATACACGCCCCACGGCTGATACGGGCCTTCCATAGAAGCCATCCCGAAAGGTCAGCTAGTTTGGGCACCCGGAGGTTGCCCCTTGGGGGGGGCACTGTCATGGGCAGCGCGTATCAGCTTGGACGCGTCAGCATGTTCCGGCACGAACGAGCGCTCCGGTACGGGCGATCGGAAGGAGATCACAGATGCACATGCGCACACGCATCGGAGCAAGGCAACGAACGTACGTACGCAACAGGCGGGTACGCAACGTCCAATAGGATCCCTTGGGGCACTATAAAGGACTGCTCATTCTGCCCCTTAGTTGCTGGATCGTCTTCAGCTCTCCTGAGTTCCTGACCTGTGTGTTCTTGTGTTTCTACTTGATTCCTGTTGTGACCCGGCGTGGCTCTTGGACTTCCCCTGCTCTCTCTTGTGCTGAACCTTGGCTTGCTCCCGGACTGCTTCCTGTTGATTACCAGTGTTTGACCCCGGCTTGTTTACTGGACTCTGCTATCTGCCTGATTCCTGGTTCTGACCCTTGGCCTGGATTACGGATTCGCCTTCTCTGCTCTCCTCACCTGGTTGGCAGCCTACATCTGGAGCTGTTCCTGTCTGTACCCGTGTTCCCAGATGTACCCTGCTTGCACGCCTCATCCATTCATCTGGTGACCCGTGCTTCTTTGCGCTTAGTATTCTCTGTTCCAGGGGTACTCTGCGTTCAGCCGCAAGGGGAGCCTCTGTCAGCACTTCAGCCTCGGATCAGGTACGTGACATCTGCGTTCACTTTTACTCCAAGGTCCAAATTCCAACCTACTTTAAGCCGGCGGAAATGCCGGGGTACCAAAGAAGGGAGTCATGGGTCCCACCCGTTTAGATATAGCATCAGTGGAGGTCAGCCTGTCCCAGATTTTAATTGTTTGTCTGGTAAGGTCCATCAGGAGAGATGGGTCCCTGCGAAAATCCACAGGGGTCCATGGTAAGGCACAAAGCTCAAGCGAATTTAGATGGTTTTCTAATTGGACCCATAATTTGGAGGTGCCATGATGGAAGCAGTCCACAATCCTGGTGAGAACTGCTGCCTTGTAGTAGAGAGAAGCGTCTGGGGCTCTAAGTCCCCTCCTAATTTTTGGAAGGGAAAGGGTTTCATATTTAATCCTGGGATGCTCTGTTCCCCAAATAAATTAGGAAAACAGCCTAAGGAGTTTCTTAAAATATGTGGTCGGGATATGGATAGTTTGGAATAAATATAAGAATTGGGGAAACATGTCCATTTTCAAAGTGTTCACCCTACCAAACCATGAGAGTTGCCTGTTTGCATATGAAGACAGATCAGCTTGGGTTTTGAGGAGAAGAGGGGTGTAATTTGCAGTGAAAAGCTGGGATGCATCAGATGGAAGGTTAATCCCCAGGTATCGGATGGACTTGGAGCCTGTCTTAGATGGGAAGGATGTCAAGAGGTGACGTAGATTTGGCCCTAGTAGTGAAATGTTGAGTATTTCAGATTTGCCATGGTTCACTTTAAAGTTGCTCATTACTCCAAATTCTTCAAACTCCCGTAGGATTATAGGTAAGGATAGGTGGGGTTTTGTAACATACAACAACAGATCACATAGAGCAAGTTTGTAATGGTTAGGGCCTAACTTTATACCCATAATGGACTCATTGTTACGTAGGGCAACAGCCAGGTGTTCCATGGTGAGACTATAAAGAAGGGGAGACAGAGGGCAGCCCTGCCTCATCACATTATGGAAATGTTGGGGACAACGAACCGTTAATCCTAATTCTGGCGGATGGTGAGGAATAAAGATACATTATTTTAGACAACATGAGGGGGCCCAGTCCTATCTGTTGCAATATTAGCCTAAGAAATTGCCAATCAACCCGGTCGAATGCTTTTTCAGCATCGACTGTCAGGAGGCAGAGGGGGACATCGTGCGTGCGGGCATAACCAGCTAAGAGAAGAGTTTTCAGTGTATTGTCATGGGCTTCATGTCCACTAACAAACCCCGCCTTGTCCAGGTGGACCAGACTGGGTAGTAAGGGCTGTAGTCTAGTAGCCAGTACCTTGGAAAACACTTTGAGGTCATCTCCTATCAAAGAAATTGGGCGATAGTTTGCACAAAGAGTGTGATCCTTTTCAGGTTTTGGGATGAGATATATGTGTGCCTCCATCGTTTGTGGGGGAAACACCGAGCCCTGTGACAGGGAGTTAAACATTTTAGTCAAGAAAGGAGTAAGAAGGGGTGTAAAAAGTTTATAAAATTTAGGAGTAAAGCCATCTGGGCCCGGGCTCTTGCCAGATGGAGTTGCCACTATGGCCTTGGTGACCTCTTCTGATGTGATAGGCTTTTCCAGTTTTCTGACGTCTTCCTCTCCTAATGTGGGTAGTGCTGTCTTCGCAATGTAGAAAGCCCTCCTTTCCCTGGTCCCAGAGGGGAGATCAGAGGTCTCAGAGGGTAATATTATATAGAGACTGGTAGTACTCTGTAAATATCTGAGCTATCAGGGTAGGTGTGGATACCAAGTTACTCAGCTTATCTCGGTTATGGGGGATAAACGTTGATTGTGGTTTAGGATGTAGGGAGTGGGCCAGTGGTCTACCGCATCTGTCCCGGAATTTGTATTTATGTAGAGCTAACTTATCTGCGTATGTTCGCACGGACAGGGGTGCGATCAGGCTAAAGAGACCTCAGCAAGTGCTGTTACAGTGGGTGAGCGCTTGTGTTCGGTCTCCAGGCGTTTGAGCTTCAGGATCACAGCCACTATGGCAGCAGAATGTTCCTTCTTCATATGGGCTCCAATTTGGAGGAAGCTACCTTGTAAGACAGCCTTGAGCGCCTCCCATTGGATAGGTAGGGGAATAGTATCCGTAGCGTGGTCGGTAAAAAAGTCATTGATTGTTCCTGAAATCTTTGTAATACAATCTGGATTTGTAAGTAAGGATTCGTTCAAACGCCACGTCCATTCCTTAATCGGAGTGGAGGGCGTCAAAAAGGTCAGGTAGATAGGGGAGTGGTCAGACCATGCCATAGCATCAATGTTGCATTCGGGGGACCAATCCAAACAGCTATGGTCCATTAAAAAGTAGTCTATGCGGCTGTAAGACTGGCGGGCATGGGAAAAAAAGGTATAATCATGAGACGTAGGGTACAATACTCTCCAAACATCAATGAGACGTAGAACATAGAGAGCCCGTTTTAGGTCCCTTTGTTTAGGGCAGAACAGTGAAGAACGCAACGTGGAGGTGTCCAGGTATGGGTCTAAGGGAGCGTAAAGTCCCCACCTAATGTTAGCTTACCCTCAATGAAGCCAGTCCAGATCCTTAGATACTGCAAGGCCGATGAGACTTAGTTAGCATTTGGCAGGTATACATTAGCTACTGTAAATTTAGTCCCCCACAGTAAAAATTTCACAAAAAGGTATCTACCCTGTGGGGCAGAGATATGGTTGAGTATTTCAATGGGGAGTGTTTTGTGAAAAGCTATAGCTCTGGCCTTCTGTGATGGATGCGTGCTGTGAAACCACCTGTTAAAGTATCTGTTAGAACAAGAGGGAGTGGAATCACAATGGAAATGTGTCTCTTCTAACATCAACACATTAATCCGTTTATGCATTTGATAGAGGATTTGATAGAGGATTTGTCCCCGTTTGGATGCGACATTAAGTCCCTTTACATTGTAGTAGAAGAGTTTGATCTTGGGGCCAGTGCCCATTGTGTAAGCCATGATGGAGCCATGATGGAGTGTGGGGAAAGAAATTAAAGGGGAGAGAAGAAGGAGGGAGTAGTAGAAAAGAGTAGGGAAGAACAGAAGTGACAAAGATTAACGCAATCTTAGGATAGGTAGAGGTAAACAAAGGGACGCCTGGAGGATATGTCCGACTAAAACTAACGTGTTCACAGAAGCGAACACCTCGTCAATTTCACGTTTCTGGCACAAATCGTGCCAATCCTATTGTGGGAAGGCGGTTAAAAAAGCGGTCAAAAAGGCGATCAAAAAAGAGATAATTCTGAGTTGTGATCCTGACAGCTTAACAGGCAAAAATAATAGGTAAATAACACACCTTGTATGAGAAGTAATAGAGGCAGCAGGTAGCTTACCTAGGGAAGGCCACGCCCTCCGGCAACCCAGGGAGAGCTCGGAGATGCACCCCTCCCCCCCGGTACACAGAAACCCGTCCTCCACACTGGTGGAGAACCGCCTAGTTAGTAAAGCAGATTGGAGGCTGGGCGTGTACGCTGCAAGGATCTATACGAACCATGTTGTACTTTTCAAGTTAACTAATATATGAACCATATTTGAGATACGGGGCCCAGGGGCAGAACCACAGTAGCATCAGAGGTAAAGGAAAAAACTTTAGTAACCCAATGGAGAATACATCACTAGGACCAGGCCGAGACCACCTGGGACCGCCCCAGAACCACAGCGTAGGCAACTTCTAGAGGAGGTGTTTAGTTATCTGGGGATAAATTTGAGGAGCCGTATTTCTCAAAAGGTGTGTGCCCTGAGAGAAAGCCCCTATGGCAGATATTGGCTCGGTCCGAGTTAAAGCGCAACAACATCCTGTAGGAGCCCCACAACCTCCACCCATCTGGTTAAAGTCTCCTTCGGTAGTAATGATCTACTATAAATCTATGAGAGAACACAGTGCCCCCAACAAACAAGTTTGATGCCCACTATAACTATAAAGGTATCATAAAACAGACAAAAGTAATAAGACAGTGAGATATCATATGTACATTGAGATTCAGATATGAGACAATAGATATTACCTGGCCTTCCCAAACTCCAGCTGAACAAAAGCCATCAGCCAAGAGCAGGGAACATTCCATACTCCTACATAGTGTCCTTTTCCACTATATGGAGAGTCAAGAAGCTCAGTTACCCCGGACTCACAGGGATCAGGGCAGGAAGGGGTCATAGTCCGCTCCAGGCCAGTCAATGTCTATGGGGAGTGGTTGCCCCTCCTGCAGTCACAGTCTTTGGACGCAGAGGAGTTACAGTAGGGCTCCGTACTGAGAGCTGGATTAATAGGTAGGCTAGTATTCAAATAGGTAATGGACAGGACATCACAGCCGTTACCAACTCCAGCAAGATCAGTCACATCAGCAAAGAGCAGAAAGCGGACTCATGTGTTCAAGAATTCCTTACATCCAATCTTAACGTACCAAAAGGTGGAGAAGCTTACAGCTTATAGGGGTTGGAGCAGGTAAAAAAGCAGAATTCAAAGCCGGCCCGCCATTTATTATAATAAGTAAGTTTGACTCCAGCAGTTACGATCCATGAGTACAGCGTGGTCTGCTCTAGGGCTCAGCCTGGGGAGCCAGGTCAAGCCTCAGGAGAGGTAGGTCTACGATCCCTGCGGCCTGAAAAAGTCGATCTTGACCTCTGACATCTGCGACGGTGTAGGAAAGGGTCAGGTCCTGGTAGCCTCAAGTGGTCCACAGGAGGATCTAACCAATGTGGGACATCTATTGGATCTTGCTCCAGAAAGAGGAAAAAGTCAGGCAGTTGGTCTGGATCTGGCAGTACAAATTTGTTGTTGTTATGAGCCACCTTAACGCTAAAGGGGTGTCCTCAATTATAAGTAGCTCCAGCTTGCCTTATCTGATCCAGAAGGGGGCGGACTGCCCTCCGCATGTAAAGCGTGTTGCGGGAGAGGTCAGGGTACAGATGAACAGAGGAGCTGTAAAAATCCACAGGGCCCAGCCGCCATGCTTTACACATAATTTCTTCTTTCAGTTTAGTAGTGGACCTGGCAAAGGACATCACGAGGGCAGCCACCTCCATTCCCACTCAGCCCCCCAACTCTATGCACCTGATCCAGTTCAATAGGGGTAGTGACATCTCTACCCAGAACTTGATTGAGAACAGCAGTGACAGTGGGTTTCATGTCAGCCCCTGAAGTTGCCTCTGTTATGCCCTTGAGTCTAATGTTGTTTCTGCGGCTTCTGTTTTTGCTGCCCTTTATGCAGAGTTGGTGTTGTCGCAGACAGGCTAGTTGGGATTGGGATGCATATTCAAGTGCTGTTATGCATGCTGCGTGATTTGCTTGGGTAGTGGTCAAAGCTGACACAGCCTCTTCTGTAGCAGAGACCTGTTGTTTTAGGGCCTGTAGTTCCACCTGTAGTGAAGCCTCCATTTTAATTGCCCAGGACTCAAAGGTGGTTTGAAAGGAGGAAAGAAGGGATGTAGCTTCAGATGTGGGAGGGCCTTCCAAGATGGAGGGCAGGGGTCAACTAAGTCTGTTAGTTGTTTTAGGGTGGGGGTAGACTCGGACCTGTATGTGGGTGCCATGGGGTCTACCAGTACAGCCGACGAATCCTCTGTTTATTCCTCACTGGTGCAGGCCGTAGCTGCTCTGGAGTGAGGGGGTTTTGACTTCCCACATTCTGTCCGGGTACTGGCTTGTCCTCAGGCGTCCGGGGGTTTGGATGTTGCTGTGCAGAGCTAATATCGTTGCATGGTGTCCTGTGATAGTTCAACGGAGTCAGTGGAGAGAAAGGTACCTGCTGATATAGAGGACATGAGTGTGGGTTATGTAGAAAACTGCCTGTTAGTGTTGGGGATTCACAGAGCTCAGCAATGCATGGTCTTAGCCCTCCATCATCTGCCAAGCCCCTGCTGAGCACACATCTTAATGGGATGATTGTTTTATAAGGGCATCTGTCCTTTATACTCCCCAGAGGGGGGTCTGCAGTTGGAAAAATGCCTGATTCTTTGGTAGTTTTGAGGATTGGGATGGGAGTACCAATATTGCTGCTGTCACTAGGCTCGGGTAAATTCCTGCCTGGGTGGACACTAGGTTGGGACTCCACAGCCTCCCATGGGAAGCAGGCAGATATGGCAATGCAGTCTGTGGCCCTGTAGCCCAGGGCGAGTGTAGTGTGAGCAAAGTGGCTGGGCCAGAGGCGGCAAGATGGCGGCTGTCACTAGGCCCATCAGACTGCAGCTAGTGTAGCAGGCAGACACGGCCGATAGTCCCTTACTGTCAGTCCACACTTCAGAGCGGAGGATGGTAAGGGTGTATTGTGCTCCAGCCGGGTAGGGCTTAAAGATTGCGGCGGTCGCGAGGAGCTGTGTACCCCAGTGGCCCGTAAAGCGCCGCAGATGGACAAGGAATCTTGCTAAGTTCGGGGCAAGGGCACGGCAGGAGGTGAGGGGATACCGCCTGGGGGGTTTAAACAGCTCACCAGTCCAGGAGGAGCTCGGATGATAGTGGATTGTGCCGAGGGATTGTGGAGCTCTTCTTCAACACGTCCGCCACCATGTACGTCAGGACACTCCCCTCTTACTGTTAGTTTTAAAACAATTTGTGTTACTATAAATATTAAATTGCATATTTTATTCTATAAATTTCCCCTTATTTTGTACAATGCATGGCAAAATGATTTGCCAATGAATTATATATGAATTCTATTTTTCAGTTTTGCATAATTTTACTAATATAACATTAAAAAATGAATGAACCCAATAAACAAATATAGAAAAAGTTTAAATAATATTACTTAAAAAAATTGCAGAACAAGAACAGCTAAAGAAAAATCCAAGGATGGAATTGACTAAAACTAATTAGGGTTAATAAGGGGTCAAAAAGGCGTTTGAGTGTGATTCATGTAGATTTGAAATATACTCATTGGGACACTTTAATAAATGATGTCTTCTTTTTATAAAATTCCTTACAAATCGATATAATACAAATAGGGGTCTAATGTAGCACAATCTTAAATATTTATTTTATCAAATAAAATAAATTGATAGCATTACATGGAATTTAACCTCCTCTTTATTCCCTTTCATAGCCTGGACATAAAATCCCTCAATCCCCAGATTCATGTCAAGAATGTTTATGCTCATATGACATAGATGACGTGACCTTACTGCATGCGGTGAATTGCACACCCGTTTCTTGCAAGAAGGAATGTGACAAGGTTAGACTTCAGCCTGAGCAATGACGACTATAACAATATAACATTCTTATAGTGTCTCTAACTGCTTTTAATTGCTTGTTTTAGGGCTTCCAGTACATGGATGTACAGGGTCAATGCTGCGGTCACTGTGTACAAGTTGAATGTATAACGAAGATGAAAAATGATGAAACTATGACTATTCCGGTAAAACACCTTTCTATTCTATGGTATTAGCTGGTGTAGAACAAGCCCCTATTGTGTTATCCTTCTATGTTTGGCCCTTACTTTAACTGGAGTTGAAACTCCACATACGCGTAAAACAAAGTTGGTGTGTGTGTGTGATGGGATACTGAGTACTTATTTGCTCATTTAAAAAAAAAAAAACACACTAATCAACTGAATTATATTGATTTATTTAAGAATATTTTAATTTTGTTTTCTAGCCTGGTGAGATCTGGACCACATCTCCTGACAACTGTACTTACCATCAATGTGTCCAGAATGGAGACCATTTTGACATTCACATCACAAGCAAGGAATGTGCTGCCCCCAGTGATAAAGAATGCTCACTAGTAAGCATACCATTTTGCTAAAAAAAAAGTATTTATTTAAAACAATTTGGTGGTTCAAATATCAAACAATGTTTTGTTTCTCTCAGGGCTACAAATATGAAAAGGCTGAAGGGGAATGCTGTGGCAAATGTATACAGGTGGCTTGTGTAATGAAAACGAAAGATGGTACTACACAGGTTCTGCAGGTATAGCTTGATGAATCAGTGATTTTTATAGATGTATTGGAGTTCACATTTGGATCCTGTTGCTTTTGCAGTGCTACTTCATTTACAATATGAGATATTAAGGCAAATAATAAACAACTGTTAAAAGATAAGATTTAGGCTACATGTGCACAGGAAGTTTTTCAACATCCCCTGAAAGATTCAACATGACAGCTGGAAACTGCCATTTAAAAACGTCCATTTAGCCATGTTTGCATGCCACGTTTAGCCGCGTTTGCGTCTAGGATCATATTTTTTTTTGTAAAATGAAAAACATCTGTAAACGAAACACTGCTAGATGCGAATTACCATGAACATTTGTCCCAAATGCATTTTTTTGCTTTCCAAGAAATGCTACCAAACTCAACTGCCTAGAAACTACTATAAATGACCCTGTGTTCATGTACTGATAAGATAACATAGAGGAGAGTTCAGGGGCAGCTGAAAAAAATGCCCAACTGCTCCTAAACGTCCGTTTACCAGCAGCAGTGTACATGAGGCCTTAGACTGGATAATGCTACAATAATTTCATGGAAAGTAGCAGGTTTAGTTAGGCAGTTTATTGCATAATAGGAATAAAATAAGTGCAGTGACCTGTAGATACCAGTTACATTTCAGCCTATTGAAAACAGATCAGTGAAATGCTCTTTGTCTTAGTGAGTAACAGGAGGTGACCAGGGGGCAGTTTTCCCCGGTACCAATACCAAAAGATATGTTAGACTGGTGGCCTTTGTCAAGATACATCACCATTCAGGCATAGATCAGAGTGAAAATCAAACTCAGTGGCACATGCTGGAAATTATATGTAAACCTGCTCTCCATTAAGATCCATGATCACAGTGTTTAGGAAAAATAAGTCTTCCACCACCAGCTTCCTTTGTGGTTCTGAGATATCATGTGACTGAATGCAAAGTGATGTAAAGAAAGCTGATGTTGGAAGATGTAAAACAATGTGTCACAATTAGAGTTGAGTGAACACCTGGATGTTCGGGTTTGGCGGGTCCGGCCGAACTTCACGAAAAAGTTCGGGTTCGGTACCGTACGTTACCCGAACTTGACCCCGGACCCCGAACCCCATTGGAGTCAATGGGGACCCGAACTTTTCGGCACAAAAATGGCTGTAAAAAAGTCCTGGCAAGTGCTAGAGGGCTGCAAAAGGAAGTAAAATGGGGGTAAGAGTAGGACAAGTGCCCTAAAAAAAATGGGGATAGGGAAAATAACTTAAAATCAAATAATAAAAATAAAAATGGGAAGGGGGGGGTGGATGTGGAGTAGGAGCCTAGAGGTTGACTAGGCCGTGACTGTGGCAGTGTAGGTGGAAGTGGCGGTGGTGGAGGAGGAGGAGGAGGTAGCCAACACTTTTTGTTGTTTGTTTTGTTTTTTTTTTCTAATTTTGTTAGCCCCCAAAATATTGAGGCATATTCAAAAAAGCAAGTAGAAACATAGAAACATAGAAACATAGAAAAGTGACGGCAGAAAAAGAGTATTCCATCGAGTCTGCCCCTTTTTTTTTATTTATTTTTTTTTTTTTTTTTTTTTTTTTAATTAACCTTGTTGTCTGACTATGGATTTATGTTTATCCCAAGCATGTTTAAAGCCATTTACTGTTGACTGTCTCACAACCTCTGTTGGTAGTTTATTCCAATCATCAACCACCCTTTCAGTAAAATAATACTTTCTAAGATTAGTCTTGAACTTCCCCCCAGTTAGTTTGAGGTCATGTCCCCGTGTTCTTGATTTTGGTTTCATATTGAAAAGACTGCCCTCCTGAACCTTATACACCCCCTTGAGGTATTTAAAGGTTTCAATCATGTCTCCCCTCTCCCTTCTTTCCTCCAGATTGTACATATTAAGTTCCTGAAGTCGCTC
>BLSH010112965.1:407974-420558 GCA_018402905.1 Glandirana rugosa
AGTCGAGACGATTTTCACGACTGTAAAACATTTTAATCTCTGTTAAAAATAAAACTGACTTTAAGACATTATTAAACTCAATATAAGTAAATCTGGTCCTCAGAGGTTTGAAAGATTTGTTTCCCAGACAAAAAAACAGGAAGTCTGAAATCCCCCCATCTAACACCGTTCGTCCTCACCTGTAAAATAACCGTAATCACTCTCATTTGTAGTGTAAATCATAATCCACTTCCTTGTCACGTGGTAACAACCATAGTAAAACATCTTTATTACGGGGTAACAACCACAGTTACCCTCTTTACCACGGGGTAACAACTACAGTCGACCGTCTTATTTATTAGTCTAAACCAGTGGTCTCCAAGCTGCAGCCCTTTGCTTGCCTTTATCTGGCCCTTGGAGCACTATTCCTCCCACTGATATGAGACACTATTCTGCCAGCTGACATCAACAATGGGGCACCATTTCTCCCATTGACACCAACAATGGGGCATTATTTCTACAAAATGATACCAACAATGGTGCACTGTTCCTTCACCTAATACTAAATGTGATGTTTACTCTCACTAATGCCAATAAAATGTCCACTCCTGCTTGCCACAATCTACCCCCCTAAAGTCTGAAGGACAAAAAAACAGACCCTTTGTTTAGAAAGTTTGGAGACTCCTGGTCTAAATGAATATAACTCAAATTATTACAGAATTTCAGTCAAAATAAAAATTGTCTCTAATTTTACAAAATGTCAGCACTTTTAGCAGAGCTGATCTGTAGCCAGTAAAATTGTATATACATTTCTGATGTCAAATTATAAGGAATACAAATGTTGTGCTTTGTTACTAAATTAAAAGTTGTCTTAGTTATCTGTATCCCAATACAAAAGATCATAATATTATCAAAAATAAATGTGATATTCATACCAATATCATACATTCAAATACAATTGAGAAATAAAGATTCAGAGGATGACACTACTATTCCAAAGTGACACAAAAATAAATACCAAATACCAAATAAGTCAATAAACATAGATCTCGATGGAAGTCCACCACCTGTATGCAAATTTTCAAATAAAACAAGTAGTCATGTGTAGGAGGGCTCCACCGCCATTGCAATATTCCCCTGCAAAGTAAAAGCATAATGGGCTACTATGCATAGTAGCCCATTACGTGTCACTTACCTGCAAACAAAGCCTGCAATGTCTCCTGTGCAGGCAGTGTCCATATTCAGCCCCTCTTCCTTCCAGGGTCGTGGACTCCAGCTCTGTGACTGGCCGGAGTTGCATGACATCACTCCCACACATGCGTGCAGGAGCCGCCAGTCACGGTACGAACAAAGTGAAGAAATGGCGCAGCGGGCCATTTCTTCACTGTGCATGTGCCGAAAGACGTCGGCAATGACTGTAAACTGTATATACCTATAGGTAAAGAGGTTGTCATGGGTTGACAACCACTTTAATGGCTGCAGCTCAGATTTAAACTGTGAGCTTCAGGAGTCTCACCAATTAAGGCAAAACATACATCCATCCCCACCATGTAATCAGGTATTTTCAGTTGCTTTTGTGAGAGGGGCCTGTCTGTGGGTCTGAACACAATTCTTTGTGACACATTGCCTATAATTGACCACTTTAAAATAGCACTTTTATCAGTGTATTGCTGAAGGAAAAAAACCCTTGTCTAACATGTAGTTTTATGCCACTTCCAATGGAAATCTTAAAGTGCATTTCCAAGGGCGTGGGTAATTGCTAATTTTTACCTCCAAATTACAGAGTATATGAACATAAACTTGTATGGATCATATAAGAGACTTTATGTGGTGCGTATCTTGCTATTGTCTACAATATCCCTAGATTGTTTGATTGGGACTGTGCAAGAAAGTCAACACTTTCTATGTGACACAATAGTAATTTATCTTCTATGTTTTTATCCTACAGGGTACAATCAGGAGCACAGAAGATGGTTGTTGCAAGACTTGTGAAAGTAAGTATATATATAGTTACACAGTTAGTCTGCTTGAAAAAAGACACCAACTAGTTCAACCAATTAAAGGGGGAAAAACATTAAACAAGCCTATATGAACAATCCAATACCCATATTTAATCCAGATGAAGGCAAAAAACCCCAGCAAAGCATGATCCAATTTGCTCCAGTTGGGGAAAACATTCCTTACTGATCCCTCAAAAGGCAATCGGATATTCCCTGGATCAACTTTACCTATACATTTTAGTATCCAGTTATATTATGTAAATTTAGGAAAGAACCCAGACCTTTTTTTAAATCAATCTACTGAGCTGGCCAGAACCAGCTCTTGAGGGAGTCGATTCCATATTTTCACAGCTCTTACTGTGAAGAAACCTTTCTGTATTTGGAGATCAAATCTCTTTTCCTCTAGATGTAAAGAGTGCCCCTTTGTCCTCTGTAATGTTCACTATATGAACCACTTATGTATTTGTACATGTTGATCATATTCCCCCTTAATCTCCTCTTCTCAAGAGAGAATAAAGTAAGTTCCTCTAATGTTTTCTCATAGCTGAGCCCCCCCATGCCTCTTATCAGTTTGGTTGCTCCCCTCTGCACTTTTCCAGCTCCCTGATATCCTTTTTGTAATCTGGTGCCAAAAACTGAATTGCATATTCTAGATGAGGTCTTACTAATGATTTCTACAGGGGCAAAATGATATCCCTCTCTCTGGAGTCTATACCTCTCTTAATGCAAGAAAGGATTTTGCTCAGTTTGGAAACCGCAGCTTGGCTTTGCAAGCCATTATTAAGCCGATGGTCTACCAAAACCCCCAGATCCTTCTCCACCATTAATACTCCTAGTTGTACTCCCCCTAATATGTATGACGCATGCATATTCTTTTTTTTTAAAAGATGATTTTGTGTTTTCTTGTTCAAGTTTTTAATTGATTTTATAAGCAGATACATAAAAATCATAACATGGTAAAGACTTTTGTAGTAAATATGATTATATGGTTACAATTATCATGTATAGTGTAACGTGAGTACAGAGAAAATAACCTGTGCTCGTTAACAAAGATATGTCCTCGTTCAGCAAAAGTCCAACGGATGTGGGAGGAGGGAGGAAAAAAAAACACTCAACAGTATTTAACTTGTATATTGTTGACATTTGATGGTCAGTGACAAGACAGGTATAGATTCATGTAGTAGGCAGTTTGGCTGCCAGGTGGGGGATAGTCAGGTAAAGTGACTGAGTTTTCTCGCAAGGCCAAGTTCTGGCTAAGTAGCTTGGCGTGTTCTTGCAGGAAGAGTAAAGCACTGGTCTATCCCAGGTTGTTCTATCCCAAATGAAGGGGTACCAGCAATAGATGGATTAAAAGTCCCTCACTGCTGGTGGCATATCGGTGGTAGAACAGGTGTTGCTGGAAAAGATAGGGGTTGGTAGAAGGAAAGGAAGAGGTTAGGTGTAGAGGGTAGGAGGAATGGTAAAGAAGAGGGGGGGTAGGGGAGTTTCTCCAGAGGGGTAAGGGATCGTGAGAGCCAGCTGTGGGTAGGAAGAAATAGGGTGTTGGGGGCAGCATGCTCTAGAGCGTTATTAGCTAAGGTCAAATCCAGGGGGTAGGCCATGAGAGATCCACAGACTCCAGAGTTTCTCGAATTTGGTTAGTTTGTCAAGGTAAATTGTTTCTGTTTTAGTGTGAATCATGGCTTGTTTGACAGGTAGAATGGATAAGGAGGTTGATTTCCATGCCTTTGCTATGGATTGTTTGGCTGCTGTGGTAACAAAGAGCAGGAGTTTGAATTGATGGTGGGTCAGGGTTTGTGTTTTGCTGTTCAAGAGTGCAACTGCCGGATCAAGTGTTAAGGTTGTGTTGAACAATGTGGAGAGAATCCGGGATATTTCGGACCAAAAAGTGTGAGCTATTGGGCAGTCCCACCAGATATGCACATACAGCCACGTAAACAATTAGGGGGATCGTTTGGGGGATTCTTTAATCTTCCTTTAACAAGGGTAGAAGCTACTAAATGTGAACAGTCAGAAGATTTTCAAGGAACCATATCATATCAGAAAATGGAAAAATCTCTGCACCCAACATATGTATATCCCGTACATAGATGGTTAACCAGATACTCAGGATTACTTTTGCTTACCTGTTGAGTAATAGTACATCACAATGTATAATCTGATATTTAGAATTTGGTAAAACAGTGTTTAGGAATGGAAATTGCTTTGATATAAGCCATATGCTGTAAGATGTTATTTACCTCCCATCAAAACATAGCTCTCTGTTTTTTTAAAAAAGTGACATTCGTATTACTGATTTTTTGTTTGTCATTATTTGAAGTGTTATTTGTCCTAAGATACATTTAATGACTGCTGCTATAATTTTTCTATAAGTAACATTATTGGTCATTTTCTTTGCAGGCACCCTAAAAGGATGTCAAGTTCATAAACAATTTCATCAAATCAAGTCTGGAACTTGTGAATCAGATGAAGTTGTGGAGCTTTCATACTGTGACGGAGGCTGCATGACATCCTCCATGTAAGATATTGTTGTTTTGATATTAATTTGCAATTAGTAATGTATAATATCTTTGTTGGAAAATGATCTTAAGCTATCCCTTAAAATCTTTACCCCAGAGAGGTAAACCAGACCAATTAGCTGTGATGTTACTGTTTCATATATAGTATTTATGCTTCCATTCAGAGTAAAACCTGACTTCTCTGGCTGATAACATTAATGTATATGTAAATTCTAATAATTACTGTCCTAGTGTGACAACACTGTATCACTATAGATACGGTACATTAGGTAAGCTTGTTTTCACAGGGAATGTCAGGAAGAGTTTGACTGGCTGAATCACCAGGTGAAAAAACTTACAAAATAAAACTATTGCAGTTATAACTTCTAAGGACTGAAAGATAACAAATATTATATTTTTTCTTTTGAGTTTATAAATAGTATAAATGATATGATCAAACAGTGGAGTCAATGCAGGCTCTGTTGTCTACGTTTAGTCATCGACTTCATACATTCATCTTCGCTGTCATGTTTAATTACCTTATATACAGCATAAACTGTTAAACACCACAAATGAACTAGGTTTAGGCAGAATAGCATTTCATAAAATGGTACACAGACTTTTTTGGATATAATTGCACTGTTGTTGCCAAAAGATGAGAAAACAACATTTCCTCTATGAGTTAATGTTACGCACCCATTGGCTTTATTCTTAAGATTACCAGTAGTTGATTATTTTTCTACCCATAATATGACAAGATATGTCATGTTCTTGAAATGCATTATTCTGAACATGACCCTTGTAAAGATCAGTTTTTGCACTTACATTCTCACACTTTGATCTTTTCAGGTACTCTGCTGACTCTAACAAAATGGAGCACAAGTGCAGCTGTTGTCAAGAAGTAAAAACAAGCAAGAGGGAAGTGAATCTGAAATGTCAGGATGGAACAAGTACTGTCTACACCTACCTCTATGCTGAAGAATGTGGTTGTACCACCACCGAATGTGATAGGGACATTTAAACCTCCATATTACAGCAAGAAAAGAAACAAGTCAATCAGGCACAATAGCAGCAAAAAAACAACTGAACCATGATCTGAGTACAGATACACGTATACGGATGAAAGAGAGATTTTGAAATATGAACTATAACAAAATATTAACCAACATCTACATACTCTGGAGATTACCCTCTACCGTGCCTTGCTCCCTCACTGCCAACATCTCTTCAAGGAAGTCTCCAACTGCCCTTCCATTTAAGATAAATATAGAACCATGGTGGAAATAAATATAAAACCATGGTGGAGTTTTAGATATGGCATGGGACTTCTAACTATGCTTTTTTTTTTTTCTTCAAACAAGTGTTCTTAATATAATTGTGCTTCCTAGCGTCACTTCCTATCATAAACTATCAAACTATGACACAGAATGTATCATTTCATCCTTGCATACAGAGTCTGTGGTATATTATTATTTTAATGTCTATTTTCCCATTATAAAAAGTTGTAGAACAACTTTTCTATAGAGAAATTTTATTTTTATCATTATTTAATTTAAATAATAATTAACTTTTAATAACTTAAAGCAAATGTAGAGAATAATATTCAGACTGGTAGATTTAGCATACAAGGCATTTTCTATATGTTGTGTAGATAAATTGCTAAATCCTCTGATAAACAGAGAGTTAGATAATATAACCTCAGGTCCATTTTTGCATTTTATTAAAGATAGGCAGCTATACTGTCACTTTAAGAAAATGTGATTCTGTTTAGAAAGTAAGTACATTTAGATAAATCTATTTAGCTAAACTGGAATTCACTAATAGGTGAGCATAAAGATTGTAGTTTTTTTATTTTTGTTTAAATTTTCATTCCTAAACTTTTATTTCCCAAGGATGGGAACTTTGCTGTATTTATTTGTTTGGAAAATTGTGATAGGTGTCTATAATCTTTCTTGTGGGTAATTGGATTTAGAGGATAATGTTTTTTTCTGCAGAGTACAGAATTTGATTTCAATAAATCAATCTTTTAAGCATGTTATAATCGTGTTGGTTTTCTTTATATCCTATATACCTCCAAATTATTTTTCTACCAAAAAAATAACAGTAATACATTCTAAAAATTATAACTGGATAAAACAATTTAAGTAAGAAACTTCTCCAAACATATTCACATTTACAAAATTTAATTAGCAAAGCACAAAATCTAATTTGATATTCACAATACCAAGGATAACTAAAGCTTAAAGGGGTTGTAAACCCTCAAGGTTTTTCACCTTAATGCATTAATGCATTAATGCACCTTAATGCATTAAGGTGAAAACCTTTTTCACCTGTAGCAGCCCCCCCTGAGCCCCCCTTTACTTACCTGAGCCCAAAACGAATCCCGCGGCGGGGATGAGCCGAGCTGCTCACCCTAGCTGCTCCGGTCCTCATTAGCTTGATTGATAGCTGGGGAGCCATTGGCTCCCGCTGCTGTCAATCAAGTCCAGTGAGCCAGGGGCGGGGCCGAGACCCGCTGTTTGTGTGAATACACGCAACAGCAGGACTCGGGAGCACACCTGCACAGGTGACCCAGTGTGGTGGTCACTCGAGAAGAGGAGGAGCCCGGAACACAGCTGGAGGTGAGTATGACATGTTTGTTATTTTAAAAAAAAAATGTGAGCTTTTAGTATCACTTTAAACTGATTTGTTTATTGTATACCAAAATACAGTAAGGCGCAAACTATTATTTAATAAATGAATGATATTTATACCCTTTAAATGTAAAGGTGGGTGCTGATTATAACACTATAAAATATCACAGCCTACTAAAAACACTTTTAAAATTCACCCATCAACTGTACCTCGATTATCCGTATTGTCTTAAATTAAAAACAAAGAGTTAAAATGACAATAAAAACCCATTGCTAAGCAATTAAGCATGCATGACCAATTATTTATTATAATGCAGCAATGGCTCCTTGGGCAACTGCTGCATTGTTTGGTCCTCCTGCCAATCCCAGTGCTGACCTGCTCTTCAATGGCCCCGAGAGCTCATCAACACCAGTAGTGCTAAAATAGGCTTTATTTAGGTAGTGGTAAGCCCAATAGGGGAAGTAATCATTACACAATTTGAAAAAGTCTATGGTTAACCTACAGTATCTCACAAAAGTGAGTACACCCCTCACATTTTTGTAAGTAGTTTATTATATCTTTTCATGTGACAACACTGAAGAAATTACACTTTGCTACAATGTAAATTAGTGAGTGTACAGCTTGTATAAGAGTGTAAATTTGCTGTCCCCTCAAAATAACTCAACACACAGCCATTAATGTCTAAACCGCTGGCAACAAAAGTGAGTACACCTCTAAGTGAAAATGTCCAAATTGGGACCAAAGTGTCAATATTTTATGTGGCCACCATTATTTTCCAGCACTGCCTTAACCCTCTTGGGAATGGAGTTCACCAGAGCTTCACAGGTTATCACAGGAGTCCTCTTCCACTCCTCCATGACGACATCATGAAGCTGGTGGATGTTAGAGACCTTGCGCTTCTCCATCTTCCATTTGAGGATGCCCCACAGATGCTCAATAGGGTTTTAGTCTGGAGACATGCTTGGTCAGTCCATCACCTTTACCCCCAGCTTCTTTAGCAAGACAGTGGTCATCTTGGAGGTGTGTTTTGGGTCGTTATTATGGCAGAATATTGCCCTGTGACCCAGTCTCTGAAGGGAGTGGATCATTCTCTGCTTTAGTATGTCACAGTAAATGTTGGCATTCATGGGTCCCTCAATGAACTGTAGCTCCCCAGTGCCGGCAGCCCCAGACTATGACACTCCCACCACCATGCTTGACCGTAGGCAAGACACACTCGTCTTTGTACTCCTCACCTGGTTGCTGCCACACATGCTTGACACCATCGGAACCAAATCAGTGCATCTTGGTCTCATCAGACCATAGGACATGGTTACGGTAATCCATGCCCTTAGTCTGCTTGTCTTCAGCAAACTGTTTGTGGGCTTTCTTGTGCATCATCTTTAGAAGGGGCTTCCTTCTGGGACAACAGCCATGCAGACCAATTTGATGCATTGTGCGGCATATGGTCTGAGCACTGACAGGCTGCCCCCAGTCCTTCAACCTCTGCAGCAATGCTGGCAGCACTCATATGTCTATTTCCCAAAAACAACCTCTGGATATGACGCTGAGCATGTGCACTCAACTTCTTTAGTCGACCATGGCGAGGCCTGTTCTGAGTGGAACCTGTCCTGTTAAATCACTGTATGGTCTTGGCCACCGTGCTGCAGCTCAGTTTCAGTGTCTTGGCAATCTTCTTATAGCCTAGGCCATCTTTATGTAGTGCAACAATTCTTTTTTGCAGATCCTCAGAGCTCTTTTGCAAAGAAGTTGAGTGCGCGTGCTCAGTGCCATATTCAGAGGTTGTCTTTGGGAAATAGATGTAAAAGTGTTGCCAGCATTGCTGCAGAGGTTGAAGGGGTGGGGGTCAGCCTCTCAATGCTCAGACCATATGCTGCACACTGCATCAAATTGGTCTGCATGGCTTTCGTCCCAGAAGGAAGCCTCTTCTAAAGATGAAAGCCCACAAACAGTTTTGCTGAAGACAAGCAGACTAAGGACATGGATTACTGGAATCATGCCTGTGGCATGATGAGACCAAGATAAACTTATTTAGTTCAGATGAAGTCAAACGTATGTGGTGGCAACCAGGTGAGGAATACAAAGGCAAGTGTGTCTTGCCTACAGTAAAGCATGGTGGTGGGAATGTCATGGTCTGGGGCTGCATGAGTGCTTCCGGCAGTGGGGAGCTACAGTTCATTGAGGGAACCATGAATTCCAACTTGTACTGTGACATACTGAAGCAAAGCATGATTGCCTCCCTTCATAGAATGGACCGTAGAGCAGTATTCCAACATGATAACGACCCCAAACACAGCTCCAAGACGACCACTGCCTTGCTAAAGAAGCTGGGGGTAAAGGTGATGGACTGGCCAAGCATGCTTGCAGACCTAAACCCTATTGAGTATCTGTGAGGTATCCTCAAATGGAGCGCAAGGTCTCTAACATCCACCAGCTTCATGATATCGTCATGGAGGAGTGGAAGAGGACTCCAATGGCAACCTGTGAAGCTCTGGTGAACTCCATGCCCAAGAGGGTTAAGGCAGTGCAGGAAATTATGGTGGCCACACAAAACTTTGACACTTTGGGCCCAATTTGGACATGTTCACTTAAGGGTGTACTCACTTTTTTGCCAGTGGTTTAGACATTAATGGCTGTGTGTTGAGTTATTTTGAGTGGACAGCAAATTTACACTGGTATACAAGCTGTACACTCACTACTTTACATTGTAGCAAAGTGTAATTTCTTCAGTGTTGTCACATGAAAATATATAATAAAATATTTATAAAAATGTGAGGGGTGTACTCACTTTTGTGAGATACTGTATATTCTTACACTGCCTGTATATACTCTACACTAGATCTATATACTACACTGCCTACACACCACTGACTAAACTAGCTAAACTAAATAAACGTCAGCCTTCGGTCTCCACGTTCACACACTACACTGGGCCGCTGTTCAGGTGGCCTTATATAGTGAGGGGCGTGGACGGAGACCCCTGAGACATGATTGGCCAAAGGCACCCTGCCTTTTAGCCAATTATGGCTCTCACAGAAGAGCGTACTCTGATTGGCCAAAGCATGTAGGTCATGTGCATGCTTTGGCCAATCAGCGGGTGGCATTTTGTGTGGTCTAGCAATGCATTATGGGGGACGCAAATTTGGCATGAACGCCCCATAATGTTCTAAACTTGACGAGCGGCCGAACAACCAATGTTCAAGTTGAACTTACATTCGACTCGAGCCGACAGCTCATCCCTAATTGTTATGCTGGTTATACTGGGTCAGATGTATCCTTGCAGCGGTGTACATACTCCCACCCTTTAATTTATTTGTGCTGAGAACATTCTTGACATTTCAATTGGACAACCCCGATATTTCCCTAATTTTGATAGGTGGCCTGAATGACTACCTGGACCCCCTCATGGATAAGCATCCCCCTCCCTCCCGCACCGGGCACTAGGCCTCCATGCACCATGCTTAGAAAATTCATAGAGGAGGTGGGTGGCCATGGTGGTGTCGCAACCCATTGGAGAAGAGATTCTCCTGCTTCTCTAAAATGCACTCCTCGCGGTCAAGGATAGATCTGTGTACCCCAGCTGCTATTCCTTTGATTTACAGCCTCCAATATATGGTTAGGGGTATATCGGACCATTCACCATTATTGATCCATTTGAATATTAAATCAGCTGTATCCCTGCCCGTGGCTTCATGGAAACTCAATGCACTCTGGCTAAGCCTTATTACTTTCCATGATAAGGTGACAACAGAGATTTCCACCTATTGGCGGAACCACAATGATCAGCCTGACACACTATGTGCTTGGGAAACTTTCAAGGCCTTCTTGAGGAGAGTGTTTCTAACAGAGATCAGTACTAGAGTTGAGCGAACCCAAACGGTAAAGTTCGGGTTCGTACCGGACTTTAGGGTGTCCGTGTCCCGAACCCGAACTTGGACATTCGAGAAAAAGTCCGGGTTCGGGTATTTTTTCATGCCTGTTGAATAGCTGCAGGGCAGCCAATCAACAAGCGTTTCATTTGTTTGCCCTTAGAAGCCATCACAGCCATGCCTACTAATGGCATGGCTGTGATTGGCCAGTGCAGTGCATCATGTGACCCAGCCTCTATATAAGCTGGAGTCACGTAGTGCTGCATGTCACATCATCTCATACTAGTGTAGGGAGAGGATGCTGCTGCTGCTGTGAGGGACGGATTAGCTTTTGAAAATCATCTCATACTAGTATAGGGAGAGGATGCTGCTACTGCTGTGAGGGACAGATTAGCTTTAGAAAATCTGTTAAAAACAGTGATTTATTGGTGGGTGGGTGCTAGAGGAGATTTTTGTTTGCTAGAGAACATTTTGTTTGCTAAGCAAAGTGCCTCATATAAAACCTAAGCAATTTTTCTGTTTGTTAGGTGAGCGTTTGCAGCCATTTTTGCAAGTGCAGTGCACTTGCAACTGCTTGTGTGTCAGGGACACTACTTTAATCGTGTTCTGTTAGTTCAGTTGGCAACATTTTGGCATATTTAATGCTTTTACATTGCAGTTAGACAAATTAATTTTTTAATTTTTTTTTTTTTGTGCAAAATATTACATTTGCGGCCAGTGGGGCATTTCTTGCACAAAATTAAAAAGTGCGTCTACATTGCTGGTTTAAAAAAATAAATATTCTAAATACTAAATTTGCGGCCAGCGGTGCATTTCTTGCACAAAAATAAAAAGTGCGTCTACATTGCTGGTTTAAAAAAAAAAAATATTCTAAATACTACATTTGCAGCCAGCGGTGCATTTCTTGCACAAAAATAAAAACTGCGTCTACATTGCTGGTTTAAAAAAATATATATATTCTAAATACCACATTTGCGGCCAGCGGTGCATTTCTTGCACAAAAATAAAAGGTGTGTCTACATTGCTGGTTTAAAAAAAAAAAAATTCTAAATACTACATTTGCAGCCAGCGGTGCATTTCTTGCACAAAAATAAAAAGTGTGTCTACATAGCTGGCTTAAAAAAAAGAATACTCTGTAAAAATTGCCAAATCACTGTGAAGAACACTTCCTTTTTATTCTGTCGCTTTTCATATTGCCGCTATTGCTATCACATCTGCTATTCACACACATGTGTTCTGCAACAGAACAGATGTTATTCACACATTCATAAGATAAAGGTCTACATACTTCTTTTGTAACTTACACACTTATTGTAGACAAGACAACGTCTTGTGTACACACACTTATCGTCTACACTATCGTTATCGCCGTTATACTTTTCGCTGTCTTATTTTTCCTTCACAAGAAGTGTCACTAAACCGTTAAAAATGTCTCATAAGAAAAAAAATTCGGTCGATACATCTGTGTGAAAAATAAAAACACGTTCTTTACGTGGCGACCGACGTTTACATCATAAATCTTAAAAAAAAAAAAATTTGGTCGTTACATCTGTGTGGAAAATAAAAACACGTTCTTTACGTGGCGACCGGCGTTTACACCATAA
>BLSH010112965.1:439936-455066 GCA_018402905.1 Glandirana rugosa
GCTCATGGATAGACGTCGGGTAGTCTCATGGGTTCACGGAAAATGGTTAGGTAGTCTAATGGGCTCATAGACAAAGGTCGGGTAGTTTCATGGGTTCATGGATAGACGTCGGGTAGGTTTACGGACTCATGGATAGACGTCGGGTAATCTCATGGGCTCATGGATAGACGTCGGGTACGGAGTATCTTATATGGAGCACAAACGAAAGGTTTTACCCCAGTAAAACCCCCAATAAGGTGACAGGACCACGGGGCCCCGGAAGTTTTCGTAATCTGATGGATTGGTAAAAGGCACTTGGGTACTCTGATGGGCTGCAGATAGGTACTCGGTTACTTAGATGGGTTGGTGACAGGTACTCGGGTAATATGAAAGGCAGGTGACAGGTACTCGGGTACTCTGATGGGCTGGTGAGAGGTACTCAGGTACTCTGATGGGCAGGTGACAGGTACTTGGGTACTCAGGTGGGCAGGTGACGGGTACTCGGGTACTCAGGTGGGCTGGTGACAGGTACTCGGGTATTCTGATGGGCAGGTGACAGGTACTCGGGTACTCTGATGGACAGGTGACAGGTACTCGGGTACTCTGATGGTCTGGTGACAGGTACTCGGGTACTCTGATGGTCTGGTGACAGATACTCAGGTACTCTGATGGTCTTGTGACAGGTACTCGGGTACTCTGATGGGCTGGTGACAGGTACTCGGGTACTCTGATGGGCTGGTGACAGGTACTCCGGTACACAGATGGCCAGGTGACAGGTACTCGGGTACTCAGATGGGTTGGTGACAGGTACTCGGGTATTCTGATGGACAGGTACTCGGATACTCTGATGGGCGAGAAGCGGAGGACGTCATATGACGTCCTCCCGGATCGACGACCAGTCCCTGCCAACGTCATTTTACTATGCGTCGGTAGGGAACTGGTTAATAACAGGGTTATGGAGTAAAGTATCGTTAAGACGCCAATGGCAGGTCTTGGTGTAGGATGGGAGTAGGGTGAGGTCTAGTTGGACGGAGGAATGGTCTGACCAAGTGATGGGGTTTATTTCCGCAGCAACTGTGGACATTAACAGAGGGGTCGTCACAAAGATGTGATCTAATCTAGAGTACATCTTGCGAGGGGGGAGAGTAGAAAGTGAATTGTTTATGTGTGGGATGTTTTATTCTTCAAATATCTAAAAGGTTATGAGAGCGTATAATTTTACGGAATGCTTTTGACTGTCGATCAACCTTAGAGGAGGGAGTGGATGGGAACAATGTGCGTCTGTCTCGTCTGGGGGACATGGTCATATTGAAATCTCCTCCAACAATCATAAAAGGTTGTGCAAATTCCCTAAGTTTACCAAATACATCAGTAAGGAATTGGATCTGGCCCGAGTTAGGGGCGTATATATATTAATTAATGTGAAGGAGCAGGAGAGATAATCCCAGTCCAGAAAAATAAATCTGCCCAGGGGGTCCGTACGGGAAGCTTTGATTTGTAGAGGACAGGAACGTTTGACTAATATTGCAACTCCTGCTTCCCCCGAGGGGTCAGATGCAGTGAAAGAGCTAGGAAAATGTTTGGCAGCAAATTTAAAGTATCCCCCTGCTTGAAAATGAGTCTCCTGGACCATGACTACATCCGCTGTTGAGGATTTGAACTCCTTCAGAGCCAGCCAGCGTTTCCGAATGGATTTCAAGCCCTTTACATTATATGTAAGAACCCGTAAAGCCATAATACTGAGACATGTTCAAAGCACATCTAGCACAGGACATTAACAAGTAATCAGCAAAAGAAAGTCCATGGTATATCTTATAGAATGTGAGAGAGGGGTGGGATTTTGCAAAAACAAAGGGTTGTGGACCGCTAGGGTCTAAACAGTTCCTGTGAACAAGAAAAAAGGGAAAAAACACCAGGTCAAAAAGGGACCTGAGAAAAAACATAAAAAAGCAAACGTAAGTTCCTGAGGGGATAAAACCACTTAGGAGCCCATGGCCGTGGCCATGGAACCAGAAGGGGAGCATGGTGGTCTCCAAGATCAGTTGGAGGTGCCCCCGCCGCCTTCTAGCAAATCTGAATGCACAACAATAGTTCTGGAACCAAAACAACTAAAGGGTCAGCCCATGAGGGTAGAAAAGGGACCCTAAATAGGAAAGCCGCATATGGTACGGCCCAAAAAGGGGCGTAAAAGGAAAAGGCCAGTCCGTAGGTATCCAAGAAGGCTTTCAGGTCGGGTATCTGGGTGAAGAAGAACGTTGGGGAGTGGAAACAGCCTTTTGTGATTTTTGCAGCGTCGGGGTCCAGATCCTCCCAGGAGCAGACGGAGGTCTTGGAGTAGCAGGGAGAGGAGCGAGGTCTTCCTCTGGGAGTGGTGGGAGGCCCAGATTTCTGATGAACGCTTCACTTTCCTGGAGGTCGCGCATCAGCGGTAAGCAACCTGATGGTTCTGTAGGTGCGTGGTGATTGGGCGGAAACTTCGGCATTTGGCAAGGGTAATTGGCAAGAGATCGCTGAAAATCTGGATTTTAGCCCATTTGAACTCCAATCTGGACTTGTTGCGGGTAGCCAGGGTGAGAGATTCTTTGCTGTCATAATAGTGGAAGCGCACAATGATGTCTCTGGGATTTGCTCCTGCAGGGGGTTTGGGGGTCAGTGATCTGTGGGCCCGGTCAAGACGCCAGTCTATATCCGGGATGGCGGAGGCCAGGGTGTTGAAAAGGCTTAGCAAGTAAGGGCGAATCTCGCGGTCCCCAACATTTTCGGGGACCCCTTTGATCCGCAAGTTCTGACGATGTTCCCTGTTCTCTAGATCTTCTTGCTGGGATTGGAGTAAGGAGACGGAGTGCTTAAGGGTTGCATTGTCTTCCTTCAAAACATGCACATATTGTATGAGGTCATCAAACTTGCTTTCAAGCGTGTCTGTGCATTCTCCTAGATGTGTTATCTTGCCTCTCAGTTCCTGAGCAAGCTTTCCAACCTCCTGTGTAATAGTACGCGTAAGGTTCTGTAGAAGGGCTTGCAGCTTCAGATCTAAAACCTCCACGGTGATAGTGGTTGAGAGATCAGTTGTTGGGGTGGGGGTTGCTGCTGGAGAACCCCCCCATCCACCCCGGGTGGGACTGAAAGGTCCGGTGGGCAGTCTTGCATAATTGAGGCCGGGGATTCGGGCCTAAGTAGGTACCTGTCTAGGGTCTTGAGGACCGCGGCTCTGTGGCAGGTGAGGGGGCTGCTTTCTTAGGCCCGATCTTCACCATGGGTTGCCCAGGTGTGTTGGCAATTGGAGAGGAGGGCTCCCGTGGTTGAAGGAGCTATTGTTTGCTGTGCGGGAGCCTTAGGAAGGCGGCAGGGACCGGGGTGGCAGGATCACACGTCCATCATAGTCAGAGACCGTGCATGTGCCCCTCTTTCTGTTGTATTATGTAAATTGACATATGGAAAAGTCTCAAGGCAGCCTTAGCAGGGTGGGCACTTGCGTCTATGATCTGAGCGCAGCAATGAGGCCTCAGCCTCTAAGTCCAGCAGAGTTGTGTGAATGTAAAATTACTTTTGAGTCTTTTAAGGCAGGGTCAGGGGAGTCCAGTGACTTTGGCAGCTTGGGACTCACTCTCTGTGCAGGGCTGTACCAGGCTGAGTCATAAATAGGCCTCAGTGGGCTGTGACCGGGACCGGGGGGGGGGGGGCGACAGGCCATAGGGACCCTCCGGAGGGGTATGCTGGGGGATTGGGCTCCTTAAACTGATGGGTTTTCCTCCTAGGGGTGGCTGGGGAGCAGCAATGTTTGTCCCTGCTTTCTAAGGCCACATACATCCAAAATGGCGGCCGCGTCAGATTTTTGTAGGCCGCAGCTCGAGCCCCAGTCTAGATTGCTGGATATGGCTCCGGACCAGCCTAAAGGATAGGCTAATGTGTTGTGGGGGCCCCCAGGGGCCGGTGGTAGGGCAGACGGTGGCTGAATGGGGAGTGGGAGCTCCGCTCCGGCCTCCGTCCGGTCCAGATCAGTAGGCCGCACAAAGCCGCAGCCTAAATTTTGGCCGGCGCGGGTGTCCACCTCCAATCCGCACAATAAACAGTGCAAGATGTAGCCAGAGGGACAGGGAGATGGATTTGTGTGTCTGATGTTCTCACCTGTTCCTCTGGAGCAAGGATTCGTCCGGATGGTGTGCGGAATTTGTGGAGCTGCCTTATAGCACGTCCTGCTCCATTTACGTCAAGCCACGCCCCCATAAAGTGTTTTTAATGTCTCTAGGCAGGGCCAGGCTGGCCATAGGGCACACCGGGCATATGCCCGGTGGGCTGGGGGCACCGGTCCGCATGTGATTTTTGCCACCCACCTATGTAAACAGTCAGTCTCACTCAGACACACAGTCAGCTACAGGCAGCCTGGCCGGCTCCGTGGAGAAGGCTGGCCCGCACTGCATCCATTCTTGCCGCTGGCCCTTCCCGGGCTGCTCCGTGAGTCGGCGCCACTCACATATCCTAACCACGGCGGCGCGGCCGTCTGTAAAGCTGAGGAGAGCAGCCGCCGGCCGGAAATGAAGGGGATAAGCCAGGAGTCCAGCCCAGGACAGGTGACCGTCGTGACCGTGAGCATGAAGGAAGAGGGAGGAGTCTCACCACTCCAGCAGCAGACACACACGAGGCGAGGGGGCCCTGAACTGTCTGCAAAAAAGTAAGTGATGCCATTTTGCAATCATCCAATGCCATTGCCACTGCATGCCAGCCTGCCTATTAATATTGCCTAACATGCCTAAGTGCCTATTAATATTATATTGTATTCATTTATGCTGAACGGTAATTGTTGACCCCCAAGATGTCTCTACTGGTCTGGGGCTGTCTCTGATGGTCTGAGGTTGTCTCTGCTGGTCTGGGGCTGTCTCTAATGGTCTGAGGCTGTCTCTGCTGGTCTGGGGCTGTCTCTGCTGGTCTGGAGCTGTCTCTGCTGGTCTGGGGCTGTCTCTGCTGGTCTGAGCCTGTCCCTGTTGGTCTGGAGCTGTCTCTGATGGTCTGAGGCTGTCTCTGCTGGTCTGGGGCTGTCTCTGTTGGTCTGGGGCTGTCTCTGTTGGTCTGGGGCTGTCTCTGCTGGTCTGAGGCTGTCTCTGCTGGTCTGAGGCTGTCTCTGCTGGTCTGGAGCTGTCTCTGCTGGTCTGGAGCTGTCTCTGCTGGTCTGAGGCTGTCTCTGCTGGTCTGGGGCTGTCTCTGATAATCGAGGCTGTCTCTGATGGTCTCTGATAGTCTGAGGCTGTCTCTGCTGGTATGAGGCTGTCTCTGCTGGTCTGGGGCTGTCTCTGCTGGTCTGAGGCTGTCTCTGCTGGTCTGAGGCTGTCTCTGTTGGTCTGGAGCTGTCTCTGATGGTCTGAGGCTGTCTCTGCTGGTCTGGAGCTGTCTCTGCTGGTCTGGGGCTGTCTCTGCTGGTCTGAGGCTGTCTCTGCTGGTCTGGAGTTGTCTCTGCTGGTCTGGGGCTGTCTCTGTTGGTCTGAGGCTGTCTATGCTGGTCTGGGGATGTCTCTGTTGGTCTGGGGTTGTCTCTGCTGGTCTGGAGCTGTCTCTGTTGGTCTGGAGCTGTCTCTGCTAGTCTGATGCTGTCTCTGCTAGACTGGTGCTGTCTCTACCAGTCTGGGGCTGTCTCTGCCAGTCTGGGGCTGTCTCTGCTTCACTGAGATGTATCCTTACTGGATTGGGGTTGTCTCTTTCCTGGATTGGGGATGTCTCTTTGCCAGGTGGGGATGTCCCTTTGCTGGATTGGGATGTCTCTCAGAATATCCTGTCTTCGACCACACGTGTGAATGCTCGCCCCACCCCCCCTTCCCTGATCGGGCTGCCCAGTCTAAAATGCCTGGGCCTATTTTTTTTCCGAGTCCGGGCCTGTCTCTAGGGCACCTCTGGCATGTCAGGATGATACGTTTTGCCATCCTTGTAGTTTTGGGAAAAAATATTTCTTCTCACTATATTTTCAAATTGCAGCTTTGCTCTCAGCAGAAATTGCACTGTGGAAATGTATCTAAACTCTAGATGTTGATCTTACCATTTTACACAGGGAAGGAAAAGAAAAAACAATTTACTGATCAGACTATAGGGAAACATTATGCTGTAATGGTGGAGAACATTAACATTAATAGGAATCATTTAAAGGTTATAAAGATAAACAAATCTGTCAGTCAAATTTACCCCCTTACCCATACCTCCCAACTTTCTGAGATGGGAACGACACCTATTAGCAAAATGTAGACATAGGACACACCCCTGCTACGCCCCCTTAAGGGAGAATTATACAAACAAAATTATTAGTTAAATCCACAAGTCCTTTCTTTACCACTTCTATTCCTTTATATTGAAACGTACAGATAAAGCAATTTAGAAACTGGATGAAAGGTTTAGCATAGTAAAAAAAAAAATTTTGATAGATCAATAGTGCATTTTATATACAGGTATACGCATCAGACAAAAATGAGGAGGCATGAGGGACAGAGGGGCTTTGTTCCAAATCGGGGAAAATCAGGGACAGACAGTTGGGAGCTATTCCCTTACCTATCAATTAAGGCCTGAGAGGACAGAAACTATCATCTACTACTGTGTCCCAACAATCACCCAACTGTAGGAGGTAAACGGGGAAGCCCACAAGCAAACTAAATTAGAGTCTTTCTCCTGCAGTGCCCTCTAATGGCAGAAATACGTATTTCTCTTGTTTGAGAACTGCATTGAGAAGTACAGTGTTACTTGAATTTCAGGATTTGCTTGCCTTAAAGCGGAGTTCTACCCAGAAATTTTTTTTTACATCATTCAAGTCCTTTGCCTATATAGACTTACCTTTGAAGGAAAAAAACTTATACTCACCCTAAGTCGCTTGTTGCTAGGTGGTCTCTGTAATCTGCCCCTTTTAGGTCCTAGGCTTTTCTCCTCACTTTCTGTTTTGCCTGGCCTCCTGGGAGATGTGGTTCATCATTTCCCAGGAGTCAGTGGGCTTCCCTGTACTGTAAAATCGTGTTATTTCCAGACAGGAAATGACGCGATTTAAGGTGGACTGAGATCGAGGAGTGCATGATGGTTACCCACCATGCACTTCTTTCAGGAAGAGATGCCAGGAGACTACGGATGGGCTTCAGATGCCCTCACCTAAAATGGAAAAGTCCAGCAGTGAGAGAAACAAAATTGTTAGTAAAAAATACATGTAATTACTAGGCGGTTTGAAAGTAAGGAAACAAAAGGTTACATCTATTTAGTATTAAAAGAGTGGATGCCAAAAATAAAAAAAAAATAAAAATCTGAGTGGAACTCCGCTTTAGGCAGAGAACTTGCAATAATTTAAGATTTTACATAAAGTCTCAGAAATTTTTCATGTTATATGATTGGAACTCTATGCCATAGATATATTATTTATCATTGTAAAAGAACATATAAGAATAAAAAAATAAAAACGGAATTGAAAAAAACAGTTTTTTTCCCCCAATTTTCCAGATTTTTTCCAGGCCTTCCCTTTTCTAATCAGGACACTGATGAGGATGCACTTGCATGGCTGATAAGGACATGGATGAGGCTGCATTGACATGGCTGCACTGGCTAGGCTGATCAGGACATCAATGAGACTGCACTGGCATGGCTGATCAGGACACATGAGACTGCACTGGCGTGGCTGATCAGGACACTGATGTGGCACTGGCTGCACTGGCTAGGCTGATCAGGACGCCGATGAGACTGCACTGGCTAGGCTGATCAGGACACCTATGAGACTGCACTGGCATGGCTGATCAGGACACTGCTGAGGCTGCACTGGTGTGGCTGCACTGGTGTGGTTGCACTGGTGTGGCTGATCAGGATACTGATGAGGTTGCATTGGTGTGGCTGAAGAGGATAATGATGAGGCTGCACTGGTGTGGCTGATCAGGACAGTGATGAGGCTGCACTGACATGGCTGCATTGGTGTGGCTGTTCAGGACACTGATGAGGCTGCATTGGCATGGCTAATCCTGACACTGATGTGGCTGGTAAGGACACTGATGAAGCTGCACTGACATGGCTGCATTGGTGTGGCTGATCAGGACACTGATGAGCAGTGGCGTCCAGTCATAAGGGGCACTTGGGCGCCACCTCCCCGCCGCTGACAAGAAAAAAAAAAATTCAGCCCGACCCCCTACAGGAGGCGCCGGTATATTGATTTTTTTTTCTCGGCTGCTGACAGCAAGTAGTGAGCCGATTGGTCAATCATTAACCACTTCCCGACCGCCGTATGCAGAATGACAGCCGGGAAGTTCAGTTTTCCTGACTGAGCGTTATATGATGTCCTCAGGATAACATGTTGGCGCACGCCCGGGGGGGGGGGGGCGCGCATTGCGACAATCGGTGGTGTGGGGGGTCTACCAATCTTGGTACAGCGATTCCATTGGAGGCACTTTACCATGTGATCAGCCATGACCAATCATGGCTGGTCACAGCGTAAACAGGAAAGCCGTTTATCGGCTTTTCCTGTACTCGGGTCTGCAGACCTGAGCAGTGGAGAGCCGATCAGCTGCTCTCCTGACAGGGGGGGTTTGTGCTGATCGTTTATCAGCACAGCCCCCCTAGGATCACCACACAAGACCACCAGTGAGCCTGTCCAGGGACCACCAGGGATGTGCCCACCCAGGACCGCCAGGGAGCCAACCAGGGACCACCAGGGAGCCGATCTGGACCACCAGGGAGACCACCCTAGACCACCAGGTAAGGGGCATAGTGCCCAATATGGATGGCACTCAGTGCCACCTTCAGATGCCACCCTAGACCACCAGGGAGTGGGCCCCTAACAGTGCATCTGCCCACCAGTGCCCCTATAAGTGCATACCAGTGCCCCTATCAGTGCATACCAGTGCCACCTACCAGTGCCCACCTATCAGTTCCCATCAGTGCCACCTATCAGTGCCCAGGGTCGCCTATGAGTGCCAATCAGTGAAGTCTATGAGTGCCCATCAGTGCCGCTTATCAGTGTCCCTCAGTACTGCATATCAGTGCCTGTCAGTGCTGCATATCAGTGCCGCCTAACAGTGCTCATAATTACTGCATATAAGTGTCTCATCATCAGTGCCACCTCATCAGTGCCGCCTCATCAGTGCCAATCAGTACTGCCTCATCAGTGCCCGTCAGTGTAGCCTCATACGTGCCCATCAGTGATGGAGAAAATGTACTTATTTACAAAGTTTTGTGATAGAAACAGAGAATTTTTTTTTCAAATTTTTCGTTTTTTTTTTTTATTTGTAGTGCAAAAAATAAAAACTGCAGGGGTGATCAAATACCGCCAAAACAAAAGAACGTTCTATTTGTGGGAACAAAATGATAAAAAAATTATCTGGGTACAGCGTCGCATGACCGCACAATTGTCATTCAAAGCGCAGCAGCACTGAAAGCTGAAAATTGGTCTGGAAGGAAAGTGTTTTAAGTGCATAGTATTGAAGTGGTTAAAGACTATGAATTTGCGCTGAACAGGTGCAGACACATAGTCTGATTGGCTGCCCTGAGCCAGTGATTGACTGTCATTGGATGCAATGGACGGGGGCGTGACTGTGACGGACGTGCTGGCTGCATGATTACTCACGCAGGTGCAGCACTCCGCCGTGTTTCAGTCCCAGCTCCCGTGCAGACCATCCACGAGTCTGCACAGTCCAGCATGCTCACTGTTCACCGGCTCTGCACAGTCCAGCACGCTGCCAGCTCGCCAGCTCTGCACACTGCCAGCCCGCCTAAGAGATGGGGTAAGTGCAGGACTTTGTCCTAACTTCAGGGGGGTCTATCTGTCAGTGCTGAGAGCCCCTATATGGGGACTCTGTATACTGCTATATGGTGACTCTGTATACTGCTATATGTGACTCTGAATACTGCTATATATGACTATGAATACTGCTATATGTGACTCTGAATACTGCTATATGGGACTCTGTATACTGCTATCTGGGACTCTGTATACTGCTATCTGGGGCTCTGTATACTGCTATCTGGGGCTCTGTATACTGCGATATGGGGCTCTGTATACTGCTATATGGTGACTCTGTATACTGTGATGTGGGACTCTGTATACTGCAATATGGTGACTCTGTATACTGTGATATGGCACTCTTTATACTGCTATATGGGACTCTGTATACTGCTATCTGGGGCTCTGTATACTGCTATCTGGGGCTCTGTATACTGCGATATGGGGCTCTGTATACTGCTATATGGTGACTCTGTATGCTGTGATGTGGGACTCTGTATACTGCTATATGGTGACTCATTATACTGCGATATGGGACTCTTTATACTGCTATATGGGACTCTGGGGCTCTGTATACCCCTATCTGGTGCTCTGTATACCCCTATCTGGTGCTCTGTATACCCCTATCTGATGACTCTGTATACCCCTATCTGGTAACTCTGTATACTGCTATCTGGTGGCTCTGTATACCCCTATCTGGTGACTCTGTGTACTGCTATCTGGTGGCTCTGTATACCCCTATCTGGTGACTCTGTGTACTGCTATCTGGAAATGCTGTATACCCTATCTGGTGATGCCGGGCTGTATACTCCTGACACAATGGGTGGAAACTATAAGGGGTGTGGCTTATGATAAGTGGAGGGGTCAAAAAAAAAGGGCGGGGTCTGGCGCCCCCCATCCTAAAATTTCATCAGCCGCCACTGCTGATGAGGCTGATCAGGACACAGATGAGGCTGCACTGGTGTGGCTGCTCTGTTGTGGATGACTGGCGTGGCTGATCAGGGCTCTGATGTGGCTGCACTGTGTGTTTATACATTATGTAAAATTCACAGTATATAAATACACTTTGTGATCTTGTGGAGATAGTCCCTCCTTTCCTCACACGCAGTCTCTATGCGACAAAAGAAGAGCCGATAACAAACAAATTAATTGAGCCTGTTTACACTCTGACAGGTGTGATTGGACACAGTTGATCACATGGTAAAGGGCCGCTGTGATTATCTCTTTACCCCAATCTGTGATCCACTGTATGCAAGGCACACATTGGTCACAGAGAGCTCCTGATGAGTGCCCCAGGGAGCATGCAGGAGGCGAGCACATGGGAGAATGTCCTGGGATGCTCTCCCAGAACCAGAGAGCTGCGCTGAGGCCTGAATATCAGCAATATGGCAGGCAGCAAGTAGTTAATAGTTAATGCATTTTAAAATGCTTAAATGCTTGTTTACATTTATTTATAAGAGTGTGTGTGTGTGTGTGTATATATATATATACATGCATGTGTGTTTGAGCTTTGAAGTGCAAACCTTAATGTATTAGGCTGCACACACACACACATGTACTATATGCTTGTAAATTTCTCCAAGTTCTTTTTAGCAAAACTAACTTCTGACACAGCATAGTACACCAAACAGCAGATGTGATTGCAACTTTTCTCCACAAGAGGGGAGCAGTGCGCATGCCATGTAGCAAACATGGAAACAACAAGCTGATTTATCTGAACATATAAAGAGACATAATTTAATTATGTTATGTATTCACAGAAAACATATATAGACATGCCCCCATAGGGGTTGCTGGAAGTAGTGGTTCCATCCGTCACACTGCCCTCAATCACTCTTTTCCTCACATCCGGAGTAATAGAACAGGATGGCCCCTATGGTGTAGGAAAAGTTAGTTGCGGTGCCAGCTAGCCTTGATGGACTACTGCTCCCAGCCATCCTGGCTGTAACGGCCTTCTTCACTGCCACCGTGACACCACAGGCCCAACTGGTTCTTGCACCCCTCTCAGACTGTCTCTCACCCCAATCTTCTCCAGTGTGCCTCTTCCAGCTTTCCAGGGTGTGCATCACTTACCGACACAGTTCCTCTCCTGGAGACCTTCCTGGAAGTACTCTCTCGCTGTCCTTCTCCTGCTCTCTCTCTTGTGCCTCGCCTCCAGGATCTCACAATCCTCCTAGATGCACCTAGGCCGAGGTCAACCCCCCAGACTGGGGGCTCCCTCAAGGCCCAGACAGCCTCAATACTCTGTCTCCATCTCTTCCACACAAACTCTCCTCCCAAGCTTGGCTGACCCAAGGTATTTGAGGAGGCCTGCTCCTTGCCAATCCAAGTTGGGGATTGGTCATGGCTCCTCAAACACCCCAGGGATGGCATCGCGACGATTGGTGGTGTGGGGGGTCTACCGATCTTGGTACAGCGATTCCATTGGAAGCACTTTTCCATGTGATCAGCCATGACCAATCATGGCTGGTCACAGCGTAAACAGGAAAGCCGTTTATCGGCTTTTCCTGTACTCGGGTCTGCAGACCTGATCAGTGGAGAGCCGATCAGCTGCTCTCCTGACAGGGGGGTTTGTGCTGATGGTTTATCAGCACAGCCCCCCCCAGGATCGCCACACAAGACCACCAGCGAGCCTGCCCAGGGACCACCAGGGATGTGCCCACCCAGGACCGCCAGGGAGTCAACCAGGGACCACCAGGGAGCCGATCTGGACCACCAGGGAGACCACCCTAGACCACCAGGTAAGGGGCATAGTCCCCAATATGGATGGCACTCAGTGACACCTTCAGGTGCCACCCTAGACCACCAGGGAGTGGGCCCCTAACAGTGCATCTGCCCACCAGTGCCCCTATCAGTGCATACCAGTGCCCCTATCAGTGCATACTAGTGCCACATATCAGTGCCCACCAGTGCCACCTACCAGTGCCCACCTATCATTACCCATCAGTGTCACCTATCAGTGCACAGTGTCGGCTATGAGTGCCAATCAGTGAAGTCTATGAGTGCCCATCCGTGCCGCTTATCAGTGTCCCTCAGTACTGCATTTATTTATAAGAGTGTGTGTGTGTGTATATATACATGCATGTGTGTTTGAGCTTTGAAGTGCAAACCTTAATGTATTAGGCTGCACACACACACATGTACTATATGCTTGTAAATTTCTCCAAGTTCTTTTTAGCAAAACTAACTTCTGACACAGCATAGTACACCAAACAGCAGATGTGATTGCAACTTTTCTCCACAAGAGGGGAGCAGTGCGCATGCCATGTAACAAACATGGAAACAACAAGCTGATTTATCTGAACATATAAAGAGACATAATTTAATTATGTTATGTATTCACAGAAAACATATATAGACATGCCCCCATAGGGGTTGCTGGAAGTAGTGGTTCCATCCGTCACACTGCCCTCAATCACTCTTTTCCTCACATCCGGAGTAATAGAACAGGATGGCCCCTATGGTGTAGGAAAAGTTAGTTGCGGTGCCAGCTAGCCTTGATGGACTACTGCTGTAACGGCCTTCTTCACTGCCACCGTGACACCACAGGCCCAACTGGTTCTTGCACCCCTCTCAGACTGTCTCTCACCCCAATCTTCTCCAGTGTGCCTCTTCCAGCTTTCCAGGGTGTGCATCACTTACCGACACAGTTCCTCTCCTGGAGACCTTCCTGGCAGTACTCTCTCGCTGTCCTTCTCCTGCTCTCTCTCTTGTGCCTCTCCTCTAGGATCTCACAATCCTCCTAGATGCACCTAGGCCGAGGTCAACCCTCCAGACTGGGGGCTCCCTCAAGACCCAGACAGCCTCAATACTCTGTCTCTATCTCTTCCACCCAAACTCTCCTCCCAAGCTGGGCTGACCCAAGGTATTTGAGGAGGCTTGCTCCTTGCCAATCCAAGTTGGGGATTGGTCATGGCTCCTCAAACACCCCAGGCAGCTCCATCCCTCTTCCCCACCCTTTCTTCCTGAACCTTCTCAAAGCAAGGGGAGGCAGCCGAGAGGTGTCGCTGCCTGTTAGTCACCAACCACTCCCTGAGCCACTTCCAGTCCAGGATCAAAACAACCATGCCTGACCAAATTTACTTCACCTAGACAAAAAAAGAACCCTGTCTAGCACCTACCTAAAGATAGAGGGCACTACACATAATATGTGCTTTTGCACACAGTGGTTATCTTTTTTTTTTAAATCAGCACAAAGGATGTTATTTATATTGAATGAGAAGTGCCCCTTGTGCTGGTGGCAGCTGCCCTAAATATTCGGTTATCTGCCTGTGCCCCATCCGTACCCCCTAAGTGGCAATATTCTGGCACTGCTGAGGTTAATACAACCTCTGGACCTGTCATGCTGTCTTCACCTGCCCTTTCAGCACCCCTCCTATATTCACAGAAGCTGATCCAAAGCTTCCAGCAATGAAACACGATAGATGAATGGAGAATGGGCAAATAAATGAAAGGTCCACCACCTCCATTCATAGAGCGCTTTTCTTTGCTGGAAGTGATAGTACGTGTTCTATGAATGGAGGAAGCAGTGGAAATGATGGTCATAGTATGCACTCTTTAAGGTTGCCTATGACAGGTCCTATAACTCCTGCAGCACCAAAAGATTACGACTATGGGGGTAGGAGGGCAGAGGAAGGATTTCAACTAAAATAGCAACCATCAGCACAAGGGACACTTCTCATTGAATGTAAGTATAGTCCCTTTTACTAAGTTAAAAAAAAACGAAATTAAACTTAGGTTTGTAATGTACTTGCCTATATCCTTTCTTTCTACTTTTTCTGCCAGTTTGTACCGGCTGATCTACAGTATATATGATTGCTTTGTAATTTACGTCAATTCCTTTTCTACATTTACACCTTTTTTCTGCAGCTTATATTCCTCTTACTTTAGAAATGTTATATTAAGTGCTGGGCTGCCTCTAATATTAGTGCTATCTCCCTCTAAAAGGATAATAACGTCTGGATTAACCACTTGCCGACCGTGTAATGTAGTTACACGGCCGCAAGTGGCACTCATTGTTCTGGGAGGACGTTATAACACGTCCTCCCAGAATCGCGCTCCCGCGCGCCCCCTGGGGCGCGCACCTGGGAGCATCCATGACCGCTGGGTCTATGAGACCCGACGCATCACGAATCACAGTAAATGACCGCTTGGAGCGGCCGTTTACCACGTGATCGCTCCATCAAATGACGGAGCATCACATGTAAACAAGCCGGCGGAAGTGCCGGCTTGTCTCCCCCCTCTCCGCACCGATCGGCACGGTGAACGCCGGCACATTGATGTAATGTGCCAGCCGTTCACCAATTAGGTCTGCAATAATAGGAAAATCTCCCTCTATCGTGATTATAATCTCCGTCGGGTCGTGAATTATATTGTAAAGATTTCATTCTCCTTATATTCGACGTCTTTTTTCCACATTTACATCTTTTCCTTAAC
>BLSH010112965.1:455076-479721 GCA_018402905.1 Glandirana rugosa
GAAGTGGAAGCAGGGAGGGACTGGAGGAGGGATAGCTGGTGTTTTTTCTGAATGTAACTTACTGTTATAGATTTGTACTGAGTGCATTTTTGTTGCTTTGGTGGTTGTACGATGTGTGAGGAGACAGTCACTAAGTACTGAGGGTATATGTGTGCTGTTGTCCAAATACTGAAACCAAAAGAAGAAGAAATGATAGTTTGCTAATGACAAATGTTTTACTAGAGCTGTTTGCCGAAATTATTGTGCATTTTGACCATCAAAAGTGGCTTGATTTTACCATGCTGTCCGATTGGGGTGTGTATTGTTTGTCTTACCATGCATTCTTCTAGGAGAAAATACTCACCAATGTTCTTGGTTTAACCACTTGCCGACCGTGTAACGTAGTTACATGGCCGCAAGTGGCACCCATTGTTCTGGGAGGACGTTATAACACATCCTCCCAGAATCGCGCTCCCGCTCGCCCCCTGGGGCGCGCACCTGGGAGCATCCGTGACCGCCGGGTCTATGAGACCCAGCGCATCACGAATCATGGTAAATGGCCGCTTGGAGCGGCCGTTTACCACATGATCGCTCCGTCAAATGACGGAGCATCACATGTAAACAAGCCGGCGAAAGTGCCGGCTTGTCTCCCCCCTCTCCGCACCGATCGGTGCAGTGTGACAGGAGAGGGGGGAGAGAGGAGATGCAGCGGTGCTGTGGGCAGGATTTGAAGTGCCCACAGCAGCGCTATGTGCCAGGCAGGGACCCCCATCAAGCTTCACCCATGCCCACGCCCTCATCCATGCCCACCCATCTGTGTCCACCCATCAGTCACCCATAAATCCATGCCCGCCCATCACCCATGCTCATCCATTCATCACCCATGAATCCATGCCCACCCATCCGTGCCCACCCATGACCCATCCGTCACCCATGCATCCATGCTCACCCATCCGTCCCCAATGCATCCGTGCTCACCCATCCGTCACCCATACATCCGTGCTCACCCATCCGTCACCCATGCATCCGTGCCCACCCATCTGTCACCCATGCATCTGTGCTCACTCATCCATCACCCATGCATCCGTGCTCACCCATCCGTCACCCATGCGTCCGTGGTCACCCATCCATGCTCACCCATCTGTCACCCATGCATCCATGCTCACCCATCTGTCACCCATGCGTCCGTGCTCACCCATCTGTCACCCATGCGTCCGTGCTCACCCATCTGTCACTCATGCGTCCGTGCTCACCCATCCGTCACCCATGCATCCGTGCTCACTCATCCGTCACCCATGCATCCGTGCTCACGCATCCGTCACCCATGCGTCCGTGCTCACCCATCCGTGCTCACACATCCATCACCCATGCATCCGTGCTCACCCATCCATCACCCATGCATCCGTGCTCACCCATCCGTGCCCACCCATCCGTCACCCATGCATCTGTGCTCACCCATGTGTCCATGCTCACCCATCCGTGCTCACTCATCCGTCACCCATGCACCCGTGCTCGCCCATCCGTGCTCACCCATCCATCACCCATGCGTCCGTACTCACCCATTCATGCTCACCCATGCATCTGTGCTCACTCATCTGTCACCCATGCATCCGTGCTCACCCATGCGTCCGTGCTCACCCATCCGTGCTCACTCATCCATCACCCATGCGTCCGTGCTCACCCATCCGTGCTCACTCATCCGTCACCCATGCATCCGTTCTCACCCATCCGTCACCCATGCATCCATGCCCACCCATCCATGCTCACCCATCCGTACTCACCCGTCACCCATGCACCCGTGCTCACTCATCTGTCACCCATGCATCCGTGCTCACGCATCTGTCACCCATGCATCCGTGCTCATCCATCTGTGCTCACTCATCCATCACCCATGCATCCTTGCTCACCAATCCAATCATGCTCACCCATGCAGCCTCATCCGTGCTCACCCATCCAGCCTCATCCGTGTTCACCCATGCATCCGTGTTGACCCATGCATCCGTGCTCCGCCATCCATCCGTGCTCACCCTTGCATTCATGCTCACCCATGCATTCATGTTCACCCATGCATCCATGCTCAGCCATGCATCCGTGCTCTGCCATCCATCTGTGCTCACCCATGCATGCATGCTCACAAATGCATCCGTGCTCCTCCATCCATCTATGCTCACCCATGCATCTGTGCTCACTAATCCAGTCATGCTCACCCATGCAGCCTCATCCATGCTCACCAATCCAGCCATGCTCACCCATCCAGCCTCATCCGTGTTCACCCATGCATCTATGCTCCGCCATCCGTCCGTGCTCCCCCATCCATCCGTGCTCCCCCATCCATCCGTGCTCAGCCATCCATCCATGCTCAGCCATCCATCCGTACTCACCAATGCATCCGTGCTCACCCATCCATCCGTGCGCAGTCATCCCCATCTATGGCTTATTCATCCCCATTCGTGCTCATTTATGCCTCATTCATATTCATCCATACCACATCAGTTCTCATCAATGACACATCCATGCCACTACAGCACCCATCAGTACCACTACAGCGCCCATCAGTGCCACCACAGTGCCTCACAATAATGTAATAGGTAGTCAAATTGGATTTGAAATGTATGCCCCTAGAACGCTTGATGGTGCACCCTGCATGTTGGGCCTCTGTATGTGGCCAGGCTGTGTAAAAGTGTCACACATGTGGTATCGCCATACTCGGGACAAGAAGCAGAATATATTTTAGGGTGTCATTTTTGCTGGGTACATGATGTGTGTTAGAAATATTGTATAAATGGACAACCTTGTGTAAAAAAAAAATGTGTTTTCATTTTCTTTCCACATTTTCCAAAAACTTGTGGAAAAAATGACCCGTTCAAAAGACTCATTATGCCTCCTAGAAGATACGTTGGGGTGTTTACTTTCCAAAATGGGGTCATTTTTTGGGAGTTTCCATTGCCCTGGTGCTCCAGGACCTTCAAAAGTGCAAGAGGTAGTCAGGAAATTATATGTATAATTTATGTACTTAGAACGCCTGATGGGGATCCCTGCATGTTAGGCCTCTGTATGTGGCCAGGCTGTGTAAAAGTCTCACACATGTGGTATCACTATACTCAGGAGGAGAATCAGAATGTGTTTTGGGGTGTAATTTGTGGTATGCATATGCTGGGTGTGAGAAATAACCTGTTAATATGACAATTTTGTGAAAAAAAAAAAAAACTGAAAAAAAAAAATCTTCATTTTGCAAAGAATTGTGGGAAAAAATGACAACTTCAAAAAACTTGCCATGCCTCTTACTAAATACTTTGGACTGTCTACTTTCCAAAAAGGGGTCATTTGGGGGGTATTTGTACTTTTCTGTCTTGTTAGAGCCTCAAGAAATGAGATAGGCCGTCAGTGCATCAGATGTGATCAATATTCAGTGATTGGCACCATAGCTTGTAGGCTTGTAACTTTCACAAAGATCAAATAATATACACTAATTTGGGTTATTTTTACCAAAGATATATAGCAGTGTAAATTTTGGCCAAAATTTATGAAGAAAAGTTGCTAATGTGCAAAATGTTATAACAGAAATAAAGAAAAATGCATTTTTTTACAAAATTTTCGGTATTTTTCCATTTATTGCTCAAAAAATAAACACCCCAATGGTGATTAAATACCACCAAAAGAAAGCTCTGTTTGTGGGAAAAAAAGGACGAAAATTTCATATGGGTACAATGTTGCATGAGTGAGTAATTGTCATTCAAAATGTGATGCCTCCTCTGTGCTTAACCACTTCACCCCCGGAAGGATTTCCCACTATAGGACCAGAGCACTTTTTGTGATTCGGCACTGCGTCGCTTTAACTGACAATTGTGCAGTCGTGCGACGTTGTACCCAAACGAAATTTGCGTCCTTTTTTTCCCACAAGTAGAGCTTTCTTTTGGTGGTATTTGATCACCTCTGCGTCATTTCTGTTCGCCGCTATAAACAAAAAAAGAGCAACAATATTGCAAAAAAAAACATTTTTTCTTACTTTTTGCTAAAATACAAATCCAAAAAAAAAAAATATAAAAAAACATTTTTTTTTCATCAGTTTTGGCCGAATTACATTCTTCCTCATATTTTTGGTAAAAAAAAATGCAATCTGCGTCTATTGATTGGTTTGCGCAAAAGTGGCTGCGTTTACGGATGATGAGAATTAATTTCTGGGGTTTTTATTTTTTACTAGTAATGGTGGCGATCTGCGATTTTTAGCAGTACTGCGATATTGCAGCGGACATGTCGGACCATTTTGACACTTTATTGGGACCAATGACATTTATACAGCGATCAGAAATTTAAATATCCACTGATTACTATATAAATGTCATTGGCAGTGAAGGGGTTAACCTGCAGGGGGAAATCTAGGGGTTAACTGTATTCCCTAGGCATGTCCTAACTGTGGGGGGGGCTGGGCTGTTATGGGCATAAGACATCTAACTGATCCCAGTGACAGGGATCAGTAGATCTCTTATGACCCCACTGTCAGAATGGGGAACCACCGTGTTTACATCGGCGGTTCCCTGTTTTTTTTGCTGTGGCCGCCCCCTAGCGGCCGCACCGCAAATCGCCATTTACGGCGATTCCCGGGACGGATCCACACTGCCGCATTAAATATACTGTGCGCGGTGTGGAAGCGGTTAAAGCAAGATCTCATGCTCTTCCGTCCACTACTGTGCACATTTCTTTCTGAGTGCTCTCTTAGGATAATTGGATACAGGTCAAGACTGTTATATGCCCATATTCTCATATGAGTTTACTCCAATTGTGTGTAAAGGCAAAAGGGGTAAAACAACCTCCAATGGAGTAGTAAAATCATATTTATGTTTTATTAAATAAAACCTCACTCACATTAAACATAAATTCAGCCAGCATAACAAACAATGTGCGTGGATACCACAACTTCAAGCCCGCAATCCCACAAGGCTCCACCCTACGAGTTATGTCATGGGTGACGTGACTTCTTTGGGGAAGTCCTGATGTTTTGACCTAGGATCACCAGTGGAATATTTACTTTGAAAATTGTGTGTTTCTGGAGGAGCCATTGATGAACTGTCACTATTTAGTTTTATGTTTGAGAAACCCAGACTGCCTGCACAGAATGCATATATGAACATTATCTACCTTTTTCTGTTTTGGTTTCTTATTCATTATATTAATATAGATAGATTTGTTTACATTTTTAGAAGATAGCACTAATATTAGAGGCAGCGTAGCACTTAATATCACATTTCTAATATCGCTGTTGTGGAAACACAAGTCAGTGTTTGACATGGCCATCACATTATTGTTTGCTTTTGTCACTTTGATTGATTTTCATATCTTATGCAGTATAATTTTAAGATGTGTGGGCATTGTTGTTGGGCATGCAGGAGTTACTCACTTGCACATATTCCACCTCCTGTCTATACTTTCTGTCCATTTCCTTTTCTAAAATGTTCAATATTACACTTTTTGGGAACCAAGCACACCGACACCTAGAGACTACAAAATTCCGTAGTGTAAAAACGAAGGTGCTTTCCTGTGCCTGGGGAGTTGCAGGTGCAGCCAATGGCTTCAGTTGCTGCATCTGAGCCAGTGAGGAGAAAGAAAGTGAGCAGCAATGCTGCTCTTGTGCACAGCACTGGATCCACATCAGGCTCAGGTAAGTATAAGGGTGGACTGGAGGGGAAGCTGCACACAGAAGGTTTTGGACCATAATGCATAGAATAATATTAACTTGTACTGAATGTGCTGAAAACAGTAGTGAGTGCCATCCTTTTTTTCGCAGCAACTTAACCTGCCTCATGCGAAATAAGGCTTTTTGCCTTGTCTTGCTTAGGGCTGCGCTGGGCAAGGCTGTCCAGAGCATTTTTCATTTACCTGATGAGCTAACCCTAAGACATTTATCATTATTCTTTTCAAATGTATCTCAACTGCTTTTTGATCTTTCAATAATTTTATTGATTTTATCATAAAGAAAACACAAACAGGCAAAGTATTGGCCTACATGGCCCTGTGGAAATCAGAGAAAAGAACAAATATATATATGGAGCACCAATAGTTTGTGTTACATAAGCATTTGAAGACTTTGCATACCATAACATTCCTAACCTATATTACACTGAAGTGTCGGTTGAGTAGACAACTCCTTACATAATGGTGAGACAACGTAAGGAATATTGTAGGATGCTCCCCCCGCCACCCCAAGGGGATCACACTGTGGATAGAAGGGTGCAGTTGTCAAGACTATACAAGGCAACACAAACCGATATAACCAGTCCATGGGTGTGGACGAACTAAAGTGATGAATTTTGGAACTCCCTCAGTTAATAGGGCCTTGTTCAAGTTATGTAGTATAGACATGGGGAGCACTTTACATGACGTTATTGTAACGTACATTCTTGTAGGTAATTGGAAAGTAAATAAAATGAGAACATACAGAACCTAAGAGCATAGTTTACAACTGATTTAAGCACAATCGGTAAGCTGAAATTCTGCCCAGATGGAATTCAAGTTAAGAACATACTTACTTACTAGTGCAATTATGTGTTTTGGGCAATGCTAGTGTTAAGAATAAAGGTATATCTGCTTACTGATTTCCAAAGCTTAAACCTTTGGCTTGTTATGTCTTGTTAATTCATCAAAGAGAGAATGGTTGAATTGAGAGAGATTAAGGAAGAGACAGGGTAACTTAGGAGGGGCAGTAAGAGAAGGGAAAGGTATGAGCAAAGGTATGAGAGGGGTCATGTAGAGTTGGGGTAAAGAGGTTCCAGGATAAAGAGGTTTGAGAGAATAGGTGGCCCAGGGTTACCAAATTGATTTGAAGATGTGAACTCTCTCTTGGAATATGCCCACCATTTTCTCCTGGGCCATGATGCAGGAGATCTTTATCAGCTGACATTGGGACTGAAATCTTTTTTTAATATTTTGCTATGGTAATTTTGGCTCCTAGGAGCATGAAAAAGACCAATGCTTGCGTATATTTAGGAAATTGCGTATGTTATGTCACTCACGCATTGAAGTAGATCTGGGTCAACTAGTGATGCAGCTGTATAGATTACCCCCTAACTGGGTGCAAAGAAGAATATGTTGGAAAAGTTTACAGCGCTCCTCCTCCCCGTAGTTGATAATACACGTTCCTCCTTATTATCTTAATGTGATACATAAAAGTGCTATATTCCAGAGCTGGGACCTCTGGAAGCTGAAGTAGTTGTTAGATCTTGAGAGATTAGGCCGAATTGCAGTAGGAGGCGGTCTCCTTCAGCGAAAGAAGAAAATCTGTAGGTTTTGTTTTGAAATTCAGGCGGAATGGAAAGAACAATTTATAGGTGATAGGTTTCTGGCTCAATACTTGGAGAAGAGGTTTCAGAGATCTTCTCTTTTGAATAGTATAGGGTGAGAGATCTACAAAGATTTATATAGGGTGGCCTTGAATTGTGAGGTCTCCCACTTCCCAAGCGCATGACATCTTCTTTTACCTTGTAAAGTGTGGCTTAACCACAATATCTCTGGGAAGGTTATCTTGGCATGGGAGTTGTAGGGCCCTGTGGGCCCAATCCATCTCTAGGCTGTGATCTGAAATATCAGGGATAAAGTCTTTAATAAATGTGCGGACAACCGTATCCACTTCCTTGAATGATTCAGGGAGCCCCCTGGTTCTAAAGTTATATCTATTTTCTAGATCATCTAATTTTTTGTGCAGTCTATAGTTGTTCATGCAGTGCTTGCATTCTGGTTGTATTTTGATTTGTTCTGGCTATGGTTAGGTCAGCCTTCATTCAAATAGCCTCTATCCTGGCCCCTAAGTGATGTAAGTCAGCCTGAATGGTGGAGATAATTTGGGCCGCATTTTGAGCTAGGCCCCTGGTGAGCATTTTGGAGAAGGTGGCCATTGTGGAGGATACATCCGATGGAGTGGTGGGGAGATCTCGATTGGGGTCTCTTAATCCTTCCAGGCTGGCAGTTACATCCTCCGTGGGAATGAGGAGTAGCCCATCCAGGGTCCTGCCAATTAAGGAATCGGTGGAGGCTGGGGGCAGCATAGCAGGGATCTGTGTAATTGCTGTGGAGCCTTACAGTAGGGAAGTGTGATCAGCTGAGGTATGCTGATGCGGTATGGACTCCTCCACCCTTGGCCCATGGAAAGGTAGTGGGAGCCATCTTGGATCTTTTTTTTTTTTAAAAAAGTACAATTGGGCTTTAAAGTAGAATTCCAGTTAAAGCCTATCTAGTCTTAACCAGTTCCCACCCACCCTATAGACAAATGACAGCCAGGCAGGACCTCTATAGATCCAGGTGGACATCCTCCCTGGAATGCACCTTGTGTGGGCTCCACGGAACACAGCTGATGACAGATTACTGTACTGGGCTGCTGCCAGTACCAATCACAGCAGATCACATGACAATTGCACATAATGGATGACATCCATTCATGCCATTTATTGTGTACTATTGTGTTGCTTGCTATGATTGGTCACAGTGATCACATGGTACAAACTAGGCCAATCGCATCTGTACCATGTGATTAGTTGTGTTATCACTGCTAATCACAACAACACACACTGAATGAATCAATTTAATTCGGAAAAATGGTTGCTTATAACAGTGAATATCATATTTCATCATTTTTAACTGCCGGTATGTTTTCTTTACAGTTAGCTGATGAATCATTGGTTCTTAAGGACACGGCAGCCGGCTTCCTGGCCTGCTTCTTAGCAATCAGCTCAATGCGATAAATTACCGCATGAAAATATGTGGAAATTACCACATTATCAAAACTTTACCGCAGTAATTTACTGCACAATTCTTAGTGAATTGAATATTAAAACAATTGTTTCCGCATGCGTTATTTTACCACATTTTTTTTACAGTGTCTTTTAACGCTTAGTAAATTGACCCCTAAGTGCTTTGTGCTTTCTGGCTGTTGAGAGCAGTGTCCTAAAGATAATACAGTTTGATGAGATAGTTTAAAGCTTTTACAGATGCTAAATGCAGGAAGAAAGACTTTTCGTAAATATTGGAGTGTGATGAATTAACTGTGATGTATGACTTCCAAGTAACTGTGTAATGTGTATTCTTACAGTCAATAAAACTGAGGAAGAAAATCAAACAAGTGTCTTCTTTGGAACCTAATTTATATTTTTATAGAACTTACTTAGACTTTAAACTTATGTGATCTTCACAAAACCTGCATGCTATATTGATATGAGTAATTGAAAAGGGTGCTTATTTATTTCTAATTAATTGTCATCTTTCTTCACTCCACCAAATAGGCACATTATACTTGGAAATTAATGTGTTGAAATCTATTGTTATTTTAATTCCCTCTTTTGAATTGTAAACTAAAGGGCAGTCCAAAAAAGGTCACTCTCCGGCAATGGCAATGCACCAGTTATCTGACAGCAATCTATACCAGTTTTCTTCAAACCATAAACTAATAAAATCAGAAAACTATACATTCTCTACTTATTCTGAGTTTACCAAAATCAATATGAATATTTGTTGGGAATGGAGAACTAAAGAATATATTACAAATGCCTGGCAGTACAATTCTACCTAAGACCACCCCTTCACATTGTCTCATTGAAGTTGATTTTGTATAGACTAACGTACAGCTTTACAGAAGAACTTTGCTAAATACAGTTTGTATATAAACTAACCACATAACATGACTACAGTGCAATGTAAAAAAAACGAAAACTTTTTTGTAACTTTAACCACTTAGGACTGGAAGGATTTACCCCCTTAATGATGCAGTTGTGCAACGCTGCACCAAAACAAATTATGTGTCCTTTTTTCCCCACAAATAGAGCTTTCTTTTAGTGGTATTTGATCACCTCTGTGGTTTTTATTTTTTGCGCCATAAACAAAAAATGAGAGACAATTTTGACAAAAAAAAGCAATATTTTTCCTTTTTGCTATGGTAAATATCCCAAAATATATACATATTTTTGTTAAAAAAAATAGCAATAAGCGTATATTGATTGGTTTGCGCAAATGTTATAGCATCTACAAAATAGGGAATAGATTTATGGCATTTTTAATTATTATTATTTTTTTACTAGTAATGGTAATCCGTGATTTTTAGGGGGACTGCAACGTTGTGGCAGACAGATCGGACACTTTTGGCACTTTTTTGGGACCAGTGACATTTATACTGCAATCAGTGCTATAAAAATGCACTGATTACTGTATAAATGACACTGGCAGGGAAGGAGTTAACACTAGGGGCGATCAATGGGTTACATGTATTCCCTGGTGTTTCTAACTGTGGGGGGAGAGGACTGACTGGAGGAGGAGAGAGATCGCTGTTCCTGATCACTAGGAACAGACAATCTCTCTCCACTCCCCTATCAGAACGGGGTTCTGTTTGTTTACATTGACAGATCCCCGTTCTGGCTCTCTGTGGACCCTGGCCATGTGCATCAGCTCCAGCGCCATGGGTGCACGCGTGCCTCCGGCGCCATGCATGTGCCCACTATATCTATTGCACGAACAGACGTACACCTACGGTGATTCGCGCAATAGAGCCAACCTGCCACAGTATGATGACGGTGGCTGGTCTTAAACTGGTTAGGTTACATAGAATGACAAATATATTCTATTTACAAATCTAAAGTCACAGATCACTAGAAAAGACAAATCCTTCTCCAGAGAAGGGATGAGAAGATGTGCCTGGGTTCGGTTTGTTTAGGGAGTTTGCTGAACTTAAAATCAAACCCCATTGAAGTGTATTGGTGGGCATTCTGGTCATTTTCAATGAAAGTGTGATTTTCAGTGACAGCCTCACATTTAGTTGATCTAGGCCTTTAAATATATTTATTAACATCCTAAGGCCCCTTTCACACTTATGCAACCCGAGTTTACCACGATTTTACCGTGATTTTGCCACATATACAGGTGCTATTTGCGTGAGACTTTGAAGGTTTAACATTGAATTCTATGGACCTCAAGTTGCATCAAAGTTGGACCAAAGTAATGCAGGGACTACTTTGAAGTCGGCGCGACTTGAAAGTCATACAGATATGAACAGTGCTCATTGGAAATAATGGGGAATGACTTGTCAAGGGACTTTGCAGTCCCAAATCGCAGGACAACTCACACAAGTGTGAAAGGGGTCTAAAACATTCTCAAATATTATCCCTACTTTCATCAATTTACTTTAAAGGGCACCTGTCACCAAATAAAAACATTGCAGGTAAAACCACAGAAAAATAACTTGCAGTGTTCTCCTGTCCATATATTAATTTTTTCTTTATTTACTTGCAGTGTGCCTTTGAACTTACTAGAAAATCTGACTAGTCAGTTCCCTAGCACAGTACCGTCCACCCTTGTTTATCATAGCCCTCTCCTCTTCTGGGAGTTTCTAATTATTCTCTGTGCAAGCGAAGGTCCTCCACCCCTCCCTTCACCTCCATACTTTTACATGAGGAGGAGCAAAGGGAAATATTATAGAGTATCACTTAAATGAGCCTTCTTGGGTTACATCTGAGATGTTGTCTCCCAGCAGTAGCCTCAGGGCTTTTAGTTGTCTACACAATGGAGATTTTTCCAGGTAAATGCATGCATATAATATGTTAAATGCACATATAAACTCATGGGAATGTTTTGGCGGAAAAGAATGGTCTGGTGACAGAGTCTCTTTAATCTTGGAATGGAAATCCCTATTACTGTGCACTGTGTACTGAATTCTGAACTGTAATTAACAAGGTAAAACAATAAAAAAAGAATTTGCAGAATCCACAAGCCGCAGTTTAGAGATGCAACTTTATTTTTCAGAGCTGTTAGGGGGGTTAGATGTGCTTATATCCCTACTCTGCACTGTCTGCAGCCTCCTGTCCAGCCATTCTCAATCATGCCTGCATCTCTGTTACCCAACAAATATGGTAAGGCCCTCTTCATTAACATTGCAAAGCCTTTGGAAGGTGTTATCATTGCTAGGCAATGGATCAGCTCCTTCTGCCTTGCCTCCTTTGTATTGTCCAGCTTATTGGTTTTATACATTTTATTGGTTGAAATAAAGTGTTGTATATTTTTTAGAACATTGATAGATTTTTTTGTGGTCACTAGAGGGGTATTTAAAATCCTACTATACTCACCTTTTAACCTGAAGTCGATTCTCCATGTTAAATTATCTTCCCTCCCTCCTAACTTTAAAAATAATCTGGTATTAAGGGATACAATAATAGCCTGGAGAGAAGTTAGAAGACTGTTAAAGCTACCGGCCACAGTTTCCACAGCCCATAGCCGGAAACCCTATGTTTCTACCTTCATTGGACTCAAAGGTCTTCTCACATTGGGCAGAAAAAGGCCTAACCATGGTCTCACAATTATACAAACTAGGCCAGAGCTCGATCAGGCAATTTTCTGAACTCAAAGAGGAATTTTCCATACCTCCTTCCCACACCTTCCAATACCTCCGAATTAAATCATTTCTCCAATCCTGCCATGGCTCACACCCCAACCCATGCAGTACCTCGTTCATTTACTCACTACTATTCAACAGGCATTACTCTATTTCTCATATCTACCGGAATCTTATTCAATACCAAGCATCAAAATACTTTCACCCCTTTCACCCCTGGAGCTCAGTGTTAGACGGCCCAGAAGCACCAGCACAAATTTTGTCAGGCTATAAGAAAATATGCTCTCTGGTGGTGGCTGAGACTTGAAGAGAAACTCAATTTAAAATTGCCCATAGAGCTTACCTCCCGTCACTCTTTACAGCAGAGGGGCACTCTCAAGGAAGTTCTTCGCAAGATGGAGGAGATTCATAGAGCACTCTCTTAGTAGTACGGAGATCGACAAATTTATGGCACCCTTTAAAATGTCCAAGTGGTACTTAAAAGCAGACATCTCAAACTCTCTAGGCAAACTCAAAATAAGGGACCTAAACACCCCAACCTCTAGTTAGACTCAACACTCGCCCCTGACGTTCCACCCTAGAACCTTGCAATACAAAATGGTATGTCTCTACAGGCCAGCTTCCCCCTATGATCAAGGCTTATTGCACCCTCCTAAGCGCTACCCTGATAGTCCAACGCATTGAACTCTCAAGGGAAACTCTTTCCTTTTATTTGTTACCCTCCCAATGTTCACCTGTTATGCCGCTGTGTATACCTTGCTGTGAAATGTTATAGTTGATATTGACAATATTATGTAACCTTCATTACAGGCATTCAATGTCTATTGTATTGTATTGCTGAAAATCTCAATAAAATATTATATATATAAAAAAAAACATCCTACTATATACATGTTTGCTTTCTATATGATTTAAGGATAATACCCTCCACTGACACATTTTCTAGGAGAAACCTCCCCCACACACATCCAACAAACTTATCTTAGAAAGGTATGTATAGAGTCTCTTTTACCACAGGTATGTAGTTCTTAACAAGTGACCCTGTGCTAACAGGATACCTTTAAGCTTCAGTTATAGTGCAACTCTATCTCTCATGGCGTGTGTGTGGGCAACCCATCCCCCAGATTCGGTGCTGATACACGGTTTTCTGTTTAAACTGTTCAAACAAACTAGAGGTACAGTACATCAAAATCAAACTTCAGGGTCGGTTCGCACTGCTGCGTGCGGCCAGATCAGATGTGATTTGCACCGCACTGCAGTGTGAATCACATGCGATCTCTATGTGATGCAATCTCAGCCATACGTAAAGTATGACTAAAATCGCATCTCATTCGGAACAAACTCGCACAGGGTCCTTTTTTTCCGCAGCAGCAGAATCGGATCACATGGGTGTTCAAACCCATGCGATCTGTTTCCTGTGCGAGTTTGCAGTTTGCAGAGCGATACTAAACACACAAAATACCTAATCAGCAGAGATATACTTCCATGCAAACAAATCTTTAGCGCTAGACGCAAGCTCCTCTAATCATATTCCCCTGAAACTTGCAACCCTCACCCTACAAGGGCAACCCCTTCTAAGACACACAGAATATTCCTATTTATATCACAGGCAAGATACTCACCACTGGGGAGGGAGGCAAGAGGTGGCTAATTCCCTTTCCCTTAACCCCCTCCCTCCCTCTCCTGGTGTCTTTTTTTTTCTCCCCTCTCTCTCTTTCTCTTCTTGCCATTTCTTCTCTCCCTTTCCCTCATTCTTTCTACATCTCTAGGTGCTACGAAGCTTAAGATGAGCACTCACCCTACATACACCAAATATGATCCTCCTGTGACATCCCACATATACATGGATCCCCCTCAAACCCCTCCCTATGGATGGATCTATCCAACACTCCCTCTTAGACACTCTATTATCTATGATGTCTGAATATGATCTATCCCAAAGCAAACAAATCAGACCAACCACTGCCCTACCCAAGCTAGCTACCCTAAGCATTCCCCTTTAGAAAAGAATCAACCATTCTACAGAAGGCATCGATACATGACAAATATTTTGAAGGTTTATGTATGGTTAATCATATCCTGTCTTATACCATTAAATTATCTCACCAGTTGTATTGTATGCTTACTGTTCTAATCACCTGTATGCTATGTCATGTCATTAATAAGACATATATAAAAAAAAAAAAACAGTTGAGACTTCTTTCTTTGCATTTCTTGCAAAAAATGCATGTACAGATCTGAACCAGGCCTCATATCACAATCCCATTCTTGCATTAACATCCTCAGTCCCCCTTCACATTATAGTCACTCCCTTTCACATTACTGTCCTCAGCAACCCCATTAAAATCCTCAGCCCCCCATTACTGTCCTCATCCCCCCATATTAATGTCTTAAACCCCTATTACTGTCCTCAGCCTTCCCCATTACTGCCTTCAGGTCTCTCCTCAGGTCCCTACTCATTAATGTCCCCCATTAATGTCCTGAGCCCTCCATTACTGTTCTAAAACTCTCATCACTGTTCTTTGTCCCCCATAACTGTCCTTAGCCCTCCATTACTGTCTTCAGTGGCCGCATTACTGTCCTTAGCCTCCCCCATTACTGCCCTTAGCCCCCTATTAATGTCCCCCCCTCATTATTGTCTATAGCCACCAATTACTGTTCTCAAACCCCCTCCATTAATGTCCTCAGTGATCCCATTGCTGTCCTCAGCCAGCCTCCATTAATGTCCTCAGTGACCCCATTGCAGTCCTCAGCTCCCTAGTTTACTATTAGAGCAAATTAGAGCGCCGCTGAGCGCCCCATAATGCACTGCATGATTGCAGTGCATTGAGAGCTGCTGATTTGCCAAAGCATGCACCTGACCTGCATGCTTTGGCCAATTACAGCGCAATCTGCTGTGATAGCCATGATTGGCCAAAGGCAGGGTACCTTTGGTCAATCATGGCTCAGGGGGCTAAGTCCACACCCCACACTATATAAGGCTGCTTACACGGTGGCCTTATGTAGTGTGATAATGTGGAGAACATATATATACAGTGTAGTGTATATATATATATATATATATATATATATATATATATCTATATACAGTGCATTCAGTGTAGACTATATATACAGTGCATTCAATTTAGACTATATATACAGTAAGTGCAGGCAGTGTATCAATATATATATATATATATATATACACACACGCAGTGCATTCATTGTAGACTATATATATATAGTGCAGTCCGTGTAGTATATATATATAGCAGTTCAGAGTATATAGTGCAATCCGTATAGTATGTACGGATGCAGTTCAGAGTATATAGTGCTTTTCATATAGTATATATAATGCAGTTCAGAGTATATAGTGCAGTCCGTATAGTATATATAATGCAGTTAAGAGTATATAGTGCAATCAGTATTCAGAACTCCTGAACAGGGGACAATTTCTGACCCGAACGGCGAAACAAATTGAAGTCTATGGGAGCCAAACAGGAAAGATCAAAGTGTCCATTTTGAATGCTTAAATGCAAGTAATTGCCCATAAAAGCGGTATGAGGGTCCAGGTACTGCCCTGGGGGACATGTATCAATTCAAAAATTATTTTAAAAACGATCATTTTTAAAGGATCCGTGATTTTCATTATGCTTAAAGTGCAACAATAAAAATTAAAAATTCCTTTAACCACTTCAGCTCTGGAAGGTTAATCCCCCTTCATGACCAGGCACTGTGTTAATTTAACTGAAACTTGCACAGTCGTGCGACACTGTACCCAAATAAAATTGATGTCCTTTTTTTTCCCCACAAATAGAGCTTTCTTTTGGTGGTATTTGATCACCTCTGCGGTTTTTATTTTGTGCACTAAAAACAAAAAAGTCCAACAATTTTGAAAACAACAAAACAATATTTTTTACTTTCTGCTATAAAACATACCCAATAAAAAATGTAAAAAAACTAAATTTTTCAACAATTTAGGCCAATATGTATTCTGCTACATATTTTTGGTAAAACAAAATCCCAATAAGCATATATTGATTGGTTTGCACAAACGTCATAGTGTACAAACTATGGGATAGATTTATGGAATTTTTATTTATTTATATTTTACTAGTAATGGCGGCGATCAGAGATTTTTAGTGGGACTGATTGGCTCCCACTGTGTCCAATCTCCCAGTGCACAAAATCACGTACAGGTACCTGATTTTGTGCAGGAGGGACTCCCTGCCATAGTATATCTGTGTGGGGCGATCCTTAAGGAGTTAAATATAGTGCCTAGGGGTCCCCTTAGTCTGCCTGTAAAATGGCGTATCTGCAGCATGTACAGTATATAACATGCTGCAGCAAAAATTTTAATTTAAAATGAAAGAAAAAAAGAGTCAAATCACATTTAAATTGACTGCGCCCTGTTCCAAATTATTATGCAAATTATATTTTTCTCATTTACCTAAATAATTGATGTAAACAACAGTCAGCATAATTCTCATGCTATCAACTATTAAGAGCACTATTCAAATTTTATTTGAAAAACCTCCTAATGATAACAGTATTTTTTTTTCAAAATAAAAAACTTACAATGCACTGTTCCAAATTATTACACACAGTAAGTTTCAAAACACTTTATAGGTTGTAAAGAATTGAAAATTGTCATTTGTTGTGTTTGTAGCATATTTACTGAAATCAAAAGCTATTTCAATCAAACTTTGAACAACATTTTACCTTTTTAAACATTTTAACAGGTCACGTTACATTGTAACATAGGACCCCTTATTTGATAGCAGCTTCACAAGTCTTGCATCCATTGAACTTGTGAGTTTTTTGGCAGTTTCTGCTTGAATTTGTTTGCAAGATGTCAGAATAGCCTCCCAGAGCTGCTGTTTGGATGTAAACTGCCTCCCACCCACATAGATCTTTTGCTTGAGGATGCTCCAAAGGTTCTCAATAGGATTGAGGTCAGGGGAGGATGGAGGCCACACCATGACTTTCTCTGCTTTTATCCCCATAGCAGCCATTGATGCAGAGGTATTCTTTGCAGCATGAGATGGTGCATTGTCATGCATGAAGAGGATTTTATTATGGAAAGCATAGTTCTTCCTTCTGTACCAGGGAAGAAAATGGTCAGTCAGGATCTCCACATACTTCGCAGAGGTCATCTTTACATCTTCGGGGACCCTAAAGGGGCTGACCAGTTCTCTTCCCATGATTCCGGCCCAAAACATGACTCCACCACCGCCTTGCTGATGTTGCAGCCTTGTTGGAACAGGGGGGCCATCCACCAACCATCCACTACTCCATCCATCTGGACCACCCAGGGCTGCACGGCACTCATCAGTGAACAGGACTGTTTTAAAATTAGTCTCTGTGTATTTTTCTGCCCAATGCAGCCGTTTCTGCTTGTGAGCATTGGTTAGTAGTGGCCGAATGGAAGGTTTATGCTCAGTTGAAAGACTCTGGAGGACTCTACACCTTGATGTCCGTGAGACTCCAGAGGCACCAGCAGCTTTAAATATCTGTTTGCTGCTATGTAATGGTGTTTTAGCAGCTGCTCTCTTGATCCGATGCATGGATCTGGCAGAAATCTTCCTCAATACACCCATCTGTGCTCTGAATCAGCCACAAATCTCTTAATAGTGCGATGATCACGCTTATGTTTTCGTGAAATATCTAATGTTTTCATATCTCGTCCAAGGCATTGAACTATTTCACTCTTATCAGCAGCAGAGAGATCCATTTTCTTCCCCATATTGCTTGAAAATGGTGCTCTGCTTAATAATGTGGAGCACCTTCCTTTAGTAGTTTTTCCTTTTAATTGGGCTCACCTGGTAATCTAATTATCACAGTTGTCCGAGATTGTTTTCAGTGATCAAAAGAGCCCTGAGACACAATGCCATCCATGAGTTAAACTGAAAAACAAAATATTTAATCTTTGTGACACTGAAATAGAATTTGCATAATAATTTGGAACAGGGTGAAGCAGTTGCAATTGCCGGCACTTGGCTATTTAAAAAAAAAAGAAAGGAAAAAATTACATGAGTCCCCCCAAGTCTGGTCTGGTATGGAAGTTGACGGGAACCCTACTCCAAAATGTAAAAAATGTTATAAAATAAAAAAATGGACACCCCCCCCCCCCGGAAATCCATACCAGACCCTTATCCAAGCATGCAGCCTGGCAGGTCAGGAAAGGGGAGGGCGAATGCGCGCCCACCCCTCCTGAACCATACCAGGCCACATGCCCTGAACTTGGGGGGGGTACTTTGGGGATTCTGCCCCCCACCCAAAACTGCCTTTTCCACATGTTGATGGGGACAAGGGTTGCTGCCCTGGGCTACGGTTGTGGGGGTCTGTGGGCAGAGGGCTTATCAGTATCTGGAAGCCCCCTTAAAGAAGGGTTAAGAAGGGCAATTTTTTTTTGGGGTTCCAGCAGTGTGGCGGTGTTGTGATTGATGATGGATCTACATCAGGGGACACTATTTTTGTGTTTTTTTTTAAATAAAGGAATTGTCAAAACTTTTTCAGTGAATGGGTAGGGGTACAATGTACCCCATACTCATTCACATAGTGGTGGGGCCAGGATCTAGGGGCCCCCTTGTTAAACGGGGCTACCAGATTCTGATGAGCCCCCCACCCACAGACCCTCACAACCACACCCCACGGTTCTGGGGAAGAGACCCTTGTCCCCATGAACATGGGGACAAAGTGCTTTGGGGTCCCCCCAAAGCACCCCTCCATGTTGAGGGCACGTGGCCTGGTATAGTTCAAGAGGGTGGGCACTCACTCGCTCCCCCCTCCCCCTTTTCTGACCTGCCGTGCTGCATGCTTGGATAAGGGTCTGGAATGGATTTTGTTTTTGTTTTTTTAATTTTGGCTTGGGGTTCCCCTTAAAATCCATACCAGACCTGAAGGATTTGTGCAGCCAACACCCCCCCCCCAGTATTCAGCCCAAACTCATGCTCAGGCTGAATGGTTTTCCCAACACTGATTCCTTCTAATGACTAGCTCTCCTATAAGGATTGATTTGTTGATTATATGATTTGTTACCTAGTTTTCTATCTTGGAGAATAAAGATAGATTATAGAGAACATCTAAAATTTGTCGTTTGGTTTTATATGCAACTGTCAGTAGAAGAAGTGGTGTACACACAGGTTGTATTATTCATCTGAATATTAATCAAGTTATAGGTGTATTCAAATGATGTCGGCAAATATCCTTATCTTTAGTGATTAGCGATATGAAATTGCCAGCAATATTATAAAGACCTTGAGGTGTATTTTCCTGTGTGCAAAGCCAAAAAACATATTATTTTTGGCAGATTGATCTGTAATGCTTATCATCTGGACATGTCCCACAAATTGAAATGGTCATAAGAATTTTAAATTCAGAATAGGCCATTTCACTTTAGTCTTGCGATAGATGCTTAAAGTATTGCGAAAGATACCTAATATATTTTGCATTTACTTGGCAAAAACCTTACTGTTACAGGTAAAACAAAAACAAATCCTTAGACCTCTGACCAATACACATGAGCTAACTGGGAAAAGTTTGGTTTCCTGATGTTTGGCAAACCAGGAGTGAAGTCCACGAACCCCAAACAAATTGCCAAACCCTACTGAAGTCTGTGGGAAGAGAATCGTATAATTTATGTTCTGTCTTTTTCAAAGTTAATTTGCAAGTTTTTGTTAAAAATGGGACATGGGTAGTTGTACACTGCCATGATTCACTGTAGCAATGCAAAAACAAATTTAAAAACATTCTGTTCAGGAATGAGAGGGTCTTTAATGCAGGTTAAAGAGCAGCAAAATACACATGCTTTAAATAACATTTTTGGAGGATGCCTTGAAGTTGCATGTTAAAGTAATTGTAAAGGCTAAAGATTTTTACCTTAATGCATTCTCTACATTAAGGTAAAAACTTTCATGTTCAACTCCCCAAAAGTGCCCCCTAAATACTTACCTGAGACTTCTCTTTATCCAGCGATGTGCTGAAAGCAGCAGACCTGCTCTCTCTCTCTCTCTCCTAACGGGACTCAATTAAATCCTGTGAAAAGGGATTAGGTGTGGGGCTAAGCTGTGCTATGTGTGTCAATAAATGCACATGGACCAGTTCAGGTTTGAGCTCATACAAATGCCCCATTAGCAAGCGGATTGCTAGGGAGGGACTTGAAAGGGAGGAGGAGCCGAGAACACTGCAGAGGGGCCCCAGAAGAGGAGGTTTGGGGGCCAAGCAATAGTAAACCATTGCATAGAGCAGGTAAGTATAACATGCTTGTTATTTTGAGGGCAGGAAAAAGGGAAGGCAATGAGCATGCAGCCCCTTTTCCTGAACCAAACTAGGCCAGATGCTGTAAACATTAAGAGGATACTTTGCAAGGTGCCGTAAACATGCTGTAAACAGTAAGAGGATGATGTAAACATTAAGAGGATACTTTGCAAGGTGCCGTAAACATAACCCCTTATTGCTCATCCCACCCCCACAAAAAAAAGAAGAAAAAAGAAACACACAAACACAGTGGCAAAATTCTTTGTTTGGAAAAAATAGCCCCTTGATGTAAACCCAACGTCAATCATGTCGCCTAGCAATATAGGTGTTCAAAAATCACAACCACCCACCACCCAACAATGTTTTCCCACTGCCAGATGTTGTTTCCATGCTGTTGACCCACCGCATTTCCACTACAAATGACAGGAGTATTATTGTAAGCACATAGACATTCCAAGCCATATATATGTACATAAATAGAAATATACTCAGCACTGCTTTAATGACAGTCCGGGGTAACTGGACAGACTGGTTGTCTTAGGGCAGCACCTTGCCAGAAGAAGAACAGGCTTCTAAGTGAATAAAAAAGACAAGCAGGTGCGCCTCTAAGTGTAAACCATAAAAGCAGTCTTTTATTAAAACAAACAAGTTGTACTCACAAACAGTGATGTAGTAAGAGCATGGCAGTATCAGCTACTGCTGGCTATGTCACGACATCTCTGGCTTGTCCAGGGGAGAAGGAAGGCTGTGGCAGGCTCTAGGCTGTATCAGGTGTACGTCAGTGTTTTCTGGCCATTCCGTCTGGAGTAGCGCGACGTCACTTCCGGTTCCGGCTGGTCAGCACGATAATGCAGTTCCGGTGACGTGTTCTTGAGGCCTACGCCCCTTCTTCAGGCCATTCTAGCCCCATGTTGAAAGAGAGCATATTTAAGGGCAAGGCTGCTGATGACTAAAAGGGCTGGGATATGCCCACTGCAGCCATTGTCCAATCAGGTGGTAGTGACTGTTGTCGTCAAAGAGAGTCAGGAAATGTAAATCAGGTTGTAAAAAGGTGTCCACATATTGAGAGAAAGGGCTGGTGACACTGCCCATAGAGGCTACAATTGGTCTGCCAGGAGGATTTTCACCATTTTTCTGTATCTTGGAAATATGATAAAAATAAGGAATATTGTTGAAGTTGTTATTGAAAAATAAATGCCTAAAGGTGGCACTTATTAGGCATACAACTGCAGCTGAATAACTTACCCTCCACCTCTGCCATACACACAGTCTCTGGGTGTGTATATATATATATATATATATATGTATAATAAAGTCTCAAGCTATATATATATATATATATATATATATATATATATATAAAATATATATGCAACATGTCTTCCTTTTAATTGGTTTACCACTCTTTCCATATGCACATATGACATATATATCCCCCTCTAAAAAATAATAATGACATCTTTATAAGAGGAGTGCCACAGACATACATTTATATATATATATATATATATATATATATATATATATATATATATATAAATACATATATACAGGTCATAAGAAATGAATTGCTTTTTTGTCCTTTCACTTTATAGAATGCCCACAAGGGGTCCCTAGTCTCATCTCATTGCTGCAGGAATTATATTATATTATATATACATGATATCATCGCTGATAATTCAGTCCATTATACATAATAATGATATAGCCCTGTTCAATATACTCCCTTCTTTTGAATGATAATATTATTGCCCTCCCTCCTTTTTTATCAAAGGTACATTGTATTTCTTAACCATGACATAGATTTACCTTGGTGTCATTTAGACCATCTATAAGTTGCATTCCTCTTTGCCCATATATGAAAGTGCCAGCATAAGAACATGTTTTATTATTATTATTATTATTATTACTATTATTAATAATATGCAGCTTTTTACTGTTCAGTACTGTTTTTATGAAACTGCCCTAACAGAATGTTCTGTTTTCATGATACTGCTCTATCTGAATGTTCCAGTTATGCACCTCATTGTTTTACATCTGATCGTTTTCAATCTGATCATTTTACATTTCCTGATTTACATTTCCTGACTCTCATTGACGACAACAGTCACTACCACCTGATTGGACAATGGCTGCAGTGGGCGTATCTCAGCCCTATTAGTCATCAGCAGCCTTGCCCTTAACCAGTTCCCTACCGAGTCATAGTAAAATGATGTCAGCAGGGACTGCTCCTCGATCCGGGAGGACGTCATATGACGCCCTCCGCTTCTCGCCACTACTGCAGGCCCCCAGGGGCCCGCAGAGCGGCGATCTCGGATCGTTCCTGTGCCGAGGGGTTGTGTCTCCCCCCGATCGTGGTAAGGAGCGAATACATTTGGCTCTTTACCACGTGACCGGCTGTGTCCAATGTTGATTCACATGGCCGCGGCTCATGCGCATCCCCGGGGATGCGCAGCACGGCGATCGGGGACGAGGCTTGTCCCTTGGACACAGCCCGTTCCCGATCAGGGTAAATAAGCCAATGAAATGGCTCTTTACCACATAACCGGCTGTGTCCAATCACAGCCGGTCATAAATGTAAACAGTTCGCAGGTAACGCGCTGTTACCTGGCTCTTCTCCTCACACACCGATCCAGTGTGAGGAGAAGAGAGCAGAACTGTGAGTAACACAACAAGCAAACATTACTGTGCCCAGATTGTGCCCAGATTGTGCCCCACTCCCCCTGAAGAGTACCTGTCAGTCCATCGGAGTACCTGTCAGTCAGAGTACCTGTCAGACCATCAGAGTACCCTATCATCACATCAGAGTACCCTATCATCACATCAGAGTACCCGTCATCCCATCAGAGTACCCGTCATCCCATCAGAGTACCCGTCATCCTATCAGAGTACCCGTCATCCCATGAGAGTACCTGCCATACCATCAGAGTACCTATCAGTCCATCTGAATACCCGCCATACAATAGGAGAACCTGTCAGTCCATCAGAGTACCCGCCATACCATAGGAGTACCTGTCAGTCCACCAGAGTACCTGCCATTCCATCAGAGTACCTGCTATTCCATCAGAGTACCTGCTATTCCATCAGAGTACCCGTCAGTCCATCAGAGTACCCATCAGTCCATCAGAGTACCTGCCTGTCCATCAGAGTACCCGCCAGTCCATCAGAGTACCCGCCAGCCCATCAGAATACCCGCCAATCCATCAGAGTACCCACCAGTCCATCAGAGTACCTACCAGTCCATCAGAGTACCTACCAGTCCATCAGAGTACCTGTCAGTCCATCAGAGTAACTGTCAGTCCATCAGAGTACTTGACATACCATCAGAGTACCTGCCAGTCCATCAGAGTACCTGCCAGTCCATCAGAGTACCTGTCAGTCCATCAGAGTACCTGTCAGTCCATCAGAGTACCTGCCAGTCCATCAGAGTACCCTATCATCAAATCAGAGCACCTGCCATTCCATCAGAGTACCTGCCAGTCCATCAGAGTACCCGCCAGTCCATCAGAGTACCTGCCAGCCCATCGGACTACCCGCCAGTCCATCAGACTACCTGCCAGTCCATCAGAGTACCTGCCATACCATCAGAGTACCTGTCAGTCCATCAGAGTACCTGCCAGTCCATCAGAGTATCTGCCAGTCCATCAGAGTACCTGCCAGTCCATCAGAGTACCCGCCAGTCCATCAGAGTACCCGCCAGTCCATCAGTGTACCTGCCAGTCCATCAGAGTATCTTCCAGCCCATTGGAGTACCCACCAGTCCATCAGACTACCTGCCAGTCCATCAGAGTACCTGCCAATCCATCAGAGTACCCGCCAGTCCATCAGAGTACCCGCCAGTCCATCAGAGTTCCCGCCAGTCCATCAGTGTACACGCCAGTCCACCAGAGTACCTTCCAGCCCATCAGAGTACCCACCAGTCCATCAGACTACCTGCCAGTCCATCAGAGTACTTGACAAGCAGTCCAGTGTAACCTGTCATACAGCCACCATGTCTGTACCACCGACATACTGTCCAATGTGACCTGACGAACAGTTCATGAGACTACCTGACCGTCCATCAGACT